>JAPCYP010000106.1:1200000-1556042 GCA_035048595.1 Echinosophora koreensis
CTGTCCAAGGCTTGGCATGATAGACCTCAACAAGGACAAAGATAGGAGGCTCAGAAGAAATAAGGGAGTCATGCCTGAAGCTCATTCTGCCACGCTGGATTTGTCTAAGGAAACCTTTGATCACTCCCAGCTCGACTATTATCTGTATACGGAGGATGTGAAGAATATTGGAGAGATGATAGCTGCTGACTTCTGGAAGTCACACATCATCCACTGCACCAGGGAAGCTTCATTTTCTGGCTTGTCTCAGGAAGAGAAGCAAGAAATTCCTAAGTTCAAAGGAAAGTGTGGACTGTCCAAGCTAAGGCACATGATCTACAAGGATCTATGGGCACTTCCTATTACCAGCAGGGATGTGGAGGAAATTACTCCTATCCACTAGGCAAAGGATGTCCCCAAGAAATCTGTGAAAGCTGCCACTGCCTCTCCTGCAACCTCATCCTCTGAACATATAGTTGAGGAATTGATTGTAGAAGGACCTGAACTTAATGCAGAACTGTCTTCTCAACCTGTTTCAGTTGAATCTCCATCTGCACAAGCTGAGCAGTCTGCTGAGGTGTCTTTAAGCAAGGTGCTGAGTCTGCTAAGACTTCTTCTCAACCATTAGCTCTTGCTATGGTTAATCCACCAGCCCAAGCTCAAGACACTGTCTCTGACACTGTTGAGAGCTCAAGACAACTTTCCTTGCCACCAAATCTTGAAGACATCATTGGAAGAATTGTTGATGATAAGGTTGGCAAGATAGTTGAAGAAAAGACTGAACAGATGGCTCAACAAATTGAAGAAAGGGTGCAGAAGCAAGTTCAAGATACTCTGGCCCCTACAAATGCCTTAGTGACTCAGATGATGGCTCTGCTCCTGGACTTCCAAAAGAACCAAAACCCTAATCAAAACCAACCCCCTCAACCTCCTCCTTCTACCTAAACCTTTTTCCTTCTCTGTTTTATTCTTTCTTTGTTATTTTTTGCTGACAATGATGGTCCACTCCCTTTACCTTTTTGTCTGATGACAAAATAGGGGGAGAAAGGAAAAGATTAAATTTGTTTATACAGAGCAATTCTTTCTGAAAAAGTACATATTTGTCTACATATGCATATTTGTCTGTCAAATATTCATCTTGCTAATACTATGCCTTGACTTTATTTTTATGCCTATTTTTGTCTAAAGTCAATTATGCTCTGATACTGCTTTGAACTGCTTATTCTCAAATGTTAAATAAGCTGCTATCTTGGTCTGATAACTTATATTATATTGCAAATAAGACTTAGCTTCATATGCCTTAAACTGCCTTGATCTGATGAATGCTTTGCCTTTGGGGGAGTCTTGTAAGCTCCCTTAGACTTTGCAAAATAAATTTAATTAGTTTTTGTCATCATCAAAAAGGGGGAGATTGTTGGAACCAAAGTAATTTGGATTAAATAAATCTCTAAGTTTTGATGTTAACAAAAAGTATTAAATTTGTATAGCAAAGTGTTAGAAGTAATCTAACAAGTGCTTTCACCCTTTAAGGATCTCTGATATTTGTTAGTTAAAATGTTAAGTCAATTTTCTTTGCAATCCGCGTCCATATGTTATTTTATTCTTTAAAATGAAAGATTCCCTGAGTGGACGAGTCCACTCTACCACTGGAAGGATTTTCTTCAACTCAAGTGCCACGTCAGTGGACGAGCGCTTGAATGCCTTCCCGTAGACGGAGAAATCCCTTGTTTAGTAGACGCGAGTTACTCTCCAATAATAACAGTATTTTATAAGCGCCACATCACTGGACGGAGATTTTAAATAACTCAAGTTCTGGCAAGACCGCTGTTTTGAGTAGACAAAGATCTGTTGCCACGTCAGTGGACGGAGCCTTAAAACTGTTCTTACTTACCTTGCCTTTACATTTATTTGATGGACGAAGAATTTGAGTATTTATATCTTATTTAAATCAATCTGAACCAAAGCGAATTTATTTCATATGATTGATATTTAATTCAAATATTTATAATGGTTCTTCTCATTTGCTATTAACGGTTTTATTGTCTTATTTCTATGAGAGAGACATAGTACAAATAAGGAATTATAAAAAGCAAAATAGTACAATGCAAAGCGACTTGTACCCTGTCACCTTTTACGCTGAAATAGCTGGAATTTGTACAAGGAAGGCAAGACAGATTTTCAAGTTGCATTTGCTCAGAGGTGTGCCATTTCGTGCAAGAATATTATCACATAGTACAAAGGCCACGAGCAAGCTGAGTCACAACAGATATTACATGGTTGGTTCTATCCCTAAACGGAAAATTCAAATACAACCGTTGATGATTTTGAAGAGAAGATCAAGGTCTCTATAAATAGAAGACTAAGGCTTTTGAAGAAAGAACTTTTTGGGTATATACAAAAATCTCAAGAAATCACTTGCGAGCAAACATTCTTTTATTCTTTCAGAAAGCAAAAGTCTCTAATATCATAGTTTGAATATTGCTATAATATTCATCTGATCTTAAACTTTCATATTCTCACACATAGCGAGTTAGAAGATCAAAGAAACCTTAAACTCTTTATTAGAGGTAGAGCCTGAAGAGGCTTGGCAAGAAAGGAATACTTGTGAGCCTGGAGAGGTGTTGAATACTTGTTGTAATCTATTTGGAGAATAGTGGAGAAAAACCTTCAAGTAGAAGGGACTGGACGTAGCTCTTGGTTGGAAGAGAGTGAACCAGGATAAAGCAACTTGCGTGAATCTTCTAATCCCTTATCTCTTTAGTTTTACGTGTTTATACTAACTGTGGGGATTTGAACTTGAATTTGTTATTCTTTTAAAAGGTTGTTTTTCTGTGTGCTTTATTCTGCCTCTTTATCTTCGTGTGAGAAAACTTTTTTTGAAAAGGTTGTTTTCGAAAAATATTAACAAACACATTTCAACCCCCCCTGCTTCTTGTGTTTTCCTGTGTCAACTTCATCTACTACCAGAGTTCTAGAATTATATACTCTGAAGCCTTTTGATGATTCAGAATATCCTAACAAAATTCCATTATCTACTTTAGCATCAAACTTACCTAGTTGATCTTTAGTATTCAATATATAGCATTTACAACCAAAAGGATGAAAGTAAGATATTTTGGGTTTTCGTCCTTTCCACAATTCATAAGGAGTCTTATTCAAGATTGATCTAATGTATATTCTGTTCTGAATATAGCAGGCAGTATTAACAGCTTCAGCCCAGAAGTGTCTAGGGACAGAGTTATCATTGAGCATTGTTCTAGCCATCTCTTGAAGAGATCCGTTCTTTCTCTCTATCACACCATTTTGTTGTGGTGTTCTAGGTATTGAGAAGTTATGAAGTATACCACTTTCTTCACAGAACTTATGAAATAGCTCATTTTCAAACTTTCCCCCATGGTCACTTCTGATTGAAGTGATACACATGCCTTTTTCATTCTGTACACGTTTGCAGAATACAGAGAAGACCTTGAAAGACTCATCCTTATGAGCCAGGAACATAACCCATGTCCATCTAGTGTAGTCGTCTACAAAGGCTAGACCATATTTCTTTCCACTAACAGAGGCAGTCCTAGTTGGTCCAAACAGATCAAGGTGTAGCAACTCTAGTGGTCTATTGGTGCTAACAATATTCTTAGATTCAAAGGAACCTTTGACTTGTTTTCCCTTTTGACATCCATCATAGAGAGCATCAGATTTGAACTTAAGGTTTGGTAATCCTCTCACGAGGTTATGCTTATTTAGCTTTGAAATTAATTTCAAGCTTGCATTGAGACACCCCGATGTCCCATTAAGAAAACCCTAATTAATTAAACCTTAATACGTAATTAACATTAACGCATTTATTACATTCGAAAATATATGTAAAATAAAAATTGTAGTTATTTTAAAACAGTTTAAACATATGCAAGCGACGTCATCCACACATATATACAATATATACAGCACATCGATCAGAGTACGCCAAGTCCCCTCCATGAGACCATTACAACTTACCACCATCTATATAGACTCAAAGTATAAACATATACAGACTAACCAAAGAGACAAGAGACACAGAAGAAGTCCTAGAGATACCCGGCCCGCCTCTCAAAATACATCAAAATACAAAACAATCTCACAAAAGCTCACTACCTACAGACGCATCCGACATATCCACATCATCAGTGATGTGGGCGTCTAGAACTACCCTTGCCTTCGCCTTAACGGCGCACTTATACCCAAAGTGGAATCTTTTGTAGATAGCATTGTGACCGGTAATCTTTCCAAGTTATCGTTCCCATCTTGCCATTGTTGTTTATCTACTATACCGATAACATACATAGAAAGATAGAGGAAGAAGGGAGATAAGCAACAGAACATAGTCATAAAAATGGGGATGGGGACACATAGATCAACAGTCATATATACATCATACAACAAACAAACAATCATTCATCCAGTCACACCAACACAATCATCTTCAAGAGTCACACTCTCAGATCATTCCTCTAAGGAGTCTCACTCCTATGCATGTCGGCCGATATATCTCATCCGGGTCTCAACCCCAAGACATTCCCTTATCAAGCCTCTCTGCTTAAGGAACGTCAGTTAGTTTGTCTAGGTAACTTTTCCACTCGCCGTGACCCATAAGAGTGCATCTCTCTGTGAGCTCAGCTCCATCAGAAGTATCTGGGTCGCCTCGGATAGTCAACCTTAGACGTGGATACTCAGGGTAAAGTCGGGACAACTAGGCTATATCGGGGTACACGGCACACTAGGAGCTACCTAATGGTCACTGTGAGCCTCCCGAGTCCAGGTCGTACATCCCCAAGGTCTCTCCCTAGACCGACCCTTCCGTAATCCGTACTCGCACTCGAGTACAACTAACCTCGTCATACGGCTCGCCACCTTGGCAATATGCAATGCAACAACCATCCTTAAGTTAACACCGGAACCTTCTCTCACAATCCAATTCTCAAAATCATAGTCTCAAAATGGATGGCAATACATCCCCAGCCTTAAAGCCACAGTCCCAAGGCATTACCACGGTGTCAACTCTCAATATAATCAAATCACACTATCAGTCATTCCCATTCATCCAACAATCATCAATAATATATTATAATAATAAAATATCAGGCTATCACATCAATCATCACAACCAAGCATGTTATAGCAGTCATCACAGTAGCAGACTTAGCAAACAACCCCAATCATTATCAGTTATCTAGCCTAGGGTTTCAAGCCTAACATTGATAAATCTACAATAACTAAACTCAAGACCATATTTAAAAAAAATATTATTATATTACGGTTTAGCTATTGTTGATTATTCAATATACTAGTAGGGTCTGGGGCACCCTACACATATGCATAAATGACTGTTACTCTATGCTTGCCTCCCCGACAATGTCAGTTACTTTCTCCCCACCTTGGCTTATCCGGTACAATTTTCCAAGCTCTCTACAAGCCTTCTCTAAGCTATACAACTGCTGTCTTGCTCCCCAGTGGACCCCTTAGTGCTCCCAAAATTTTCCCTAACACATGGACAGAGTCCCGGCAATGTCATAAACTCTAATCTTACTATAGATTCTCAAAAAGAGCTCAGATTCAAGCTAGAACCCAAGAAAGAAAATGATTGACAAATGCTAAGTTAAGGATTTGAGCATTACCTCAATTGTAACAAAGAAACACTAGCCTATATGTGTAGTACTCGTTGCCCTGATCACAGATTTGAAGTCGGAATCGTGATCTGACGGATGGATTTCCCCCAGGCTTAACTTTCTCTCTCTAACCCTTTTTCTCTCTCTAATTTTCGAGCTCCCCTTGATCTCTCTCGTTTTCTCTCGAAAATTTGAGAGTTTTCTCCAACTTTCTTCCTTTTAAAAGCTAAAGGGGGTGAGTCAGCACTGATTACGCCGGGCCTAAGTTTTTTGCACTCGGCTCAGCCGATTACGCCCGGCTCAAGTTTTCTACGCCCGGCTCAAATGCGTACATCACTGCCTTTGTGTTGCGCCTGGCCTAACAAACCTGCGCCCGGCCTAATTTTTGAGCCCGGCTCAACAAACCTGAGCCTGGCCTAACCCGCGTTGACCAGTTTGACCAGAAACTCCAATTCACACGTTTCGTCGCGTTCTGAGCTCGTTTGAAGTCAGATTGACCCCAAATTTGAAACACATACTAATTAACACCTAACGAACAAAATTAAGCTCTCACACCAACTTAATTACTGTCTGATTCCTTAATCAAGAAAACGGGTGTTACATGCATGACCTAGCCTTTTGTGCTAAATCCATCGCTCATCTTCAATGGACACTAGACATGAGACACTTTGATTTGTAAGATCCTCCAAGTCAATCTTATACAAATTGTTTTGCCTCTTGGCAGTGAATAAGAGTGATCCATCAGGTTTCTTGACATTACACATGTTCTTATCAAAAGAAACAGCAAACCCACTATCACACAATTGACTTAATTATGCTTAGCAGATTGTGTTTTAAACCATTAACTAAAAGAACATTATCAATGGAGGGAAAATGATGTTTACCAATTTTACCTATTCCAATGATCTTTCCTTTCTGATTACCTCCAAAGGTAACCAGCCACCATCCTTATGTTTAAGATCTTGGAACATACACCTTTCTCCCATCATGTGACGTGAGCAACCACTGTCCAAGTACCAGGATGTGTGTTTCTTTCCTGTTGTTAAGCAAGTCTGCAACAGATACAATCTTATCTTTAGGTACCCAGATTGACTTGGGTCCTTTCTTGTTAGTAGTCATTGGACGAGCATGTTTGATATGCTTGTTATGTATGCATCTAGATGTTATATGACCACCTTTTCCACATACTTTACAGTAGCTATTGGACTAGCTCAGTTTAGTTTTGACATGTTGTGTTTGAGCTTTTGAGGTTTTGCTATGCATATGTGGTTTTGAATTTTTATAAGATGCTTCATGCTTTTCTTTGTCATAACCAAGGCCAGACTTATCATGTGGTGACCTGGAGTACCTTCAAATTAAACTTAGCTTATCAGAGCCACCTACAAATTTAGACAGAGTATCTGTCAGATATGTCACATCTTGTTTCAGTTTTGTAACTTCACAAGAGATAGTTGGCTCACACTTGAGTTTGTCAGTTAGACTGGCATTCTCTGATTTTAGTTTGTCATTTTCATTTACAAGGCTTAGTTTCTCCATGCAAACCCTATCAAATTCTTTAGATAGTTTTGAAAATTTCTTTTTGAGACTTCTATGTTCATGAGACAGAATTGATGACTTATGTAATAATTCATCAAATGCATCTTGAAGGATGGAGGGGTTAGAATCCATTACCTCAGCATCAGTGTATTCACTTTCTAATGATGTACCAACCATGAGACAGATATTTGCCTCTTCCTCTGCTTCATTTTATTCATCAGATGAAGACAGATCCAGATCCTCCCAAGTAGCCATCAAGCCCTTCTTCTTTTTGAATAACTTCTTCTTGTCCTTCAGTTCTGGGCAGTTAGCTTTGAAATGACCATGCTTTTTGCACTCGAAGCACAGAGATAGACCCTTTTCTTTAGAGTCTGATTTCTCCTTGGTGAACTTTTTGTTGAACTGCTTTCTTTTGAAACCACCTTTCTTTTTCCACATATGTTGAATCTTTCTGGAGATGAAAGATAGTTCATCAGAGGATTCCTTAGCTTTAAGAACTTTGGAAGAGATAGCCTTTTTTGCCTTTAGGGCAACAGATTTTCCTTTTCTGGAACTTTCTTCTTCATTGAGCTTAAGCTCATGAACTTTTAAAGATCCAAGAAGTTCCTCCAAAGTGAGAGTATTGAGGTTCTTTGCTTCCTGAATAGCGGTGACCTTAGGTCTCCATTGTTTATGTAAGCTCCTCAAAATTTTTCTGACATGATCTCTATTCTCATAGGTTTTTTCCAAGAGATCTAAGACTGTTGGTGATAGTTTGGAATCTTCCAAACATTTGATCTATAGTTTCATGTTCAGCCATTTTAAATAATTCACACTGATGAACCAACATGCTTATCTTTGACTCCTTGACCTGGGATGACCCTTCATGAGCTAGGGCAAGAGTATCCCATATTTCCTTAGCAGTATTACAGCTATGGACTTTATCATGCTCAGATCTGATGATAGCACACATCAAATAGTGCTTAGCTTTCAGATTGAGTTGATGTTGAGTTTTCTGCTCTTGAGTCCATTGAGCTCTAGAAATAGCAGCTCCAGCATCACCTCTTGGCTCAGTGTAGCCAGTTTCAATCAGCTCCCAGATGTGCACATTTTTTGCATCAAGAAAAGCCATCATTCTATTTTTCCATTAGTCATAATCACTACCATTAAAGAGAGGAGGTTTGTTGATTGCTTGTCCTTCTGTATCCATGCTTGTTGGATCATACTCCCTCAGCACTTGTTAGATGCTCAACCTTTTCGAGGTTGAGCTCTAATACCAACTGAAGTTGACACAGGGAAACACAAGAAGGGGGGTTGAATTGTGTTTCTTCACAGATTTTCGAAAAAGTCTTTTCTCAAACCTTTTACAAGCACAACAATAGAAACAACACACAAACAGGAAAATGTTTTTGAAGAGTTAATAAACTCAGATTCAGAACCCCACAGTTAGTATAAATAAAAACTGTAAAAGATAAGGTTTAGAAAATTCACGCAAGTGTTTTATCCTGGTTCACTCTCTTCCAATCAAGAGTTACGTCCAGTCCCTTCTATCTGAAGGATTTATCCACTATTTTCAAAATAGATTACAAGTATTCAACACCTCTTCAGGCTACAAGTATTCTTTCTCTACCAAGCCTCTTCAGGCTCTAACTCTAACAAAGAGATTGATTGATTTGATCTAAGAACTCACTATATGTGAGGATTTGAAAGTTTAAGATCAACAAGATTTACAAGTAAACCTGTTTTTACAAATTCAACAGAGTTTTTGCACTATGATGTCAGAGCTTCGTGTGTATGCTTGTGTATCCCTATCTTTGTATGTGTGTGTCGTTCTCTTCTTGAAATTCTTCAAGCATATATAGATGAAGTGCTTCTCTGTCTTGATTTTCTTCAACGGTCTTCAAATTGTATCCCTTTAGACATAGCATTAATTGCTTGGATCCGTTGAGACTGATAACTTGATATGCTTCTTGGAGAAGTGCTTTTGATTATCAGAGGAATGCTCAAAGTAGAGCTGTCACTTCTCTGTTGTACCAAAGGCTGCTTTCTGACTTTCCATCTTTGTACTTGACTTGATCTTTACAAAAATGTAGTTGACAGAGTACAAAGGTTTATGGTTTCGATGGTACGAAGTTCTTTTATCCAAGAGATAAAGAATTTAAACAATAGAAGCAGCAAGGGTAAAAAGACATATATTCTTTGAATTAAATAAGCAATCATTTGAAATAAATACATTTAAGCTTAGACGGGTTCACGTTTTTAAAAATAGTGGACGCGTAGGTCTTTGGACGTGCAAGATAACTTATCAGTGAGACGGGCTCGTCTACTGATAATGCGTCTATAGACTTTTTGTCTAGTTCCAAGAGTTGGACGTGCTATACTTAAGGGCTCGTTTACTGACGTGGCGTCAAATGAGACTACTCGTCTATCAAGTCTTTGGACTTGTTATATTTCATTGTCTCGTCTACTTGATTTTTCTTTGGACTTAGTAACTCGTCTGCCTTAGTTAAATCTAAGATCTTGTGTATCATAATTAATTTTTCGATCTCATCTACCATAAAGCTAATAGACTTAGAATTTTACCAAGAGTTGTAGACTCGTCTAGAGGATTGAAATAGAATCTGATAGATTCCATACTTTAAATTTAAGTTCCTCTGACTCGTATAAATCAAATAGTCCCTGCATACTTATAACAAACAAGTTAGATGTTTGATAACACTTTGCCATACAAATTTAACCTTTTTGTTAACATCAAAACTTAAGAGATTACTTAATCCAAAACCACTTTGGTTCTAACAGAGATCAGGTATCATGATGACCGTGGGTGGCAGGTCAACCATTCACAGTTCTTCAAGAGTTAAGTCAGCCCGGTCAGTATCTACGTCCGTCTTGGAGGAGGACCTGAATTCACTATGCTCGGTTCGTATAGGATCTCTCAATGACTGCCCTTCACAGAGATGTGGTATCCGCCACATCAATGCGAGTCCCCGGATGACAGGTGGAACCAGAGGGAGCAATCTGTGGTGCAGGACAAAGTTGGCAGAGTCTACAGAGGCAGGGGGATGAGGAGTATGCAGATGTTGCTTCGCTATCAGCGCCGCAGGGTTGTCATTAGCAATGACGAGTCTGTGTGGGTGCCCCAGATTCATACCAGGGATGCCCGAGATTATCGTCTTGCTTTTGGCGAGGGTGAGGGTAGTTCCAGATGCCCATAAAGTCTGTGATATGGTTCGTCGGTAGCGTTTGCTAGGGAGAGCCTCACTGAGCATAGTCTTCTTTTGATCTTTTGATGTATTTTGTGAGGGGGGGGGGGGGGGGGGTAGATGCTGTCTGTTTAGGTTTTATGAAACTTTTCTCTGTGACCAATTTTTGTTAGCTGTTTCTTTTCTTAGTTTGTATAGACGGTAGGTTCCTAATCGATGGTACTCGATGGACATGATGTGTATATTATGTATATATCTGTTGTTTTATCTTTCTTCCGCTGTGTATGTTTTAAGTTTTGTTTTTCACGTTTCCGCAAACTTATAATATTTTCTAAAGTATATCCACGCTAACGCTAATTAAATGGATTAAGGCTTAGTTAATTAGGTTTGTTCTCTAATGGGACGTCAAGGTGTCTCAACTCACACGTTTCGTGGGAAAACTTTCCAATAGGTCACCCATCCCAGAATTGCTCCAAGTCAAGCACGCTTAACTGTGGAGTTCTTAACTAATGGGCTATAAAAAAGAAGATAAATCTTGTTCGTATAGGTAGTACCGATAAATTCATAAAAGCCACCACCAACTGTATAGTCCTATACCTACACAGACTTAGGATCCCTCTCATTCTGGTGTGTAATCGGTTCATTTATGTGTCCCTCTGCCTAGAAGTCTGCCAGGAGTCGCTCCTTAATTGTGCCTTCTTGCACTGGCGACCACTCTCCACCCTCGTCGGCCCCGAGTGTCACACTTTCATACTTCTCTATTTCAATTGTACTAGGCTGCAATGCTTTAGACATTGTTTATGCAAATAACACATCTAAGTGCTGGGCCTGGGGTTATGTTAAAGATTTAACTTATGTGATACTTAATGTTAGTTATATCCAACAAAAAAGCTATGATGGAGATCCCTTTTTTTTATAGACAAAATGACATGCAAAGGCATCACAATAGAAAGCAAAGATCTCAAATACGTTGGCACCCCTGCCCCTACCAATTGTCTGCAGCACACCAAAATTTTACTAAAAAATTATAAAAATAGGAAATACAAAAAGAGCTTGGGGGGACATAAACCTTACATAACTTAACATGGTGGATAAGCATGTTCTATTGATTTTTCTTTCTCTCTACTTTTCCTTTCTAGCGACCAAATTTGTTGAGGTCTCAATTGCCTTGTTTACTTCCATCCATGTGATACTTAATGTTATTATATCCAACAAAAAAGCTATGCTGGAGATCTTTTTTTTTTTCTTTTAGACAAAACGACATGCAAAGGCATCACAATAGAAAGTAGAGATCTCAAATAGGTTGGCACCCCTACCCCTACCAATCATCTGTGGCACTCCAAAATTTTATTTTAAAAAATGATGAAAAATAAGAAATACAAAAAGAGCATGGGGGACATAAACCTTACATTGAAGTTGACACAGGCAAACACAAGAAGGGGGGGTTGAATTGTGTTTGTTAATATTTTTCGAAAACAGCCTTTTCAAAAAGATTTTCTCACACAAAGATAGAGAAGCAGAATAAAGCATACAGAGAAACAGTCTTTTGAAAGAATAACAAATTCAAGTTCAAATCCCCACAGTTAGTATAAACACGTAAAACCAAAGAGATAAGGGATTAGAAGATTCACACAAGATGTTTTATCCTGGTTCACTCTCTTCCAACCAAGAGCTACGTCTAGTCCCTTCTACTTGAAGGATTTCTCCACTATTTTCCAAATAGATTACACCAAGTATTCAACACCTCTCCAGGCTCACAAGTATTTCTTTCTTACCAAGCCTCTTCAGGCTCTACCTCTAATAAAGAGTTTTGATTTCTTTGATCTTCTAACTCACTATGTGTGAGAATGTGAAAGTTTAAGATCAGATGAATATTATAGCAATATTCAAACTATGATATTACAGACTTTTGCTTTTTGAATGAATAAGGGAATTTTTGCTCGCAAGAGATTTCTTGAGATTTCTTTGTATGCGCAAAAGTTGTTTCTTCAAAAGCTTTAGTCTTCTATTTATAGGGTCCTTGATCTCCTCTTCAGCATCATCAACGGTTGTTTTTGAATTTTCCGTTTAGTAATAGAGTCAACCAAGTAAATATCTGTTGAGACTCAACTTGCTCGTGGCCTTTGTACTATGTGACAAATTCTTGCATGTAATGGCACACCTCTGAGCAAAAGCAGCTTGAAAAACAGTTTTGCCTTCCTTGTACAAGTTCTAGCTATTTCAGCGTAAAAGGTGACAGGGTACACAACGTTTTGCATTGTACTATTCTGCTTTTTGCAATTCCTTATTTGTACTATCTTTCTCTCATTGAAACAAGGCAATAAGAACCGTTAATAGAAAATGAGAAGAACCATTATAAATGAAATGTATATCAATCATAAGAAATAAATTCGCTTTGGTTCAGATTGGTATAAATGCTTAAAATTCTTCGTCCAACAAACGAAAGCAAAGGCAAGGTAAGTAAGGAGAGTTTTAGGACTCCGTCCACTGACGTGGCAACCAAAACTACGTCTACTTAAAACATCGGTCTTGCCAGTACTTGAGACATTTAAAATCTCCGTCCAGTGACGTGGCAATAGAAACTAAGGTTATTATTTGAGAGAAGCTCACGTCTACAAGAAAAGAAATTCTCCGTCCACTGGAAACATTCAAGCGCTCGTCCACTGACGTGGCACTTGAGTTAAAGGGAGATCCTTGATAGAGTGGACTCGACCACTCTTTCAGTATTAAATATTCAATATAAAATACATGGACGCGGATTTGCAAAGAGAATAGACTTAACATTTTAACTAATAAGAACAGAGATTTCTTTAAGACTAAAGGCACTTGTTAGATTCAAAGCATTAACACTTTGCTACACAAATTTAATTCTCATTGTTAACATCAAAACCTAGAGATTATTTAATCCAAATTATTTTGGTTCCAACATACATAACTTAACATGGTGGATAAACATGTTCCGTTGATTTTTCTTTCTCTCTACTTTTCCTTTCTAGCCACCAAATTTGTTGAGGTCTCAATTGGCTTGTTTACTTCCATCCTTACCTCTTGCAGCCTTTAAAGCCTTCGGTTTTTTATCTTCTTTCCTTGTTTCACATTTACCGTGTTTTGTATTATTTTATTATTTATGATTGCATGTTACAGGTAGTGACTAATAAACAAGGTATCATGTTTAATAACCAATGTTGCTAAGTGATATAAAAAAACATGTATTAGCAGTGGTGGACTGATGTGTGTAAAACAACATCATATTTCATTCTTGTTTTGCATGTATTTTTTATTCATTTTGGCATATTTGTTTCCGTTTATGTTTGTTTTCATTTAGTTCGGATAATTGCGGTGTTTCTAGTGGTATTGTGCAGGATTTGTGCTTAATCGACTTAGAAAAGGGTAGAAAGCTTGAAGAAATTATGATAGAGGCTTAAAAAGGAGCACAAATGGGACAAAAAGATCTCTCCAGAAGCATCCACGTCCTGGCCATGGATTGAGCACCTGCTCAACAAGGAACAAACGGACTTGGCAGCAGAGCCCATGGCCTGGCCGTGGAACTCATCAGCGCGCACAGTTAGTGCATCCACGGTCTGAGCGTGGAATGATACATGGCCGTGGATCGCGGTCAGGAAATCCAAAATTTTGTTTTAATGTGCAATTTGAGTGGGCTTTGAACTCTTTTCAACCTAAACTATAATAGACTCCTTAGGCACTAAAATTGGGGTTCTTCATCTTGTTTTTGGATGTGAGGATTGAAGATTAGGATTGCTCTTCCTCTTCCATCTTCCCTCTTGGATCCATGGTGTTTTCTAACCTTTTTACTCTTGCAATTACCATTATGCTTGAGTAGTTTCCTTTGTTTCTAGGATTGGGCAATGCCTTTTGGTACATTGATGATGATTAATTGACTTTGTTTATCCCTTTTATTAATTTTGGATGTTCTTTGATTCAATCCTTATTGCGCTTATTCATTTGAATTTGTTTATTTGGATGTCTTAGATACTTTAGGGAGGAACTGAGAAGTGAATCTAGGTATTGGAACCATAAGTATTGAACTTAAGGTCTAAATGACGAGAGTATGTTTAGCCTTTCAAGGACCTAATGAATTACCACATAGCGTAAAGGGTTCAATCTAAATTCAATTACCACGAGAGTAGGAATTAGTTTAATTGGGCACGGTTTTTGTATCTAGAGAGAGAACATTAGCTAATTTAGGGTAACCCACCTTCAATTGAATTTAAAATTTAATAAAAGGTTGTCAATTAGGATTCATCTTGTATCATTGTGGTTACCCCAATCCTGGAAGCTTTCTTTAAATTGAAATCTCCTCTCTTAAAAACTTGCTATTCTTATTCTTGAATTTTTCTCCCACATATTTCTTTAATTAATTTCTTGTTACTACTTTCACCTTGTTTTCACAAATACATTCCCTCTTGTTTAACTTCATTAAGTTATTAAATTAAATGGTATTCATAAGCATAGCCCTTATGGATTCGATCTTTTTATTACTTGATGATGAAACCGTACACTTGCATATTTCACGCATCATGGACTTTGAGTAAAAATTTAGAGGGAGCTATTGGGCACTAGTCGAAATGATGCACTTATAATTCATAATTAATTATACATAATTTTATCCGTCAAATATATAAAGTGGGTAGATATCCAATATGTGAAATCCTAGTTTTTGCTTGTTCTTTTTGCAATGGTGCAGATGCATGCAAGAGAGATTAAGAAGCTTGGGAGGATAACATAGTTGTAGTGAGTCCTAATGGTGTCGATCTGGAAATAATGTATTCTTTTATGAAATTGTCTACTATTTGAATATTTTTAAATCAATAGGATTTCATAATATTGTTTCACAAAATAAAATACATAATAATTTGTGGATTATGATGTAATAATGTTTATATTGTTCAACTATTTGAATTTTTTTAAGCAATATGGTCTAATAATAATATTCCACTAAAACAAATATCGGTTTTTCTTATCTGTGCAACCTTACACATGTTAATAAATCAAAAATAGAAATGTTGTGTTGAAATTTGTGTATTCAATTCCTTGAAAATATAAAAGTCACTCTTTCCAATAAAACATCTCTATTTTTTTATTTCTCTTTTTTTTTTTACTAAAAAATATATTTATTCATTCAAATTGGTAAAATACATCGAAAACAACACAAATTCAACATCACTACAAACCGAAAAGGATGAATCTGCGAACAAACTCACAGCACCCAGGTTAATAGCATAACACGGCAAAATGCCTACAAATGTGACAAAATAAAAGTGACCGGAATACCCATGCCTCCGGATCTATAACGTTGACTCCCAAGTCTTGATTGAATCTATAATGGATCGAAGCTGATCTGCCAATCTGAACCAAATGAATACTGCAACAAGACGGGAAACCAAACGACACCACAATAAAACGACGAACAAATCGATAAAATATATGATAGGTTGTATCCTTTGCATATAATATATGGTGTACAAATTATTCAAAAGTGTCGTACATATTTTTTATATAAAAAAAAAAAAAAAAATTGGGGGAAAATTTTTTTGTGGGAACCATGGCTATTCCCAGCTCCTAAGAAGGACCGACACACAATGCAGTGAAAAGAATATATAAATGTAAATAAAATTATTAGAAATATTCATGAAACTAATGCAATGCAAAGCAAATAATAAAAGCATGTAACCAAAACGTAGTATTAGCATCTTTTCATTTTACTCGGACCAATATTTTCTAGGTTACTAGCTTCAACCATAGGAATTAGCTCGTAAGTAGTTCTCATTGATAAGAGCTTTAACATGCTTCCATACTAATTTGTTATTATGACAACTGTAAACTAGAAACACAAAATTTCCTATATATATTGGAAAGAGTCTTCATAAGAGACCTCTCCCTTCCAATTAAAGAGACCAAATTCTATACATTTTAGTTCCAATATCATTCTCACCGGACATGTAAAACCCTGCATATTTTTCCCGAAAACAGAATAATTGAGGAAGAGAAAACGGGCTAAAAATGCATGCTCAAAAAAATATCATCATAGTTGTTAACATAGATTCAAGTTCAGATGGACTCTGATGACAATATGTTAATTAATTTAGATAATTCAAAATTATAAACCTGTAAATATAAAAATCATTCTACGGAAAATGTTGCCACATGCAAGGTCTAACATGAACCCAACTCATAATGAAGCAATGATATTTTGACATTTTGATCATATTCTAAACGAGGTGATTTTTAGAAAAGTTCATTAACTTGAGCTTGTTTTGTCCGCCTTCATTGTACAAAAGCCCCACTACATCACAATGCTAATGAGTTGAAGCATTTTCAAGAGGGCAATGTGTGGCAACTTATGCTGTACATTCTCCTAAGTATTGCATCAATGAAAAGCATAAAGTAGAGCATCCACATTCAAGATGGTGATTATACATTTGCTTTGTTCTTCAGAAAGAATGACGAAAACCTCTTCTGATCTTCCTACGGAAAGGCCTACATGCCTCGATACTGAGGTCAACAGCTGCTGCAAGCGCCATGAAGATGGCGGCATCCTCCACACATGTCACGTGTCGCAATGCCAGTTGTACTAATGGCTTACTATGCTTCCCTTCACCTTGAACTCTACAGCTCATTACAAAACCTCCAACTACTGGACTCAATGCACCAAAGTCCCCACTGCTTTGTGGACTAGGTATTGGACTTGCTGCAGCAGTTGCAGTTCGCATATGTTTTTCAGTGTCTATGAAAAACTCCCCACCCTTTTCAGCATTTATATGTATTTCAGACATAAGAAGTCCGCCTCCTTCCTGAGCTTCGGATAGAAGATGGAATCGGCAGCAAATGGAGTCTCTAATGCCACGCTCGCGCCATGCCTCAAGCTTTCCCCATGGTTGCCAGCTCTCAGGTCCACTAGCATCAGGACGAACAATCAACCATGCTCCTGGGTTGGATCTGGCAACCCAATCACAACCTGAAGATGGAACAAAGGGAGTTGTTATGAAGGCTGCAGCTACAGCTGAGCCAGATAGATCATGTATCTTCACCTTCCACCCCTTTCTCTCTCTCCTCACATTCTCTAATTCAGAAATGTCAGTAGAACCTGACCAGTAAGTGCTCAATGGGTCAATCTGGGAAACCCTGTCATTTCATAGCTATCAAAAGTTTTATTAACAACTTTTTCGCTGAAAGTTACACATTTACAGATATCAGGTCTAATTGACAAAAAAACAATAAAGAGAACACACTAGCACTTTCCACCTAAAATATTGATTTCAAAGGATGATTTAATTCCTTGGTCCACAAATTAGGTCTCAACTATGATGTAGAAAAGGCTTATATAATTTAAGCTTCCATTGGAGAAGGGGACTGATTATCTACATCAGTCTAAATGGAGATTCTGGTATTCATGCCGTGTGTTTTGTCGGCGCTAACAAATGCAGAGAAAAATATGTTGATAGAAGAAAAATTGTGCAAAAGTTTCATCATCACATTATTAAAGAAGAGCAAGCGAAGCTTTCTTAATATCAAAAGGAGGGGGAACTTGTCAGCCAAGTCCTGCTGCCCTATCTAGAAATTTCCCATCTATTTACTTTATAATGCACTAGAGCGAGGCTATTGAATGAAATGGGGTGCAGTAGCTAAATGAAACCCCTGGGGACCGGGACCATATCCAAGAAGATAGCGCCATGCTATCAAGTCTAGTAGAAATTGCTTGACAGCTAACTTCTCTAGTTTCATATTTTCATGACGAGTTTGACTTTGTTTCCTGTATATATTTGTAAAAAGATGGGTATTGATAGGGTATTTACAATTTCTAGAAAAATACTGCAATTCTGTTTTTAATTATAAAATTATTGAAATGTTGTCATGAAGTAACAAAATTCTCTATTACAAACACAAGTGCAGAAACGTACAACTGCTGTATATGAAAAGTTGAAAATTTTATTATTTTAATGGAAAATACAAAAGTGAAATACTTCTTTATAAAAAAAACTAATATATAATACATGAAGTGCCAATTTTATAGCAGAATGTTAATTAATAAATGAAACATTCAAGAAAACCTATAGCATGCAACAAACTTAGTTTCAATTTCAAACACATTTCAAACACATCTGGATACCACAAGCAACATATTGAAAGTGTCACCATAATTGGAAGTAAAATAGATCACAAATTTCATATTACCTGTCCTTACTAAACTTGCAACTGAAGATTGGCTGCTTGATGGATCCTCGCAGCTGAACTACCTGAGGACTCAATGTTGTTATATCCTCAAACTGGAAAACATATCGAGGGTCAGGATCTAGTTTCACTTTTAAATGTAGCTCCGGACCTGGCTTTCCATTCTCCTGCTTGTTCTTGCCAATACCTATCCACCCATTAAAAAGAATCAGTGGCTTTCCTTCTCCCCACTCAGGGCCAACCTGCATTTTAAAAATCCCAATTTGCTGCCGTTTGATGCCAACTCCACAATGGGAGCCCTTCCTCCCTGAAAAAACAGCAATCTCCAGACAAGCATGAGGATTATAGAAACAACCGGGAGCCAACAATGCTTTTAAATCAGATTCCTCAAGGTAAAAGCTTGAAGCAATGTTCTGAGTATCTGGTATAACTTCTGCAGAGGATATCAATGGGACTGATGAAGTTTGAACAGGAAAACCTCGAAGCCGTATCTCGCAAACACAAGATGAAGAGGGTTTGTGAATTCCAGATTTTCCAGTGCTCAGTTCGATTCCAGTACATCTCAGCCCCAAAGAGCCTATTGACAACCTAACGAAGGCCTGAGGATCCATATTTGTCACAATTGTCCCCCCATTGGATGCAAAGCACTATTACCGGAAAGATCAGATGCACTGTGAAAATAGAAGATAAATGATAATCAAATCAATAATTTATTGAAAATTAAGCATGCACTTGTTCACCAAAAAAAAAAAAATTAGCATGCACTTGTTTGATTAGGATTCAAAAAAGTAACAACTTACACAAGTTAACATACAGTATAAATTACTGTCCGTATAAGATGCCATACCCAACCAAATGGACAAATTTGAAACAATGGCAGGCTACTGAGAAACGTCTATACTTTAAAAAATAAAGTAAAATAGAGAAAAAGTAGAAACTACCAACTAGCTTATGGCTCTTGTTTAGTTCATTTAATGTTAGTACTTTAACACAGTGAAGTAAACGGGAAGGGTATGCGAAGGCAGATAAACAATTTTATGCTGAAGATATTGGAAACAAAATCCTTAGAGGAAAGAAATATTTGGTCATAAAATTAAATAAGAAGAAATAATATCAAACTAACAAATCATATATTTTAGAATGAATGAATATACTAAGAAAGAATTTTGCACAACAACTGTACTCAGTGTTGTCCAATTTCAATTGGATATGACTAAAGTTTGTTATTAAATAGAGAATACAAAATTGATTAATCTCTTGTAACAAATAACTATCAGTTTTGTTAAGCTTTACCTTTGTTATATGAATGGGTCACGCTCTACTTAGTTCCTGACATTCCAATTTAAGGTAGTTTAGGTTTTCTCAAAGCCCATACATTATTACAGAATAAAATCAGTTTTAAGTTCTTTAACTTCATCACAGTTTGCATTCAAGGAAAATCCTACAAGTAAAGAAGAACCTTTTTTAACTGAACTTACTTAACAAGTCATAAATAATGCAAACTAGTTATAAGAAATGCATAAAACTGATAAAAGTTATCAAAAGATGCATTCACTGAATGCTAAACATAAACTGCATGTAGCAATCCAATAGGGCATCATGGCAGAAAATTCTTGCATCAATGAACAGGCTTTGCAAGGAAAGTTTCCATTCAAGTATCCCGCTTGTGCAAGCTCATCATATTAGAGATAATGGAATAGAGACATTGGATATCATTGGTAGAGTAACTTTTTTTTTTTTATTCTCCATTGGTAGAGTAACTTTCTAGCAAGCATCATAAGGTTGAAAGATATCCACAATATTTGGATCAATAGAGTGCCATAGGACACTAAGGAGTTGTGCATCAATCCTTTTACATATAGGGAGATCAACTTTAGGAACATCCTCAAGTTTCGTGGTAAGATGTTCTAATTGCCCGAGTCTTGAAAACCAAATTCTTGCAGAGGTTTCCCAGGATTTGCTAGTAGTTGATCTTGTCAATCTCTTTGTTGTTAATTTGTGATGTATGGTACACTTGTGTTAGTCAACATAATAGGGCTCTTAGCAACTTAATCAGAAGAGCTAGACAATATATCGGAAAATACATTGGTTGCCATTGTGAGAAATCAAAGGAAATAACCAAAAAACGTAAAAGGAACTTGTAAACGACAAGGGCAGCAGCCACTCGCAGTATAACACCCTGAAAAACACGGAAACAGGTATACCCACAATTGGAAACACAAATGACCACTATTGGAGTCAAAAAAAAATACCTAGGGTGGTTTCTATAGAGGATATCGAGTCCTTTTTCTGGGAGAAATGTGTTGAGCTGGTATCTCATGCCCCCTTGCACGCCAGCGTGTGTGGTCTATGGCAGCAGCTTCTAGCAGCACGTGGAGGAGCTTCTGGCGGTGCTGATTTGGGTTTTGGTCAGTTTGGGTTCTGCCATTAAGATCTGAGAGTTTGGGACCAGATCGAAAAGTTTGCGTTCACTGGAAAATGGTTGTCAATGTTGCTGGAAAGAGGCACGACAACAAGGACTCGCTGGGGTTCAAACACAGAGAGGGAGGAGCAGGCGGGAATGGAAGCATGGCATGAGAAATTTGCATTTGGGCAGTGGGAACAACAGATTAAGGTTTTGTAGAGACGGATCAAAACCCACATTGATACCAACTTGAAAATAAGGCAAATATGTTGAATTGTGTGTCTTTAACTGATCACACAAGAATTCATTATATAACAGATTCAACATTAATTACAATAATATACAATTCTAATCTAATAAGAATAAATCCTATGATTGCAACTTATTGATCCTAACTGATTTTGCCATATATACATAACATATTACCATATCAACACGAATATTCTAACAGAAACAAAAAAACATCATGAGTGGTTAGGTGACACTAAAAGGTTTAACACATTATCAAGCCACTCACATAATTTTAAGGCATGGAAAATCCACAAGCTGACTTTACCTTGTTGTGGATTTTCATTTAATTACAAAGATTAAGAATGATGAATATCAAATTCTTGAATACTTAGACACAAAGATTGCAGTAGCATGTCTAGAGAACAGCTCTCCTGAAAGAGACATTTGATATCCTAGCATATTCAATACAAAGGTGAATAAAGGCTGCAGGATGTAAAACACTCACAAAATTCCACAAGTGGAGAAAACCTTTTTCCTCTCCACCTATCTCCAAAAGTGGAGAGAACTTTAAGGAGAAAAAGGAAAAGGTAAGAAGGTTCAGCAACATGAGAGAGAAAATCTAATGTCACTAAGCAGTAAAGGCTTTGAATTGAATATGAGTGGCTGCAATTGTTTACTAAGAAGCTCATCATATCAGGCAAACTCAATAAAAAGAATTCCCAGACTTAGCCTTTAGTAAAAGTGTGTGTTCATGTCATGCCAAACTTGATCATGGAACATGATATGATATTATTTTAAATTCTTTATTCACATGGCTATTAAAGTGATATTATTAAAAGGACCTAAAAGGAACAAGCTTGGTACTCATCAATTTTGCCTTTTGATTCTTAATACAGCTCGAACATCCAGTATCCAGTGTGCCATTCTCCATTTTTTGGTGAAGATGATAGAACATAGGCCAGCTTATAAAAGGGGGCAAAATCCTGATGAGTGTGTACTCAACAATCAGCTTAAGTCACTAGTCACATAAGTTTTCTCAACTTTCTATCACTTTAAATTAAGATATAAAGAAACCATCATTAACTTCTTCAGAGCAAGGCACATTTGGTTGAAGAAAAAGAATTAATAGAATCAAATAACTGATTGGATTTGCTCAAACTCATTTGGAAGTTAACAGTCACTCCTCCTCCTTGACAAAAAACCCCAAGCACATGTTTATATGTATATCTTTCTTCTGTTGGAGAACAAAATGACAGATTCAACTGAACAATTTAGTTAGTTCAAATTTTTGATATAAATTTATAGAGCTTTTAGACTAACCAAGTCCTATCTAACTATGAATGGTATTAAAATAGTCACAACACTCATCCTCCCAACATCTCTAATTTCAACCAAATGTAAATTGCATTTGAATGGACCCATAAGCACTTTCCAAACACTTTCCAATCAAGAGATCTGATTACAAGTACACCTATATGTTGAGTGGAAAGCTACAAGTATAACCAACCTCAACAACTCAGGCACTCCAATAATTGAAGGAATTGAGCTAACAAAACGGAAGAAATCAATTTAAGCAAATGAACTACAACCAATTCAAGCAACTGAGAAAATTTCAGAGTGAAGATAAACACTAGCAGAAGAAGTTAATTGTGATGATGAAAGATGACCATGTTGAAATCTCTCAACAATCCCATGTAGGATGAGGGTGACACATTATTGCATTATACAAAAGCAGTTAGTGGAATATGAACAACCATGGAGAAACAGAACAAAACAAAAGTCAAAGTCATATATAGATAAAATGTAGCAACAAAAATTCAAACACAACGCACCTAGTTGGCATATAATGCACCAAATGAGTGGCTCAAAGCCAAATATATTGCTTCAGCTTCACACGTTAAAAAAAAAAAAAAAAAAAAAAAAGGAGTAAAGAAATAAAATAAGGAGAAGACCAAACCCAGGAAGGATTAATAAAATAAACTAATTAATAAAATCTAACCTTTTCCACTCTCCAAATTCTAAAACTTGGAATGGGTGATCTGTTGGGGCGATTGTAGAAGAAGGGAGGATTAGTTGTCGGAGAAACAAACCAACAAAACAGGGAGGGAGCCAAAACCAAGAAAAAAAAAACAATTATGGAGCTGCGGATGATAATATAGATAGTGCACGATCACGAGAATAATTACCCAGAATATCACTGAAATGTTTGCGCAATGGGTCTCTCTCTCTCTCTTTTTCTTTTTCTTTTTCTGTGTGTAATGGGTAAATAAATGAGTGGTATACTTTCGTGTTTTTTCCTTGCTGGGTGGGAAAGATATAATGCATTTAATTATGCTCCCTGCACATTTTGTCACGAAACAGACGGAGAAAGCAAAGGAATCAAAATATCAAATTTGTTTTTTCTTCCGTATATTTAGAGTAATTTTATTCGGACACCCGGGATTGACACCCGGGTGTAACACCAAAATACTGTAGCGCTACAGTAGCGCTACACTTTTTTTTTTTTTTTTCAAATTTTGCCTTTTTTGTTTAAAAATAAAAATTTAGTTTTTTTGAATACTAATATTTTTGGTTAATTACGTACAAATATTTGGTTAATTCAGTTTATTATATGGTTAATGGGTTTTTTTTGACAAATTTCGACTTTTTTAAAAACCAAAACATGTGGTTAATCCTTTGAAAATGGTTGGTCAATTCAGTGTATTCTGTGGTTAATCGGTTATCCTGAAGCTTACAATCATTTTTCACAACCATATAAATATTTGATTAATCACATGAAAAATTCTGGTTAATTCATTTTATTATATGGTTAATGGGTCTTTTTTTTTTTAGGACAAATTTTGACTTTTTTTTTAAAACAAAAACACGTGGTTAATCCTTTGAAAATGGTTGGTTAATTCAATGTATTCTGTGGTTAATCGATTATCCTGAAGCTTACAATCATTTTTCACAACCATGTAAATTTTTGATTAATCACATGCAAATTTCTGGTTAATTCATTTTATTATATGGTTAATGGGTCTTTTTTTTTTTGGGACAAATTTCGACTTTTTTTTTAAAACAAAAACACGTGGTTAATCCTTTGAAAATGGTTGGTTAATTCAGTGTATTCTGTGGTTAATCGATTATCCTGATGCTTCAACAATCATTTTTCACAACCATGTAAATATTTGATTAATCACATGCAAATTTCTGGTTAATTCAGTTTATTATATGGTTAATGGATCTTTTTTTTTTTGGGACAAATTTCGACTTTTTTTTAAAACAAAAACACGTGGTTAATCCTTTGAAAATGGTTGGTTAATTCAGTGTATTCTGTGGTTAATCGGTAACTCTGATGCTTCAACCATTCTATATGAGATATATCTCATATAGAATGAATTGAATTAACCAAATATTTGCACTGGATTAACA
Source organism: Echinosophora koreensis (assembly GCA_035048595.1). Classification (NCBI taxonomy): domain Eukaryota; kingdom Viridiplantae; phylum Streptophyta; class Magnoliopsida; order Fabales; family Fabaceae; genus Echinosophora; species Echinosophora koreensis. The sequence continues at coordinate 1,224,579 of JAPCYP010000106.1, forward strand.
AAAAATGTTAGTATTTAAAAAAACTAATTTTTTTTTATAAAAAAAGTCAAAATTTGTAAAAAAAATAAATAAATAAATAAATCTACTGTAGTGCTACAGTACCCCGGGTGTCGAAATTTGGTGTCGCACCCGGGTGTCCGAATATCACTACTATATATTTATAACACCAGCGTGGTGGGATATATATTGCGAATGAATATTTTTATAAAATACTTTGTATTTGAGGGTTTCTTTTTTTTTTTTTGACAAAATTTATATTTGAGGATAAAAAAGCATCTTATGCGGAATTGTTATGGATATATTTATTTAACAGTACAGGTTTACTATTTTTTTTTTAATAAACCAGTTTTTTTAAAAAAATCAAAAGATAAAAAACCTAGAGCTGCCTCTCTTTCTCAACCTTTCTCTACTTCTCTTTTCCTTCTTTCTCATCCACCGGAAGGGGTGGGTTTTGGCCATTTTTTGGCATGGAATCACCCCTCTGTATCGTTTTTTATCTTCTTTGATCTAAATAAGTGGTTTTTCCACATAGATCTGGTTTTTCTTTCATGTTTTTCCGTGTTTTGGTCATCTGTGTGCGGCGGTATTTTGTTCATTGTCTTGTTGCGGCATCGTTCGGTTTCCCGTCTTGTTGCGGTATTCATTTGGTTCAGATTGGCAGATCAGCTTCGATCCATTACATATTCAATCAAGACTAGGGCGTCAACGTTACAGATCCGGAGGCATAGGTATTCCGGTCACTTTGAATTTTGTCACATTTATAGGCATTTTGCCGTGTTATGCTATTAATCTGGGTGCTGTGAGTTTCATTTTGTTCGTAGATTCATCATTTTCAGTTTTTAGCAATATTGAATTTGTGTTCTTCTCGATGTTTTTTACCAATTTGAATGAATGAATATCTTTTTTATTAAAAAAATAATTGTAAAATTTTTAATTTGAATTTATAGTTGATAAAAAAAAAATGAATTTATATATTTTTAGGTTAAGTAATTTTTTCACATCATATCAAATATTATTAAATTTAATTAACTAATCAATAAATTACCAACATGTGGTTGGTCCGAGTGGTAACTGGCTCGGGCCCCTTAAGCAAGTGGTCATGGGTTCAATCCCTGGCTCTTGCGTATGGAAAAAAAACCTGGTTGGGAGATATCAACCCTTAAATGCAATCCAGTACATCGAGGGATTAGTCTCTGCAGTTGCCCGCGAAGGATACTCTGGAAAACAAAACAAAAAAACCTAATCAATAAATTAAAAGAAAAATTTATGATTTCAAAGTTTGAAACCATATTATATTAGAATGTAGACCGAATTAAATATTTTTTGGATTAGCTAACTTTATTTTCAAATAAAATTATTAATTATATGATTATTGTATATATCAGTTGACTAAATGGTTAATGAAACATTCTAACTTTAGTTCATTAAATCAATTGCATCCAAATAATATATAATATTAAATTTATATCTTTTATATTTTTTTTAAAATAAAACCATTATATTGATTCTAGACAAATAAGTATATATTCATTTACCCAAAAACGGTTGGATGAGATGACACAGATCTCTTCCAGCTTAACCAGATGTCTCGAGTTCGAATCCTGGCCCTGGGAATGCAGCAGCTTTAAAACTCTTGAGGGAGAGCTTTGCCGCTCTTGTGGTCCTACCTGGTTCGAGGGATTAGTCTCCACAGTTGCACGTGGAGGATATCCTGGGAAACAAAAAGAAAAGTATATATTCATTTGATTTCTTGATAATTATATTAATTATAAAGTATCAATGATTATATTAATTGTTTAAAATGCATATATTGTATTCAATTAATTCTAATATAAATAATGAATTTAAAAATAAAATATGATTGTGATTTTTTTTTAGAATAAAAATATGTGAGTGACTGAATCTAATATTTTACGAAAAAATAAATACAAATGTATCATATCATATAATTAATTGATGTTTTCAAATGTATATAATGTTTAATGTTTAATGCCAGAAAAAAAATTGATTTTGTGCCCATTTTAAAAAATATCATTAATTGATTTGTGACCCTGAGTTTTACTTTTTGATTTGAATTAAATGATATTTTGCTAAGAGAATGACACATTGAATAGCATTCAATGAGATTATTCTTAAATCTATATAATATAGTTTTCAAAATTCTGACCATATTATGTTTGAAATGTGAAATTTAATATCTATTATTATTATTATTATTATTATTATTATTATTATTATTATTAATTGATGTTTTCAACTGTATATAATGTTTAATGTTCAATGCCAGGAAAAAAATGATTTTGTGCTCATTTTAAAAAATATCATTAAATGATTTGTGACCTTGAGTTTAATTCCTAAATGTATATAGTATAGATAGATTTATTAAAAAATTATCATTTCTTTGTTATCTTTTTCATTGATACTTGTAACTTTGAATTATGCTAAAAATTCATGCGGTTCTTTCAAATCTTAAAAATCTTGTAGTCGTTCAAATCTTATAAATTATTATGGTATAAATATTTTAAAATCCAAATGAACACTATCTTTAAAAAAAATCTAATTCATTATATTTCTAAACAGTCTTTTAAAATTCATAAGACTTTTTTATGAAAAAAAATAGTTTTTTTAAATCCTAATTGAATATGTTTACTTATCATATTTCTACTCCATATCAATTGTAAATCAATCTAGGTAATCAAATCTGAATATGATTAATCAATTTCCTATTTCTAAATTTGTGTACTCAACCATGGTTCTGGTTGAATTTTACTTGTAAGGTTAGTGATTTGAGTCCTGGAGTCACCGTCAATTTGGGGAGACTTTACTTAATCATTAATTCCGACTCGAGAGTTAATTTCCCAGCTTTACTTGTGGTGAAACCTGGTGAAGACAAAAAAAAATTATGTAATAAAATATATGCATTGCACAGCAATACTTTTGATAAAAAATAATTTAAATTTATTTTAAAAGTCGTGGAATACAGGTGCTAATGAGTTTTAAATATGGATCATGCTAATCATTGTCAAGGGCGCTCGTTCAGGATACCAAAAACAGAAAATTTTTATTGAAAATACAAGTGTATAACTCTTCAAAATCTTCAATACAACAAATTCTAATAAAATTTTTCTTTTCTTGATTTCTTAATCGGGGCATCAGTTAGCATTTTCGTTTAAATATTTATTAAAGAACTAACAGCTACTATCTCCTGACTCAATTATAAGCAAAAATAACTAATTTCACATTTATTAAGAAAATTAGTTAATTTAATTAAATTATCTTGATTTATGTAAAAAAAATAAGTTATAATTACTAAACTATCATTTAATTATCTCGAAAATGTATAATGCTTTTGAAAAACATCATACAACTCTCTCTTTTTTAAAAATAAAAATAAAAGAATATATCAAAGTAATACATGAAGTCTGAACACGAAGAACTTGTAACTTAGAATTCATGAAAGAGGAGTCATAAATATAAAACATTATCTTCATCGATCTTGCTAATGAGTATTTTAAGGGTACTGGTTAAAGAATTCAAAAAAAAATTGTATTAAAAAATTAAATATAATACTTTTTAAAATATTAAATAAACAATTTCTCATATAAATTTTTCTTTCCTAATTCTTTAAAACAATATGCTAAGAATATTGGTTAACATTCTCCTATCTTAATTAATTACAGGGAATTTGAAAACAACTATTCGTAATAAACGAAGAAAGAGATAGAGAATCTGAAGACAGAGATTTAAAAAGAGGGAGAAAGAGAAAGCTCGTGAATACAGCTGGAAACCAATAGAAAGTGTAAGAAATAACATTAGGAATCACTATCAGATGCACGTGCCTGACTTCATCCCAGGTCATGTTTTCCTTTCCCATTTCTCATTTTCATATTTTTTTAGTCCACACAATGGTATGGTTGGAAGACTTGAGGGGCTATAAGGATGACAATTTGTACCGGCTCATTGGGTATTCATAAAAATTACTCATAATGGATAAGGGTGTAAGTATGAGTAATTATCTATAAATTTTTTTTTTTTGATGAAAATAATTATCCATAAATTTGAATGAGAATGAGTGCGGATACAGGTATTATGGTACCCACTCTGCCCTGCATCCGCACATGTATATATGAATATATAACTATTTATTTATTTATTTATATTATTAATATATATAATTTTAGATATAATACAAATTTTAAAACCAAGATTAATCTAAAAATTTTTTAACTTTCTAAATCTAGTTGCATCTATAATTTCTTTTTGGATGTTTTTATTTATTTAAATATTTTGATTTGTAAATGTTTTATGAAAAAACCTTTGAATCGTTTTTTAATCATTGTAACATTTCTTTTGTTATTTATTACTTTTCACCATGAAAGTGTGGGTAATGGTGTAGGTATAGGAAAGTTACTAAAGTTGTTACCCACGCGAGTACCTGTATGGGTACGAGTAATTTTTCAAACTCGGGTATGGGGACTGGTACTATAGTACCCTACCCATTGCCATCCCTAGATCGAATGAAATGAAATATGATTTTTCTAATCTATCCAATCCTGTACATGTTTTTTTTTTTGGATTAAAAAAGATATTCATTCATTCAAATTGGTAAAATACATCGAAAACAACACAAATTCAACATCGCTAAAAATCGAAAAGGATGAATCTGCGAACAAACTCACATCACCCAGGTTAATAGCATAATACGACAAAATGCCTACAAATATGACAAAATCAAAGTGATCGAAATACCCAGGCCTCCGGATCTGTAGCGTTGACGCCCAAGTCTTGATTGAATCTGTAATGGATCGAAGCTGATCGCCAATCTGAACCAAACGAATACCGCAACAAGACGGGAAACCAAACGATGCCGTAACAAGACGACGAACAAAACACCGCTGCACGCAGACAACCAAAACACGGAAAAAACACGAAAGAAAAACCAGATCTATGTGAAAAAACTACTTATTTAGATAAAATGAGAGAAAAACGATGTAGAGGGGTGATTCCAGGCCAAAAAATGGCCCAAAACCACTCTCTTCCGGTGGATGAGGAAGAATGAAAAGAAGAGTAGAGAGAAGGTTGAGAGAGAGGTAGCTCTAGATTTAAATGAGTGTTGAGTGTTTTTCTTAAGTTCAGAGATGTAAGCTTGTACATGTTAAAAAATAAAATAAAAATTGAAATGTTGTAATAGATAAAGAATACATTTTAAACTTTTAAGAAATTGAATACACAACTTTCAAGAGAACAATTTCATTTTTGATTTCTTATAAGGTTGCATAGGATAATAAAATTCAATGAAATATAATGGAACTAGTAACTGAACCCGTGCAACGCATGAGAATAATTTTTGTAAAAGTGAAAATTAGTTATATAGGTGCTTTTAATATCTAAAATATAAAAATAGTTAAATAAATTTAGATCAATACGTGGTTCATAAAAATTATTTACCATATTACTAACATAAACGCATAACATAAAATTTGTCTTTAATCTAATCTACTAATAAAAAATTGCAACATCAATAACGTAGAGATTGATCCTTCTATGGAAGATAATAACTATGAACAAAGGTGAATGAATACTTGATTTTACGTAAATAGTACTTGGTAGTATTTTTTTATTTAATATTTAAGCATATAATAATTGATGAAATAATTTAATTGAATTTATAATAAAGATAGATATTAATTTAATTGATCATAAAATCGAGTTAATTACCAATTAAAATTTGTAAGTTTTAAATATTGGTGAATCAATAATTTATTATACCAAAATGAATAATAATGAAAGATTTTGATATCTGATAAAGACATTTAATGTCGGAGGCAAATATGAATTATTAATTTAATCATCTAATTTAAATCAGTTACTAATTTAAATATTTATTATTAACTTAAAATGAATTGTATAATATTCCCTATTACAATCCAAAAATATAATTAAAGTAAAATTTAAAAAATCCTGAAATTTAAATTCAAGCCATTGAATATAGGGTATTCTACTTAAGGTTATTTATTTTAATTCACTATATTTTAATCTATTCATTTTTAAATTTTATCTTCATAATAATAATAATAATAATAATAATAAAATATATTTTAGAAGTGTGTATATACAAAAAAAAATTAAATAGTGTAATGAAAAAAGTTAGAGATAGAAATTAGAATCATGTTACCTTAAAAATTGACGACTGTAAGTAAAAATAGAGTTATAGTTAGAAATTAGAATTACTTAATACCAAATAAAAATATACGAAATCTATCTATACTATATATAAAAGAGAGTACATCAGGAAGAATCTTTATACAGGTGTCATCTGAAACAACCCCTTTTGGGCATTACTCCGTGAACACGTGCGGAAATAAATTAAAAAGAAATTTGCTGGTTGCTTTCAAAAATTGATTTAATTTAACTTAGAAAATTTGGGTGTAAAATTTTTTCTTCTTAACACTTCGGAAGAATGTGATGCACACAACACAATAGTATATTTATACTATACTTGACAACACACATATATCAATTTTATTTATAAACGAACCTTCCACAACGTACAAGTTTTTCCTAAAATTTTTTCCTTATAAACCCTATAAATATTATCAGGACACATGTACTAAACTTCTCAAACATACATCCCCAACCACAGACCTAAGCTGGTCATTCTACCAGACATTCCCTGAAAAGACCCTGTGATCTTCCCTATATTTAAAACACCTCTTCTCGCATCCGGACTTAAGTCTCCAAGTAACTTAGGGAACTCCTCTGAAACATCTGTACTCGGGTACCAAGGTACAAAAAAAAAAAAAAAAGACGAATAGATATACGCAAGGGTGAGAACTAATATATGGATTTTAAAACGATAACTACATGTGCGACACACAAACATCATATAACATGTCTAGTTATAACAACATATATGTTCACAAATAAACAAATAGTTTATCAAAGGGTTTCATACCCGACAGTCATCGTCAATTTTAAAACAAATGCATGACACTTCAATATTCACTATCTAAACTTTTGTACTTAATCTCAGGAGATTCCAACACCATATCAATGAGCTGATCAAGCTCTCTTTGCCAAATAAGGCACACTGGATTTAACCAAGGCATACCGGATTTAACCATAGCACTGTCCAAAACGAGGCACAGTGGTTATTGTCTATGGTTTCATTGTCCATCAAGGCACAATGATACAACTTCATGAATATCTTGCCATCAAGATATCAAGATCAAACTCATAGGCACGTCTGCCAAAGAAATGCATGTAAAACATTTTGTTTCTCGTCACTTTTCTTTTTGTTCATTTTTTCTTTGTCGAAGCTCAAAGGCTCACGACCATCTCAACTTTTAAACATTTAAGTTCGTCTTTCAATTTCAACAATACACTACAAAAAAAGGCGTGATTACCGACGGCCAAAAACCGTCGGAAATGCAAAAAATCCGTCGGTAATGCAGTTTTCGACGGATTTTCCGACGGACCAAATTCCGTCGGTATCCGGCTCGTAGGAAACGATTTCCGACGGACGAGTCGGATCCGTCGGAAATAACAGGCTAATTTTAAATTTAAATTAAAAAGACAATTAAATAATTAAAATTAAATTAACATTAATATTCCATACATACAATATCCGTCAGTCTAGAAAACACAAGTAAATAAATATAAAACTATCCTAATCATCATCATCATCATCATAGTACTCATCATCGTCATTATGTAGGGGGAGTTCACCGGCGTCAGCAGACCATCATGCTGCGGCGCAGAAGTCACACCGGCATTATGCGGCTGCGGTGGTGCCACGGTAGATGTAGTGGATGGCTAGCTGGCATGGATGACCCCCTCTAGAGCGCTGTGCCTCTCTGGTGGAAGCAGATCGAGTAGAGAGGTCATCATCGTAGACCAAGTCTCCATCTGCTGCTGCATGCGCTCTATAGTCTGCTGATGAGTGTGATTTCACCTCATATTTCCTTGACATTTTGCATGCATTTTCATATAGGTTAGGCATATTTAATTTGATTTTAGTTAGTTTTTGCCTTGGAATGGGTAAGGTGGTTCTGTGGTGTTTGTGTGCAGGAATTCATGATTAAAATAATCAAATCCAGTTGAATCGAAGTTTGTATGAAGATGGAGCTTGAAAAGCAAGGAAAATGAGCAAAGCAGAGACCATCACAGCCTGGGTGTGACAACCATCACGGCCGTGATCGCGTGGGACTGAAGAAAAAAGAAGAAAGTGCAAGTCAGAAGCTGTCACGGCCTGGCCGTGACAGCCATCATGGCCGTGACAGACATCACGGCCTGGCCGTGACAGCCATCATGGCCATGACAGACCATCAGCACAAGAATTCACAAAGCAGAAGCTGTCATGGCCTGGCCCTGACAGCCGTCACGGCCGTGACGCGTAAAATCTGGGATTTTGGGATTTGTTTTTGATCTGATTTGTAATTGATTTAATCCCAAGTTAACCTACACTATATATAGGGGAATTAGGCTCGAAAATAGGACATCTTGGCTGCTACCTTAGGCTTAAATTAGGATTTCTCTTCTTCTCAATTTCTTCTCTTCTCTTAGGATTTTCATGTTTTTGTTATTCAACATTGTTATTAACATGGCAATGAGTGAGTAGTTTCTCTATTTCTAGGAATTGAGGCTATGCGCAAGACTCGTTTCATGTGATGGATTGATGTTTCTCTTCTTGTTAATTTCAATTTTGCTTTCGATTTAATTCCTATCGCTTGAATTACTTGTAAATTCGGTGGCCACTTATTTGCATGTCGTAGATACTCTAAGGACGAACTTAGCGGTGAACTTAGGTATCGGATCTATAGGAATTGAACTTAGGACTTAAATCACGAGAGTTAGAAGCGGTCCTTCGAGGGTTCATTGAATTGTCATAAAGCTTAAAGGGTTCAATTTAAATACAATTACCACGAGAGTAGGGGTTAGTTTAATTGGGCACGGTTCTTGTATCCCGAGAGGGAACATTAACTTATTTAGGATAAATTCACCTTCAAAGCAATTTTGATAATTAACAAGGGATAGTCAATGTAGTAGCATGAGCAGTCTTGTTGGTAACCCAATTCCTGGAAATCTCTTTTAATTTGAAAAAATCACAGATTTGATTTGATTGCGATTTTTAACTGATTTCGTTTTAGATATTTGATTTGTTAGTTAATCTTGATTTTAAAAACCAAATCTTTTCCATATATAGTTTAGTTAAATTGATTTAATAATTAATTGTTATTTAAGATCACGGTCTCTGTGGGTTCGATCTTTTTATTACTTGACGACGAAACCGTACACTTGCGGATTCACGCTATCAAGTTTTTGGCGCCGTTGCCGGGGACTGTGCTTTCTTGAATTTCAATTTAATTTTTAAATTGATTTTCTGGACATTTTTTTTATTTAAAAAAAAATAAAAAATTTCTTTTTCTAGTGTATCTATCTCTCTTTGCAGGAATTTTGTCTCTTTTATGCGAAGATCCCAAAGTCTTGGAACTCTTTTTGAAGTTGACCCCGAGATCGAAAGGACCTTTCGTAGACGTAGGAGACTACAAAGACAAAGAGCGAGAGAGAGGTTGATTCCCATTCCACTCATGGCGAATCTACCGGATACCAAACCACTGAAGGACTACGCAGCCCCAAATGCTAGGGGTTTGCGAACTGGGATTGCTAGGCCAGAAATTGAGGCAGAGAACTACACTATACCGCCTCAGTTAATTGGTATGATTAGGCAACATCAATTTGGAGGATTACCCTCGGAAGACCCGACTGATCATGTGGAGACATTCTTGGAATTCACCGATGCAATAAGAATTCAAGGTGCCCCGGTTGATGCTATTCGCTTGAGGTTATTCCCCTCCTCTCTGACTGGAAGGGGAAGAGCTTGGTTGAAATCAGTGCCTGCCAATACTTTGTCAACATGGGACCAACTGGAGCAGGCATTCTTGGAAAAATTCTTTCCACCATCCAAGACTGCTTACCTACGAACTCAGATCACCGGCTTCTTCCAAAAGGACGGAGAATGCTTATCCGAAGCTTGGGATCGTTACAAGGGATTGCTAGAGTCTTGCCCACATCATGGGCTCGAAAAGTGGCTATTAGTGCATACCTTCTACAATGGATTGGATTATTCTTCGAAGGTGTCACTTGACTCCGCAGCTGGTGGAGCATTGATGAATAGACCACTAACTGAAGCATTCAATATCATTGAAAGTGTTGCCACTAACTATCATCAATGGGGTTCAGAAAGAGGTAATAACCCGAAAAAGCTTTCGGGGGGTAAGTTTGATGTGAATAGTTCAGATTTGATTATGTCTAAATTTGACTCATTGAGTAAGCGCTTCGATAGACTTGAAAAGGCTAATATGAGTTCAATAGGTGCTACTAATGTTGCTTGTGAGATTTGTGGAGTGCAGGGACATGACTTCGTGGAATGCCCACATGGAAGTGCTCATGATTCAGGCGCTTCGAGGGAACAAGTGAATTCATGTCACAACTTTTATGACACAAACCCGAAGTTGCCAAACTATGTTCCCCCAAATTCTTACAACCAAGGAAGGAAGAATAACTCTTATCTCTCATACGGGAACTACAACAACACGTTGAACCATGAATTCCAAGAAGGCCAAGGTAATAGGAAACCCGCATTGGGGTATCCTCAGGTACAAAAGTCTAAACTTGAGTCTCTTATGGAAAATTTTGTTGAAACTCAAACAAAGCAAAATGAAGAGTTTAGGCAACATGGTAGGGCTATGGGCGAAGCCATTAAGGAATTAGCTTCTAAGGTAGACAACTTAGCTATTCACAATAAGATGCTAGAGACACAAATTTCCCAACAAGCTAGTACATCTTCTAGGACTAAGGGTATGTTTCCAGGACAACCCGAAGTTAATCCCAGTGAGCACTGTAATGCTATATACTTGAGGGATGATAAGCTTGGGGTAGTTGAAAAGGATGTGGAATGTGAGGTGGACATGAGTGAACAAGAAGAGATTAAACCAAAGTATATCCCTCCACCACCTTACCAACCCCCAATACCTTTCCCACAAAGGCTAGTCAGGAAAAAGCAAGTAGAACAAGAGACTAAGAGCTTAGTTGAGGAGCGTGATGAAATGATAAAAACTAATATGCCTCATAAATTAAAAGATCCAGGAAGTTTCTCTATTGCTTGCTCAATTGGAGAAGTTAAAATAGATCATGCCTTATGTGACTTAGGGGCTAGTGCGAGTTTGATGCCACTTGCCATCTTTGAGAGGTTAGGAACTAAGAAATTGAGCCCATCCAAGTTCTCTTTACAATTTGCGGATGGCTCAACTAAAACCCCTCTAGGCATACTAGAGAATGTCCCCATAAAGGTAGGGAAACTTTTCATTCCTACTGATTTCATAGTGTTGGATATGAACGAGAATTCTAAATTCCCTATCATTCTTGGAAGGCCATTCTTGGCCACAGCTGGAGCTATAATAGATGTTAAAAAAGGCAAGCTCTCTTTGAATGTAGAGGAAGGTAGGGTGGATTTTGATTTGACTAACTCATATAACAACCCTCCTTTTGAGAATCATGTGTGCAGGATTGAGATAATGCCTCCGGAGGTAAAAGAAGAGCTTAACATGGAAGCAACTCCCAAACTTTGCATGACAAATGATGCACCGAATAAAGAAGAAATTGGAGTTTCTCAACATATGGAGTTAAAACTTCCACCGGGAGGAAGTAAGGCCATGAAACTTAGAGTGAAAAGAGCAAAGCGAAAGCGCATGTGGCCATATGAACACTATAGGCTCATTGATGGACTTCCTTGGAAGAGAGGTGTTCTTGCACTTCAAAGCCCACCTGATCCCGGTTGATTGAAGAGAGTATGGTCAAGCTTACGACAAAAAATAAGCGCTTCTTGGGAGGCAACCCAAGCTTTCTTTCCCTTGTTTTTTTTTTTTGTTTTTGATTTTTGTTTTCAATAATTTGAGAAGATTAGAGGAGAAAGATCCAAATTGATGGTTTTTCCAAGTGTGTTTACAGGTTGGAAAAGCACCCAAAAAAAAAAAAAAACCTCACTCTCTGGTCAATTCATGCAGCACCCAACACCACCTAGGTAAGTTGTACCAATTTTCTCCTCTCTCTGACTTAATTATTTACATTGGGGACAATGTAAGTTTTTAAGCTTGGGGTAGGGGTATTTTTGTTGCTTTTTGTTGCATTTTGCATATTACATGTTGCATTCATTTAGGTGTAGTTTTGCATAATCACATCATTAGATTGCCCCTTGTTTTGAAATTGCATCCAATTGTGAGAACTTTGTGCCAAATGAATTGAGACAGTGAATTTTTGAACCCAATTTTTCTATTCTTGTGATAGGCTAAAATTAAAAATTCAAGAGATGATCTTTTGATAGTTGTTAATTAGCATGTGGTTCCTTGGATTGTGTGTTTTTCATTGATTTCAAACTACTAAATGTGAGATTTTTTGAGCCTAAAAGGGGTATTCTCTAAATTTACCCCATTCCTTGTGATTGAGTGTTTTATTCCTCTTGGATTGTATTATCTAGAACTTGACTTGAAACCATTTTGAAACTTAGAAATTTTTGAAAACATATTTGAAAATGATTGAGGCATTAGGTATTTTTCTGGTCTTCTGAGCTTTGATTAATTAAATGCTACCCCTTAGTTGCCCAATTTTGAGCTTTTAAAAAAAAATGCTTTTCTTGGTACCTTCATTGTTTTTCATGAATTATGCATGGTATGACACCTTTTAAAGTATTGGAAAAATGGCAAAATGGTAGTTGAAAAATTTGTGGGATGGAAAGAAAGAAAAAATAAATAAATGTTTCTCTTGAATTGCAAATCTCCCCTTCTCCAAATTGATGACGTTAAAAAAAAAAAAAAGAGAAGGGGATGAGAAAAAGAAAGTGAGAAATAAAATGAAAAAAGAAAGAAAGAAAGAAAGAAAGGTGGAAAAGTGGAATTAAAGCCCAAAAGAGGTATTTTAAAAGGTTGTCATGCTTTGCATTGTTTTATATTTTGTTAGCCTTTGTGAATATCCCATTTCTTGGTTTCCCCACCTAACAATTAATCCCATGGCCCCATTACAACCAAAATAAAAGACCTCTTGATTCTGATGTGTTTTCTTTAATAAAGTAGAGATTTTGGTTAATAGTCAAGCTTATGGTAGGGTGCTTTCCTTGAGGAAATTGAGCAAATTGTCATATGTCCCTAAACACTTGAGTAAGGTGAGAAGAGTGCCCGAATTAGTGAGAAACATGAATTTAAGGAACCTGAGCTTCTAATTGGACTTGAAAATTGATTGTCTCTTGGTTATTTATTTGGATATGCCTGTTACTTGGATTTGTTACTCGGGTTCTTGGTTCATTGTCCATGCTCTAATTGTTTATCTTGTCTGGTCTTGGTTATTGCTTGAGGACAAGCAAAATCTTAAGCTTGGGGTAGTTTGATGAGTGTGATATCACCTCATATTTCCTTGATATTTTGCATGCATTTTCATATAGGTTAGGCATATTTAATTTGATTTTTGTTAGCTTTTGCCTTGAAACGGGTAAGGTGGTTCTGTGGTGTTTGTGTGCAGGAATTCATGATTAAAATAATCAAATCCAGTTGAATCGAAGTTTGTATGAAGATGGAGCTTGAAAAGCAAGGAAAATGAGCAAAGCAGAGACCATCACGGCCTGGGTGTGACAGCCATCACGGCCTGGGTGTGACAACCATCACGGCCGTGATCGCGTGGGACTGAAGAAAAAAGAAGAAAGTGCAAGTCAGAAGCTGTCACGGCCTGGCCGTGACAGCCATCATGGCCGTGACAGCCATCATGGCCGTGACAGACATCACGGCCTGGCCGTGACAGCCATCATGGCCATGACAGACCATCAGCACAAGAATTCACAAAGCAGAAGCTGTCATGGCCTGGCCCTGACAGCCGTCACGGTCGTGACGTGTAAAATCTGGGATTTTGGGATTTGTTTTTGATCTGATTTGTAATTGATTTAATCCCAAGTTAACCTACACTATATATAGGGGAATTAGGCTCGAAAATAGGACATCTTGGCTGCTACCTTAGGCTTAAATTAGGATTTCTCTTCTTCTCAATTTCTTCTCTTCTCTTAGGATTTTCATGTTTTTGTTATTCAACATTGTTATTAACATGGCAATGAGTGAGTAGTTTCTCTATTTCTAGGAATTGGGGCTATGCCCAAGACTCGTTTCATGTGATGGATTGATGTTTCTCGTCTTGTTAATTTCAATTTTGCTTTCGATTTAATTCCTATCGCTTGAATTACTTGTAAATTCGGTGGCCACTTATTTGCATGTCGTAGATACTCTAAGGATGAACTTAGCGGTGAACTTAGGTATCGGATCTATAGGAATTGAACTTAGGACTTAAATCACGAGAGTTAGAAGCGGTCCTTCGAGGGTTCATTGAATTGTCATAAAGCTTAAAGGGTTCAATTTAAATACAATTACCACGAGAGTAGGGGTTGGTTTAATTGGGCACGGTTCTTGTATCCCGAGAGGGAACATTAACTTATTTAGGATAAATTCACCTTCAAAGCAATTTTGATAATTAACAAGGGATAGTCAATTTAGTAGCATGAGCAGTCTTGTTGGTAACCCAATTCCTGGAAATCTCTTTTAATTTGAAAAAATCCCAGATTTGATTTGATTGCGATTTTTAACTGATTTCGTTTTAGATATTTGATTTGTTAGTTAATCTTGATTTTAAAAACCAAATCTTTTCCATATATAGTTTAGTTAAATTGATTTAATAATTAATTGTTATTTAAGATCACGGTCTCTGTGGGTTCGATCTTTTTATTACTTGACGACGAAACCGTACACTTGCGGATTCACGCTATCATCTGCCTCTGCTCCTGCACCTCCTGCCTCAGCTGCCGCATCTTCTCCTTGTCCTGTGAGTCGGAGGATGTAGGCTCCCGAATGGTCAAGCTCGGCATCGAGGCCCGAGTGATGGAACGAGCCATTGTCGCGGTACCTTAAATGCGACCCTTCTTCTTCCCACCCGCCAGTTCCATCCAGACCTGGGTCTGTAGATGGTCGACCTCGGCGGGGTCCAGCTGGGAAGGATCCAAGGCACCAGAGCAGGAGGCAACCTCAGACGCTACCTGACTGAACTTGGCATTTTACTCTGCCTGCGTTACAAAAATTATATTATTAGACTATAATAATGAAAAATAAATTAAATGTAAAAAGATACTTTAATTAGCTCACCACTGTCTGCCTCGACCTCTCATCAACAGACTCGCCAGTGTCTGCGCGAATATGTATCTGCTCAAACACAGTAGGGACATTAACCGAGTGGGTAAGCTCTCCTACCTGCAACCGACAAAGAAATATAATCAATTAATTATAAAATAAATCATATAAAAAAATAAAAATATACTATTATTTATATGTGCATACTATGTTAATGGCATGCTGCATATGGCTAATCGAGCCACCAGTGTGCATGCTCCCACCCTTCTCGGAAGCCCGATTTCTCTTTGCCTGCTCACACTTCGCCTTGTACTCTGGAGTGTCCCAGTACGCACAAAGCTGGGGCTAAATTCTGGGGCCTATGTAATCTGGGCGCACCCGAGTTTCCCTAGCTGTCGCGAGCATGTCCCTCAGTCGATTAGACGCTCTTTGCTCAAATATGACGCGTATCTGTGCAGCATGCTTCGGTAACCAGCGCACAAGGTCCTGTTAACAAAGAAGAAATATCAATTTTATACAAAAAATTAAAAAGATATAAACTGCGTGAAAAATAAATATATAAAATATAGGAATAAATGAAACAAGTTACCCCGAATCGTGTGAAGATACGATCCCGGTCTTCCTTCGGTATCCTCCCCCACGATGGCTAGAAGCGACGATATTGCGCCTTGAGGGCGTAGGTAACGTTCTTTGATCCCACTTTCGATGGGATGAAGCTGAAAAATTTAAAATTTTATTAATTCAACAATATGCATATCAACAAATATATACTTATCGGATAAATATGAAATAGTCAAAGTTTAAAAATTTCTTACGATCCAGAAACAGGCGTGACCCATGGTCGATCCTCAAGTCTGGGAATCCTGGCCCACTCAGGCAAGTTCTCAAGTGCGACTGAGTGCTGGCCGGACGATGTGGATGGAATGTCCGTGCCGTGAGGGTATGCGGCCCCGGATGATGAGGGTGGAATGGTCGGGTTAGGCTGTGCCGACATACCAGGAGTCGGCATAAATGATAATCATGCTGCCTATGTGGCATAAGCAGCTGATGATGGTGGTACTGGGTGTGGGTGTGGTGCAAGTCCAGTAGGGGGCGGCGAGTAGCCGGCTAGTGAGCCTCGTGGGCCAAATCGAGTGGGTGGAATATGTGTGGAGGATGGTGTAGGGTACGTCGGGGATGGTGTGGTATGGGCAGGGGATGGTGTAGTATGGGTCGGAGAGGGTGTAGAATGAGTGGGGGAGGGTGTAGAACGGTCGGGGGAGGCTCCTGTAGCTGGAGTGGGTGCGGTGGGTGCAGAGGAACCTGCACCGAGGCAGGCAAGCACCTGAGACTTAATGGTGTATCGGCCTCGCTTAGCCTTCCCCTTCCCCTTATCACCACTAGGCGATGGGGGGCGGAGCGGCTCTCCTCCTGATGCTGACATATCTATTTTTTTTATCACAATTATAAGTCAATGTAAAAACAAAAAATCAATCGACATTTAACAGCATAATCTAATAAGCAAAATTTTAAAATACAACTAAATTACAAAAGTCTTACATTTAAATGCATAAAAAAAAATACAAAATACATGATACTGTAACTTAGCAGTAAAATTCCTATTCAGACTCGGTATCATCATCTGATTGTAAGTCTGACTCTTCTTCTTCTTGCATTGAGTCATTACTTTGGATTTCTTCCTCTGATGATGCATTAATTGATACCGATGGATTAGCAATGGCCACTTCTTCCCCATCATCAGCAGATCCCAACATGCCAGTAATACGCTCGACCTCAATTACTTCATTGACATGTGACGATTCATCCGCCTGGAAGGGTATATCATCCTCTGCATTATCGATTTCTATGCGACCCCTAGGTTTGGTAGTGACAGCAACACACCAACCTCGTTTGTCCGCTCGCATTGCTGGATAAGGGACGTAGTAAACTTGTTTGGCATTGTGAGCAATGATAAACGGATCAAATTGTTGATATCTTCTATCCATGCGAATGTCCACAGTGCCATACTTGGGATCCACCTTTGTGCCTGTCTTCGATGGATCAAACCAGTTACAATAAAATAATACTACTTTTTTTAGGATAAGTAGTAGTATTGTATTGTAACTCGTATATGTGTTTTATGACTCCATAAAAATCACCAGTACCTTCACCCTGTATAACAACCCCGCTATTGGTGGTCTTTTTGCCAACGTTCCATTCATCTATGTGGAATTTATACCCATTAACGAAGTATGTATGCCATGATCTAACACTGCTATAGGGCTCGTACGCCAAATCTCTCAAGTGTTGATTTAGCACACTTAATGGTTACTGATACCCCTATGAATTTATAAGTCATATTAAAAAAATTTCATTTTCAATTAGCAATTAAGCTTAATATATTGTTTGCTAAGTTATACGACACTTACTTGTTATTTGAACCATTCAGGAAACTCTGCATGTGTACGAGCAGAAGCATCTTGGTCACTAATTTGATTAATTTGCAGGAACACACTAACAAATTAATAAAATCCGTACAATGTGTTAAAATAGAATATGATATACCGTATGATACATTATTTAAAAAATTAGTCTTTCAAACTTACTCATGGTATGGTTTCACCTCTGTGCAATTTATCAACATGTGAACATGAGCTGACTCATACTCCTCATCACTTAACCAGTATATAAGCTCTTTGCTAGCATGACGGCCAGGAAGATTAAATACGGATAGCATATACGGATACCCTCCACCATCAGCATCAACCTCGTTCCTAATATTTCGTGGTGCCAACATGAAGTTGTTGAAATAGTGGGAACAAAAATAGGTTGTCTCACGGTGTAAGTAGGACGCACAAATTGATCCTTCCACCCTAGCCTTGTTTTTTTACTGATCGTTTAGAGTCGCCCATGAATCTAAGAAATAACAACTATTAGTCACAAGTCATTATTCAAGGGACGTTAATTGTTACAATGTGAAAATATAAAAATATTACCTTTCAAACGGATACATCCACCTATATTGTACTGGTCCACCAAGCCTCGCTTCCTATGCAAGATGCACAGGGAGATGTTCCATTGAGTCAAAAAATCCTGGGGGGAATACCCTCTCCATCTTGCAAAGAATTGTTGGAATCTTTTCTTCCATCTTCTTCAGACCATCCGCACTTAAAGTTGCAGAGCATAAATCTTTGAAGAAATGACTGATTTCTGTAAGCGAGTTCGAAATGACCGAGGGCAATGAGCCGAAAGTAATAGGAAGCAAACACTACATGAATACATGACAATCATGACTTTTCATCCCAGAAAGCCTCCCCGTTCTTACTGATAGCGTGAATCCGCAAGTGTACGGTTTCGTCGTCAAGTAATAAAAAGATCGAATCCACAGAGACTGTGATCTTAAATAACAATTAATTATTAAATCAATTTAACTAAACTATATATAAAAGGATTTGGAAAAGATTTGGTTTTTAAAATAAAGATTAACTAACAAATCAAATATCTAAAATGAAATCAATTAAAAATCGCAATCAAATCTAATCTGGTGTTTTTCAAATTAAAAGATATTTCCAGGAATTGGGTTACCAACAAGACTGCTTATGCTACTAAATTGACTACCCCTCTTGTTAACTATCAAAATTGCTTTGAAGGTGAATTTATCCTAATAAAGTTAATGTTCCCTCTCGAGATACAAGAACCGTGCCCAATTAAACCAACCTCTACTCTCGTGGTAATTGTATTTAAATTGAACCCATTAAGATTCGTGACAATTCAATGAACCCTCGAAGGACCGCTTCTAACTCTCGTGATTTAAGTCCTAAGTTCAATTCCGATAGATCCAATACCTAAGTTCACCGCTAGGTTCATCC
Source organism: Echinosophora koreensis (assembly GCA_035048595.1). NCBI lineage: Eukaryota > Viridiplantae > Streptophyta > Magnoliopsida > Fabales > Fabaceae > Echinosophora > Echinosophora koreensis. Next base: position 1,243,639 of record JAPCYP010000106.1, read on the forward strand.
TTAGAATATCTATGACATGCAAATAAGTGCGCACCAAATTTACAAGTAATTCATGCAATAGGAACTAAATCGAAAGCAAATTGAAATTAACAAGAAGTAAAATGTCAATTCATCACATAAAACGAGTCTTGGGCATAGCCCCAATTCCTAGAAATAAAGCGACTACTCACACATTGCCATGTTCATAGCAACGTTGAATAACAAAAACATGAAAATCCTAAGAGAAGAGAAGAAATTGAGAAGAAGAGAAATCCTCAAATTAAGCCTAAGGTAGCAGCCCAGAGGTCCCTATTTTCGAGCCTTTCACTCCTATTTATAATGCAGGGCAACTTGGATCCAAATCTGTTACAAAATCAAATCAAATCTTCAATTTAAAATTCCAGATATTGCGCGTCATGGCCGTGATGGTCATCACGGCCTGGGCGTGATCTCTTCTGATTTGTGGGATGGCTTCACTCTGAGTCTGTCACGGCCGTGATGGTCATCACGGCCTGGGCGTGATCATTTCTGCCTGCGAGGGTCTGGTTCAGCTTCCATGTCACGGCCGTGATGGACATCACGGCCTGGCCGTGATGGACATCACGGCCTGGCCGTGACCAGTTATGCTTTTGAGCATTTTCTTCCTTTTCAGCTCCACTCGGTCACGGCCGTAATGGCTGTCATGGCCTGGCCGTGATGGCTTCTGGTTGGCCAATTTTCCTTTATTCTTCAAGCTCCAATATCACTAATTCTAAACATTTAATTCTTTAATTCCTGCACAAACACACCACAAAACCACCTTACCCGTTCCAAGGCAAAAACTAACAAAAATTAAATTAAATATGCCTAACCTATATGAAAATGCATGCAAAATGTCAAGGAAATATGAGGTGAAATCACACTCGTCAAACTACCCCAAGCTTAAGATTTTGCTTGTCCTCAAGCAATCATTAAGGCCAGCCAAGATAAACAATCAGAGCATGGACAGTAAACCAAGAACCCGAGTAACAAATCCAAGTAACAGGCATATCCAAATAAGTAATCAAGAGACAATCAATTTCAAGTCCAATTAGAAGCTTAGGTTCCCTAAATTCATATCTCTCACTGATTCGGTCACTCATCTCACCTCACTCAAGTGTTTAAGAGTATATGACAATTCACTCAATTTCCTCAAGGAAGGTACCCTACCATAAGCTTGACTATTAACCAAATCTCTACTTTATTAATGAAAACACACAAGAATCAAGAGGTCTTTTATTTTGGTTGTAATGGGGCCATGGGATTAATTGTTAGGTGGGGAAACCAAGAAAAGGAATTACAAGAAGGCTAACAAAAATATCAAATAATGCAAAGTATGACAAACTTCTAAAATACCTTTTGGGCTTTAAATCACTCTTCCACCACTCTTTCTTCCTTTTTCATTTTCTTTTTCACTTTATTTCTCACTTTCTTTTTCTTTCCCTCCCCTTCTCCATCTTTTTATTATTTTTATTTTTATTTTTATTTTATTTTATTTTTTTGAAGAAGGGGAGATTTTCAACACGAGAGAAATAATTTTCTAACTTTTTCATCCCAAATTTATTTTTTTTCAAACCACCCTTTTGCCCTTTTTACAATACTTTAAAAGGTGTCATATCATGCATCATTTCAACACTCAAGGTACCAAGAAAAGCATATATTTTTTTTTATTAGGCTCAAAATTGGGCAACTAAGGGGTAGCATTTTAATCAGTCAAAGCTCAGAAGGCCAGAAAAATACCTAGTGCCTCAATCATTTTCAAATATGTTTTAAAAAATTTCTAAGTTTCAAAACGATTTCAAGTCAAGTTCTAGAGAATACAATCCAAGAGGAAGAAAACACTCAATCACAATAAAAGGGGGTAAATTTAGTGAATACCCCTTTTAGGCTCAAATATCTCACATTTAGTAGTTCAAAAATCCATGAGAAATACAAATCCAAGGAACCACATGCTAATTATCAACTATCAAAAGATCATCTCTAGAATTTTTAATTTTAGCCTATCACAAGAATACAAAAATTGGGTTCAAAATTTCACTGTCTCAATTCATTTGGCACAAAGTTCTCACAATTGGATGCAATTTCAAAACAAGGGGCAATCTAATGATGTGATCATGCAAAACTATACCTAAATGAATGCAACATGTAATATGCAAAATGCAAAAATACCCCTACCCCAAGCTTAAAAACTTACATTGTCCCCAATGTAAATAATTAAGTCAGAGAGAGGAGAAAATTGGAACAACTTACCTAGGTGGTGTTGGGTGCTGCGCGAATTGACCAGAGAATGAGGGTGATTTTTTTTTTTTTTGAACATAGGCACATCACGGCCGTGACCATAATCACGGCTTGGGCGTGATATTCGCTGAGTTGTCTGATGGGTTTCTTCTCATGCCCGTGAGGGATATCACGGCTCGGGCGTGATCTTCTCTGATTTCTGGCACCTTCTCATCACGCCCGTGAGCTCTGTCACGGCCTCACCGTGATCGTCACTGCCTCCACCTTTTTCATGCTTTTCCAACCTGTAAACACACTTGGCAAAACCATCAATTTGGATCTTTCTCCTCTAATCTTCTCAAATTATTGAAAACAAAAATTAAAAACAAAATACAGAGAAAGAAAGCTTGGGTTGCCTCCCAAGAAGCGCTTGTTTTTGGTCGTAAGCTTGACCATACTCTCTTAAATCAACCGGGATCAGGTGGGCTTTGAAGTGCAAGAACACCTCTCTTCCAAGGAAGTCCATCAATGAGCCTATAGTGCTCATATGGCCACATGCGCTTTCGCTTTGCTCTTTTCACTCTGAGTTTCATGGCCTTACTTCCTCCCGGTGGAAGTTTTAACTCCACATGTTGAGAAACTCCAATTTCATCTTTATTCGGTGCATCATTTGTCATGCAAAGTTTGGGAGTTGCTTCCATGTTAAGCTCTTCTTTCACCTCCGGAGGCACTATCTCAATCCTGCACACATGATTCTCAAGAGGAGGGTTGTTATATGAGTTAGTCAAATCAAAATCCACCCTACCTTCCTCTACATTCAAAGAGAGCTTGCCATTTTTAACATCTATTATTGCTCTAGCTGTGGCCAAGAATGGCCTTCCAAGAATGATAGGGAATTTAGAATTCCCGTTCATATCCAACACCATGAAATCAGTAGGAATGAAAAGTTTCCCTACCTTTATGGGGACATTCTCTAGTATGCCTAGAGGGGTTTTAGTTGAGCCATCCGCAAATTGTAAAGAGAACTTGGATGGGTTCAATTTCTTGGTTCCTAACCTCTCAAAGATGGCACGTGGCATCAAACTCGCACTAGCCCCTAAGTCACATAAGGCATGATCTATTTTAACTTCTCCAATTGAGCAAGCAATAGAGAAACTTCCTGGATCTTTTAATTTAGGAGGCATATTAGTTTTTATCATTTCATCACGCTCCTCAACTAAGCTCTTAATCTCTTGTTCTACTTGCTTTTTCCTGACTAGCCTTTGTGGGAAAGGTATTGGGGGTTGGTAAGGTGGTGGAGGTATATATTTTGGTTTAATTTCTTCTTGTTCACTCATGTCTACCTCACATTCCATGCCCTTTTCAACTACCCCAAGCTTATCATCCCTCAAGTATATAGCATTACAGTGCTCATTGGGATTAACTTCGGGTTGTCCCGGAAACGTACCCTTAGTCCTAGAAGATGTACTAGCTTGTTGGGCAATTTGTGTCTCTAGCATCTTATTGTGAATAGCTAAGTTGTCTACCTTAGAAGCTAGTTCCTTAATGGCTTCGCCCATAGCCTTACCATGTTGCCTAAACTCTTCATTTTGCTTTGTTTGAGTTTCAACAAAATTTTCCATTAGAGACTCAAGTTTAGACTTTTGTACCTGAGGATACCCCAATGCGGGTTTCCTATTACCTTGGCCTTCTTGGAATTCATGGTTCAACGTGTTGTTGTAGTTCCCGTATGAGAGATAAGAGTTATTCTTCCTTCCTTGGTTGTATGAATTTGGGGGAACATAGTTTGGCAACTTCGGGTTCGTGTCATAAAAGTTGTGACATGAATTCATTTGTTCCCCCGAAGCACTTGATTCATAAGCACTTCCATGTGGGCATTCCACGAAGTCATGTCCCTACGCTCCACAAATCTCACAAGCAACATTAGTAGCACCTATTGAACTCACATTAGCCTTTTCAAGTCTATCAAAGCGCTTACTCAATGAGTCAAATTTAGACAATATTAAATCATTACTATTCATTTCAAACTTACCTCCGGAAAGCTTTTTCGGGTTATTACCTCTTTCTGAACCCCATTGATGATAGTTGGTGGCAACGTTCTCAATGATCTCAAATGCTTGAGCCAATGGTCTATTCGTCAATGCTCCACCAGCTGCGGAGTCAAGACACCTTCGAAGAATAGTCCAATCCATTGTAGAAGGTATGCACTAAAAGCCACTTCTCAAGCCCATGATGTGGGCAAGATTCTAGCAATCCCTTGTAACGATCCCAAGCTTCGGATAAGCATTCTCCGTCCTTTTGGAAGAAGCCGGTGATCTGAGTTCTCAGGTAAGCAGTCTTGGATGGTGGGAAGAATTTTTCCAAGAACGCCTGCTCCAATTGGTCCCAAGTGGACAAAGTATTAGCAGGCACTGATTTCAACCAAGCTCTTGCCCTTCCAGTCAGAGAGGAGGGGAATAACCTCAAGCGAATAGCATCAACCGGTGCACCTCGAATTCTTATTGCATCGGTGAACTCCAAGAATGTCTCCACATGATCAGTCGGGTCTTCCGAGGGTAATCCTCCAAACTGATGTTGCCTAATCATGCCAATTAACTGGGGCGGTATAGTGTAGTTATCCGCCTCAATTTCTGGCCTAGCAATCCCAGTTCGCAAACCCCTAGCATTTGGGGCTGCGTAGTCCTTCAGTGGTTTGGTATCTAGTAGATCGGCCATGAGTGGGATGGGGATCAACCTTTCTCTCACTCTTTGTCTTTGTAGTCTCCTACGTCTATGAAAAGTCCTTTCGATCTCGGGATCAACTTCAATAAGAGTTCCAAGACTTTGGGATCTTCGCATAAAAGAGACAAAATACCTGCAAAGAGAGAGATAGATACACTAGAAAAAGATTTTTTTTTTTAAAATAAAAAATGTTCAGAAAAATCAATTTAAAAATTAAATTGAAATTCAAGAAAGCACAGTCCCCGGCAACGGCGCCAAAAACTTGATAGCGTGAATCCGCAAGTGTACGGTTTCGTCGTCAAGTAATAAAAAGATCGAACCCACAGAGACTGTGATCTTAAATAACAATTAATTATTAAATCAATTTAACTAAACTATATATAAAAGGATTTGGAAAAGATTTGGTTTTTAAAATAAAGATTAACTAACAAATCAAATATCTAAAATGAAATCAATTAAAAATCGCAATCAAATCTAATCTGGTGTTTTTCAAATTAAAAGATATTTCCAGGAATTGGGTTACCAACAAGACTGCTTATGCTACTAAATTGACTACCCCTCTTGTTAACTATCAAAATTGCTTTGAAGGTGAATTTATCCTAATAAAGTTAATGTTCCCTCTCGAGATACAAGAACCGTGCCCAATTAAACCAACCCCTACTCTCGTGGTAATTGTATTTAAATTGAACCCATTAAGATTCGTGACAATTCAATGAACCCTCGAAGGACCGCTTCTAACTCTCGTGATTTAAGTCCTAAGTTCAATTCCTATAGATCCAATACCTAAGTTCACCGCTAGGTTCATCCTTAGAATATCTATGACATGCAAATAAGTGCGCACCAAATTTACAAGTAATTCATGCAATAGGAACTAAATCGAAAGCAAATTGAAATTAACAAGAAGTAAAATGTCAATTCATCACATAAAACGAGTCTTGGGCATAGCCCCAATTCCTAGAAATAAAGCGACTACTCACACATTGCCATGTTCATAGCAACGTTGAATAACAAAAACATGAAAATCCTAAGAGAAGAGAAGAAATTGAGAAGAAGAGAAATCCTCAAATTAAGCCTAAGGTAGCAGCCCAGAGGTCCCTATTTTCGAGCCTTTCACTCCTATTTATAATGCAGAGCAACTTGGATCCAAATCTGTTACAAAATCAAATCAAATCTTCAATTTAAAATTCCAGATATTGCGCGTCACGGCCGTGATGGTCATCACGGCCTGGGCGTGATCTCTTCTGATTTGTGGGATGGCTTCACTCTGAGTCTATCACGGCCGTGATGGTCATCACGGCCTGGGCGTGATCATTTCTGCCTGCGAGGGTCTGGTTCAGCTTCCATGTCACGGCCGTGACCAGTTCTGCTTTTGAGCATTTTCTTCCTTTTCAGCTCCACTCGGTCACGGCCGTAATGGCTGTCACGGCCTGGCCGTGATGGCTTCTGGTTGGCCAATTTTCCTTTATTCTTCAAGCTCCAATATCACTAATTCTAAACATTTAATTCTTTAATTCCTGCACAAACACACCACAAAACCACCTTACCCGTTCCAAGGCAAAAACTAACAAAAATTAAATTAAATATGCCTAACCTATATGAAAATGCATGCAAAATGTCAAGGAAATATGAGGTGAAATCACACTCGTCACTTACATCAGCACATCGTGCCAAATTAGAGGAATAACCATCAGGCATCCTAAGGTCTTTTAACCACCGACAAATTGACTTTGCTTCATCAGCGGTTAGAGTGTAACAAGCTTTTGGTTTGACCATTTTTCCATTAGGTTGCGGCTTCAGCTCTAGATCTTTTCGTCTACAGTACAAAGCTATGTCCATCCTTGCCTTCTCATTGTCTTTCATCTTGCCAGACACATTCATAACCGTGTTAAAGATATTGTCAAAGAAATTCTTCTCAATATGCATCACATCAAGGTTATGTCTTAATAGATTATCCTTCCAATATGGTAGTTCCCAAAAGATGCTTTGTTTCGTCCAGTTATGCCATTCTCCATACCCCGGTATTTTTGACACACTAACAACAGTGACTTTAGGAAGATCCCTAACCCGACCCCATATTTGTTCAGGAGTCAACAAAGGCGGTGGACCTTCCTCTTCTATCTGATTCTTTTTGAATGCTCGGGTATTCCTTCGGAAGGGATGGTCAGGATCTAAGAACCGACGATGAGAATCAAACCAGGAGCTTTTGCCACCATATCTTAGGGTAAAAGCCTTTCCATGTTCCATGCAATACGGGCATGCCAATTTACCATGTGTCCCCCAACCAGAGAGCATGCCATATGCAGGAAAATCATTGATAGTCCACATCAGTGACGCCCTCATCATAAAGTTTCACTTCTTTGAGACGTCATACGTCAACACACCATCCCACAACTTCTTCAGATCATCGATTAGAGGCTGCAAATATACATCTATCCCAGCCTTCGGATTAGATGGTCCCGGAATGAGACAAGTCAGAAACATGTACGGTTTTGACATGCACATCTCAGGAGGAAGATTGTACGGTGTAACAATCACTGGCCAACATGAATATGGCGAGGCTGACGCCTGAATGTACGGGGTAAAACCATCTGAGCATAGTCCAAGTCGTACATTGCGAGGATCTACTGCAAAGTCAGGGTGTACCCGATCGAAGTGCTTCCAAGCCTCATCATCAGAAGGGTGGCGTATAAGGCCCGTATTTCTCCTATTTTCATTATGCCATCTCATATGTCCCGCAGTTTGTGGTGATGCAAACAGTCTCTGCAGCCTTGGAATTATTGGCAGATAGAACATTGACTTCATAGGAACTGGTTTGTTCTTACTACGGTCACTGCTTTGAACACGGTACCTGGGTGTCTGGCAGAATTTACATCCTTCCAACATGCTGTCATTTGTACCCAAAGCACTGTCACAATATAGCATGCACCCGTTCGGACAACAGTCTATTCTTTTAGCCCCCAACCTTAGTTTTGACACCAACCGCTTCGCATCATAATAACTTTTTGGTAACAAGTCTTTGAAGGGTGTTACATCTTGAAGAATTTTACAAAAAACTCCAAACACTGCTCGGGCACATTCCAATTGGACTTGCAAGCTAGAAGCCTAACACAAATTGATAATTTTGAATCCGATGCCCCTTCAAACAACGGCTTATTTGTCTCTAACAATAGATTGTAGAATCTCTGCGTTGATTCATTAGGAGGCTCTTCCATGTCATCAGACACATCTGCCTCGAAGTTCCCATGTTGCCCAAGACAATCGTCCACCATCATATGCATTGACTGGAGTTGTTCGACATAGTCGTCATGTAAGCCACAGCTAGATGCACCCATGTGAAGATCGTCAACACCGACATCATTCAGATTAATATCCGGCAACTCCTCACCATGATCAGTCCATATCCAATAATTAGGCTTGAACCCACGTCGATATAGATGTAATTTCACGTCGTCATCACTCAAAACTTTCATACAATTGCACTTTATGCACGGACATCGAATCCCCCCTTCTTCTGCATAATCACAATGTTGTTTGGCTTTCGATATAAACTCCTCAACTCCAACTACAAAGGATTGTTTTAGAAGCCGTCTCCTAGACTCGTTCCTATCATATACCCAACTACGGCTCGGGAGATAATATTCCATCCTTCTGCATATCCAGATAAATTGACGTATTTTTAAACATGATACTATAACCTCGAATCGCTCCCTTTCCTTCAAAGGTGTGGCCCTATCCCATTCGAGGGAAAATTTTTTCACCACTGTATTATACTAGTTACTCATCGCTTCTCATGTCTTATAGCTGACGAATTTTCGGCAACATTTCCCATTGGTCTCCAAGTACACAACTTGACCGCGGTAAGATACCGCAATCAAGCATGGACCCGGAGAACAAAAGGAAATGCTTCGACCCAAAATTTCATCAACTATATAACAGATGAGAATCAACGAGTAATTAGTATATCAGTGGAGAAAAAGTTTTTTCCCAAACTGTCCCAATTGGACAATTCAAGATTCAATAAAATGAGCGATACCATGACCACGAGTACACATGCTCAATAATATTGAACCTTGAACGGGAAGCTGTGGTTTTCCTCAATTACGTATTAAATATATATACTTTACGATAAAATGAAACTTTAAGTAACACAGAAAATTTGCGTAAAGTTTGATAACAACAACAAACTATATAACACATAATTAAGCAACCAGCATAAACATATATTAGCCCATAATCATTTGTCTTACGTTTTATTAAATCATTTATTTTTCAATTTAATTTAATTAATAAAACATTTTATTGATTTAGTAAAGTAATTATGTTAATTTGTATATTTGAATTTTAAAATCTAAAATTTATTTTAAATTCTATTATTAGTACTAGCGGCAACCTGTCTGGCTGCATTTCTAATGCTTTTACGCGTCTTTATCGTGTAAATTTCTTCAACTTTACAATGTGACCTATTAATGTAAACACACATTATACACTTAATCATGGCATTAATAATATTATGTTAAGAATAAAAGTAAAAATAAATAACATACATATTTAAATAAAAAACAAATCCAAGATACAAAATATAATTTATTTACAACTAACGTTTGGCTATGACATCTCAAAATCTAGCTTAATTACGAGATTAGATAAGGAATAATTTCAGGTGCTTTTTGCATTTCTCTACATCAAAATCAAAATAAATTTATATTGTTATTTTTTGTTAATTAAAAAACAATAAAGCATACCAAATGATAAAAAACATAAATTATTACTGTACAACACCGCTAATTACAACATAACCGTACAACACACCAAATTGATCCAACATAACAGTCCAACACATTTAACAATATACAACATAACAGTACAGTACACCTTATTACACTCCAACAAAACTGTCCAACACACTTAAAAAAAATAATCCAACATAACAGTCCAACACATTTTATCATTGTCCTAACAATTTACAACATCCTATAATTAACAACTATCCATACAACATTTAATTAATATACTAAAAATATTAACAAATAAAATTGGAAACTCACCTGAAACAACCAAACTGGTGGCTGGAATTCCTCAGGCACGGTGGCTGGCGCTCCAAACTGGAGGTTGTTCTCTAGAGAAGACAAACATTGATTAAGTATAATGCATAAACAGAGAAGAGAGTTGGAGGAGAAGGTGGTTGCTTACCTTAACGTAGTGGTTGCGGCGGTGAAGGATGAGGTGTAGACGATGGGGTCGGTGGCGGCACGCGGGCTGGAGGCGGGGTCGGTGGCGGTGGGCGGGGCTGGGTTAGGGGCGTTCGGGTTCGGGTTCGACTGGAGAAGAAAGAAGGAGAAGAGAAAGGGAATAGAGGGAGAAAGGAAGAAGAAGAGGAAGGAGGAAGAAAGGGGCACTCACCGGAGAGGGGACGGAGGTCGGCGGTGAAGAGAGGGAGAAGAGAGTAGTAGGGAGAAAATGAAATATGGAAATGGGGGAGGGGGAGAAACCGCCAGTTTTTATTGGGGAAGGGGCATTACCGATGGACCGCGCCGTCGGTAATGAAGGGACCGATTCAAATTACCGACGGCGGGATCCGCATTTCCGACGGACCCGTCGTCGGTAACCGTACCCATTTTCCCGCCCATTCGTTACCGACGGAAATTTCTGTCTGTAACCCCCTGCCTCCGATTTTCGAGCCGCCCCGTATCGACGGAAAAATCCGTCGGTAATTTACCGATGGAAATTTTCGTCGGTACCCCCCTCTCCCTGGTTTTCGAGCCACCCCTTACCGTCGGAAAAATCCATCGGTAATTCCCTCCCCCCGATTTTCGAGCCGCCCCTTACCGACGGAAATTTCCATTGGTAACCCCCTCCCCCAGATTTTCGAGCCGCCCCTTACCGACGGAAAAATCTGTCGGTAATTTACCGACGGAAATTTCCGTCGGTAACCCGATTTGCCGCCCTGAATTTCCGACGGAAATGTCCGTCATTAATAAATCTCGCGCAAATTTCCCGCCGCTTTTCCGACGGAACCGACGGCATTTCCGTCGGAAAAATCTGTGTTTGTTCGTTATCCAGATTTCCAACGGGTTTTTCCGTCAGTAATGCCAAAATTTCCGTCGGAAATCCTGCCGTCGGTAACTGTCCATCGGTAAATCGATGTTTTCTTGTAGTGAATAGGACTCCAAGTCCGAATATGCAAATCACGAAGGCCTAGACCGATGCATTCAGCCTTAGGTTCGTAGATTATAAAGCAAAACTTACCCAACTTTTATAGGACAAAATATTCCATAACTTCAACTTTTTGGACATACAGTCCACAACTTATAATAGAACACTAGAATCTCGACGTCTCAGTTACTAGGTTCGCTTTTTAACTTTAAAATCATTTTCGTTCTGTGAAACACAAATCCAAAACAAAACCTCCGCAACTTATCCAAGTTATTGGAAATAATACCGTTGTGTAAAACTAATTTTCAGAAAAAACCTCTTTCGTTGGAAATTCATTTATAAAACCATCAAATCACCCAAAAACTAATTTTCTTCCGAAAATCTTTGTTTGAAACTTTAGTTCAAAGAAAAATATTGATTTGAGAGTAATTCTCGGTTTTAACATATATTACTTTTTTTTTTAAAAAAAAAAGCTTTCCGTAAACATTTTTCGGAATTAACCGTCGTTCAGCATTTTAAAAACGTTTTAAGTCAAAATTTGACTTTTCTAGTAAAATAATTTTCTCAACAGCATAATTAAATTATTTTTGAAACTTAACTTTTTATAGTAACCTTTTATATTATTTTATAATTTCTTGCGTAACAATTAGCAGTGCTAAAATATTTTCACGGTTACGCCATCACTGTGACTCATAGATCACTCTTACGTCGATCAATCATTAAAATAATAGTATTTTCAACTATCCCATATTTTTAACGAATCAAATAATTAAATAATATTATATTACTATATTCCACCAATTAAAAATTTGATATTTCTTATAACGCTTTTTAATGCTTTTATCTTCATAATTAATTGAGCACTGACCAATGAAAATAATAATTTCATATCAATACTATAACAGATAAAACAGTTTATAACATGCATTGAAATACTATAACAATTAACTGCAGATAATCAATTAAAAGCAAATAAATTAACTACTCAAGATAATTTAAAACACCACAAACACACTCAAATAAATTATACAGACCACATATTGATAGCATATAGCTATTGAAAAAATCCCTCAGGTACTCCTTTTACCTCTTGGAGATTTTTATTTCCGAAATAAATTCCGCCGAACGTCCGATTTTCCGTAACACTCGTACATGATTCACACAAAATCACCCTTCAACAAACCACAATCAAATCATAAATCAACAAACAATTATATTCACCTATCTCTACATGTAGGTTTCGGCCATGACTTAGCAAATTTTGCTAGGGATTTCAAAATTTCACATACTCTTAGATTCATGATCCTAGAGTATTATAGAGTTTAGAACCATGTCGCAGAATTCAGACAGGACGAGGAGGATTGCTCTCCTACCACCTTGGTACTACTTACACGTGCTACAGATGAATGGACAGCTACATCTGCACCCACCTCTAGGGGTACCATTACCTGGAGTCGAGCCGGCTTCACCGATTGAAGAGGACCCGGAGGAGGACCCCGAGGAGTACCTGGAGGAGGAGCCCGTGTACCATGTCTTGGATCACGATGACGATCTTGATGAGGTACTGGAGTACGTGCTTGATGACGATCCGGATTTTGATGATTCCGACTCTCCTGATGAGGGCGAAGATGTCGTGGACCCATCACTTGGGGATTCTTCTTGTGGGAGTATTCGTGGCGAGTCTTCCTTTTAGTCGTTAGTGGTGACCAGCTCAGGGGTGTATGATTTTGTGGATAGTCTGTCTCGGTCCGATTGTATTTGGCTTCTTAGAGCCACCCTTTTGATGAGTGGTTCCAGACCCTCTCCCTATTTTGCTTTACTTAGTTTGCAGCTATTAACATTATGTCCTGTAACTCTGTTATTAATGGTCATCCTGATCGGGCACATTGCTCTCAAAGCTGACAAGAAATCATCTAAGGGATATGCATCAAAAGCTCTCAAAGTTGATGAATCTTCAGATGAATCTGAGGAATCAAATGAGGATGACTCTGATGATGAAGATGATGAACTTTCTCTTCTCACCAGAAAAATGAAGAAGCTCTGGAAGAAAAGAAACTTCAGAAAGGACAAACCTTTCAGACGTTTCAACAAAGAAAAATATAACAAAGATGGTAGATCAAATGACAGAAATGTCATTGTGTGTTATGAATGCAAAAAGCCGAGTCACATCAAGGCAGAATGCCCTCAAATTAAGAAGCAACCTCCCAAGAAGTTCTTCAGCAAAAAGAAGAAGGGAATGATGGCCACTTGGGAAGATCTTGATGAAAGCTCCACTGAAAGTGAAGGAGAGGAGCTTGAAGCAAATCTCTGTCTTATGGCAGATAGTGATTCATAATCAGAAACTGAGGCACATTCTGAACTTGAGAAATTGAGTGATGCCTATGATGAACTATTGGAAGAATCCAACTATATATCTAAAGCTTTCAAATCCCTCAAGAGACAATATGTTAAAAGCTCAAATGAGTATACACATAAATCTGAATAGTGTGAGAAGTTAGCTGAAGAGAACAGTAGGCTTAAGACTGAAAAGTCTAAAGTTAAGATCTCAGTTGAAACTCTACCCCCCTGAAGAAGTGATTAAACTTCAACAGAAAGTAGAAGAGCTCACCTCAGATCTTGCCAAGTTTGTTAATGGTAGAGATAATCTGACTAAACTTTTGGGAAGTCAGAGACACTCCCTAAACAAAGAAGGTATAGGTTATTCCAGTCAAGAATATCATAAACGATCAACAAAGTCCTAAAAAATAACTGTCAAATCTGTGTCAGTTAGTTTAAATAAACCTATATGTACCTACTGTGGAAAAGCTGGACATGTCACGTCTAAGTGTATCCACAAAAAGAGAAGGAAGTCTTCACAGACCCCTCAAACTAATAGAAAAGGACCTAAGAAAATATGGGTACCTAAGTCCATGATTATTCCTATTGCAGACATGCTTAACAGGACAAAACAAACACCTGTCATGGTACCTGGACATTGATGCTCGCAACATATGACAGGAGAAAGGTCTATGTTCCTAGACCTCCAACCTAAGAACGGTGGACATGTAACCTTTGGTGGCAACCAGAAGGGAAAAGTTGTTAGTGTAGGTAAAATTGGTGGTAAACCTCCCTTGCCTATTATCTGTGATGTTTTATATGTGAAAGGGTTAAAACATAATCTGCTTAGCATAAGTCAATTATGTGATAGTGGATTTTCTATATCTTTTTCTAAGGATAAATGCATTGTCAATAACAATAGTGGAGAGACCCTGTTTTCTGCTAAAAGGCAACACAATCTGTATAAGATTGACCTGTCTGAACTTTCAGATCAAAGTGTAACATGTTTTATGTCTAAAGAGAATGAAAAGTGGCTATGGCATAAGAAACTAGGACATGTTAGTATGAAACAAATTTCTAAATTGAAAAAGCATAACCTTGTGAGAGGATTACCTGATATTTCATTTAAGAAAGATGTTTTGTGTGATGCATGTCAGAGAGGCAGACAAGTAAAATCAAGTTTCAAATCTAAGAAAGAAGTCACCTCTTCTAGACCTTTACAACTATTACACATGGATCAGTTTGGACCAGTCAGTGTAGCTAGCCTAGGTGGAAAGAAATATGGTTTTGTCGTAGTTGATGACTATTCTAGATTTATATGGGTACTCTTCTTAACCCACAAGGATGAGTCTTATAAGGTCTTTACAGTAAAATGGAGTGGTTGAAAGAAAAAACAGATCTCTTCAAGACATGGGTAGAAAAATGCTTAACGAAAATAATCTCCCTAAGTACTTCTGGGCACAAGCCATTACAACTGCTTGTTATGTGCAAAACATAATTCTGGTTAGACCTATCCTCAATAAGACTCCTTATGAATTGTGGAAAGGTAGAAAACCCAACATATCATATTTCATGCATTTAGATGTGAATGTTATATTCTTAATACAAAAGATTATCTTGGCAAATTTGACTCTAAAGTAGATAAAGGCATATTCATTGGATATTCTAAATTGTCTAAAGCTTTTAGAATCTTTAACTCTAGAACTTTTGTAGTAGAAGAATCAATTCATGTAATGTTTAATGATGGTTTGAAGACTGATAGGGAACTATCAGATCTAGAAGATGAAATTGCAGGTATTGAACTTAATCGTGCAGTGGAAAATTCTTCAGACAAGTCAAAAGTAGACGTGTCTGAAAATCAGACAAGTGCTGATACGTCTGAAATTCAGAATGAGAAGAAAGACTAAAAATTCAAGACCTATCATCTAGAAGATCTTATCATTGGAAGTCCATATCAAGGAGTTAGAACCAGATCTGCTTTCAATGAAAATAACAATATAGCCTTCATATCAGATTTGGAACCCAAAAAGATTGAAGAAGCCTTACAAGATGAAAGCTGGATTCTAGCTATGCAAGAATAACTGAATTAGTTCAAGAGAAATGATGTTTGGACTCCCGTTTCTAAACCCAAAGATAAATGTTATTGAAACCAGATGGGTATTTAGAAACACACTGGATGAAGATGGAAAAGTTGTAAGAAACAAGGTAAGACTAGTTGCTCAAGGGTATAATTAATAGAAAGGTATTGATTTCACTGAAACCTTCACACCTGTAGCTAGATTAGAAGCAATTAGAATTCTCATGTCTTATGCTGCACAACATGTTATAACTCTCTATCAAATGGATGTTAAAAGTGCATTTCTAAATGAGATAATTGAGGAGGAAGTTTATGTCAAGCAACCTCCTGGGTTTGAGGATTCAGAAAATCCTCACCATGTCTATAAGCTTAAGAAAGCTTTATATGGACTCAAACAAGCTCCATGCTCAAAGAAAGATTTCATAGTAGTACAGATTTATGTTGATGATATTATATTTGGTGCTACTAATGAAAATCTCTGTAAAGAGTTCTCTAAGTTGATGCAGAATGAGTTTGAGATGAACATGATGAGAGAATTGAAGTTCTTCCTTGGTCTTCAAATAAAACAAACAAGTGATGGAATCTATATCCATCAACAAAAGTACACCAAGGAGCTTCTGAAAAAGTATAAGATGGAAAACTCAAAGCCTATGAGTACTCCTATACATCCATCAGTTATTCTAAACAAGGATGAGGAAGGTAAAAAAGTAGATCAAACTGTCTACCGAGGTATGATTAGATCTCTTCTATACTTAACTGCTAGCATACCTGATATTCAATTCAATGTTTGTCTATATGCTATAGATTTCAATCAGATCCTAAAGAATCTCATAAGGTTGTTAAAAGAATTTTCAGATATTTAATTGGAACCACTAACCAAGGTCTATTATATAATAAATCTGAAGATTTCAGGTTAGTTAGATTATGTGAAACTGGTTTTGCTGGAGAGATAGAATTTGATGACAACCAAAGGATAGGCTGCCTTTGGAGATGATCTTATGGTTGAATTTTACAAAACAAAGTTAGATATCATGTTTAAGTTCAATTCAAAAGAAGAAGAAAATATAAAATGGAAGAAGAAAGAAGTGGAGATGGCACCACAAATAAGAAGTTTAATGAGCCAAGTGATGTTCGCCACAAGAATCTTGGATTCTTGATAAGAACTAGTTGGCTCAACTAAGAACCAAGGAGAAACAATATTTCTCACCAAAATGGAATTTGATCCAAAATGAACATCCAAGTTATATTTCCAATGAATAGGGTGTGTTACATATAGAAATGGGCTACCAACATTTGGCTTCACACTTTGTCTTCCCAATGATTCCATAACCCTCAGATAACTAGCCTAATCTTGACTCACTTAACCCTTCTATTAACTCAGCCACATAATGGTGACTTATTACCCCCCCTCTCTCTATTATTATATAGCAGCCACACTTATTCTCAAATTAAAAGTGTAACCACCACACAATTAACAAAACATAAAAAGTCTAATAATTCAAAATGGAGTTCCTTGTGGTATGCAAACCAAAAGATACCTCTAACTAAGCCTAAAATTCGAAATCCTTCATGAAACCAAGCTTATTACACTTTATTTACGAAAATGCCATTTTTAAGAAGTGGATGTCCAAGCCCATCATGGGTCTTCAAGTTGGATGAGATAAGTAAGCATTTTGGCCCCCACTCCATTAAAACTTGAACTTGGGCTTATTTCCATCAAGGTTGACACTATTTGGTTTATAATTTCTTGGGCTTTCTTGGCTTTAGCTCTTGGCTTTAGCTCTTGTCTTAGGCCAACCAGTCCTTGTAGTGCTTCTTGATCCATGATCTTCATTGGGCTCCAATCATTCTTGTTGAAAAGTTGACTTGCCCCATCTTGGCTCATATCATCCCCCCTTTCTTTGAGTGAATTCGACATCGAATTGAAACAATCTTCATCACCAAAATTAGATATTGGTGGTCCATCTAAAGTGTTCCTCACAATCACATTGGGTGCTTCAGACTTAAGTTCAAAATATATTTTAAGAGGAGGTAAAGCATGAGTGGGTGCTTTATTGAGCTTTTTGGAAGCAAGTTTCTAAACCATGGGGTACTTCCTTTGGGATGAAATCTCCAAATTTCTGCAAAAGAGTTACAACACCACTAGGCAAAAAGAGATCATTAGAAGTGTTAGCAACTAAATACAAATTTTTGCGATAAAATATGCATTGGGGCTGCCTTGAAATCAAAGCCCTTTTCTCTTTGCCTTTTTTTTATACCAAAAAACTCTCTTTTCCCTCACTAATTTTCACACTAATTTTCTCATAATTTTTCTCACTATTTTTCTCCTTATCATCACGCTTCTTTTCACTCTCTTTTTCTCCTTCCTTTTGATCATCGCTTTTCTTTTCACTCTCTTTTACTTTTTCCTCTTCCTCTCTTTTTTTCTGACTCTCTCTTTCTTTTCTCTCTTGCTCTCTCTTTTCTCTCATTTTTGTTTGATCTTCACTAACTTCTTTTGGAGATAAAGGAGAAAGAATGACCTTTCGGTCTTGGTACATGAAAGAGAATTTATTTGAGAACCCATCATGGGTGGCCTTCCTATCATATTGCCAAGGCCTCCCTAGCAACATATGGCTTGCCTCCATAGGCACCACATCACAAAGTAAACTATCTTGATATTTCCCAATTGAGAATGGAACCTCAACTTGCTTATTCACAATTATTTCTCCAATCTCACTTAGCCATTGAAGCCTATATGGTTTTGGACGTGCCTTAGTAACAAGATTTAATTTTGAAACCAATCTAGAACTCACAACATTAGCACAACTACCACCATCAATGATTAAAGAGCATAACTTTCCTTAAATTAAACATCTAGTGTGAAAGATATTCTCCCTTTGGCTTTCCTCATATTCTTTTGCTTGACTCCCTAAAAGTCTTCTTACCATAAACAAGTCTCCTTTTTCACTCTCTTCTTCACTAGAGGCTTCGGATTGTGAGACCACTTCACCATTTCTTGACACCATTGTCCTCTTTGTTGGACATTGGGATGCAATATGTCCATGGTCCAAGCATTTGAAGCACTTCACATCTCGGCTTCTAGGAGTTGTTTCCAATGGCTTCTTCCTTTGAGATGTAGACACGACCTCCTTAAAAGATGAATTGCCCTCTTTCTTTGAATCTTCCTTCCAACTTGAGGATGAAAATTTAGAAGAAGAATGAAATTTGGACTCCCTTTTTTTTTCGTTCTCTCTCACCTTCTTGCCACGCCTCTCATGCATTTACCATATCCACTCTTCAACCTCTTTCTTATGTTCTTGCATATAATCGAATTTTCCAAATCGCAACATTGCAAAGAAAACAAGTTAGAAAATAACAAAATATATGTAAGAACAAATCCACTCACTGTGACACCCTAACTTGGATATCACATGGTTACCCTTTTTGTGGAAAAGAACTCATTTAAACGCTGGTCGCATTCGGAAAAGAACATTTAACATACATAAGGTTACTGAAAAGGTGCTTAATTTTTTTTTTCTTTTTGAAAAGAGGTGAAGTAAAAGATAATAAAACTCAAAACATGGAACGACATGATATTATATAACATTGCCTCAAGGGGTCTTAAGTTTTAGATTACACAACGGGCCTTAATCAATCTGGCCAACTTTATTGAAACAGGAACAAAGAAACAGATAAAGCATCAAACTGGGAATGGGGAAATCTGGGTACTAGACTCAAAAGAAGGCCCTAAAAGCCAAGGACAAACAGACTACTCCAAAAGCCGACGACAAACTACCAATGCCTCCTGCACTCCGAGTGGCCACAAACACTCCCGCCAGACGAGATGTCAGATTCCGGGTCGATGACCTCACCACCGTCGTCGATCGGAACATCCTCCTCACCGGGGTCCTGGGGATGGTACTCTGCCTCTAGCTCGTCCTCCCACCAATCCTCTACCACCTTGAGAGGCTCCTCCTCCGGATCCTCCTCGGGATCCTCCTCGGGCTCTTCCTCCATGGGCTCTGCCGGCTCGACGTGTGGATGGAGAAGGCCAGCTAGCTGCAGTGTATGAAGATACAACCAGGGAGGTGGAAGTGCCACTGTCTGAGCCTCAACCGAGTGAATCCTCCGGATCGGCTCTCCGTTGGCGTTAGACTCTGTCGTCGTAATCGGTCCCCTATATGTAGCTGTAGTCGCGTCGTCGCTCACTGTCCAATTCCCCACTCGTCCAGCCTCGTCGAACTGCTCAGACCTCGTGATCGCGGGTACTAGGGGAACAAGGGGTTCCATCTAAGGCATACGCATACACCGATACAAGAAGAAGAAAAGAACATATAGATATGCAAGAGTGAGATACCGTCATAAGATATATCCCACAACAACCATATACATGATACATACAACACGTAATCAGTTTAACAGTAAGTCATGCATAATCATAATATAACAGTGTTATATCAAAGGGTCTCAAGCCCGCACAATCAGTTTTCGAAAATATGCATGACACTTCAATATCAGGCTCTATCCTAATCTTATGAGATCTCATCACCCTGTTACCACTGTAGAAGAAATAGAGTTGGTCAATCTCTAGCCCCTCGGGCTGTTGCCACCGCAACCTGGTGCACAAGGTCTATAGGTCGAGCAACGTCACATGTGACTCCGAACCGCTCACATGGACTGACTCTCAGATACCTCGAGTATCCTCAATGAAAGAAAAGGCACGTCTGCCAGGGGAAATGCACATGAATAAAAACTTTCCTTTTCAAGGTTTTTCTTTGTGTTAATCTTTCACTATCAAAGCTCAAAGCTAATGACTTAACATCATTTCCCCATCACTTGAAAACTTAGAAACATAGGACACACTGTCCGAATGCTCAATCACAACACCCTAGACCGTGGCCGCAATCAAGGTTTGTGGTAATAGAAATCAATATACTTTTAGTCATGTTTTAAACTTAACATGCTAAGGACAATAGCCCACAACAACGGAGATCAGAACGAACTGTCCTTGATTCCGCGAATTGGACTTGTAGCCCATAACATCATGAATAGGACTTTACGGTCCCGAATTAACACTGATCCAAGATCACGTGCTTAACATGGAAAACTAGAGGCGACGTCTCACGTCTAGATTCCTATTCTTTTAGTACTCAACTTTCATTTGGCGAAAACAAATTTCAAAATCGAAATCCTCGATAACCTATTCAGGCTATCGGAAAGCTTCTAAAATCATTTGGGAGAAAACTTTTTCTTTTGAAATCCTTTATAAAACATTTTTGAAACACTTTTATCTTTGAAAATCCCCAATAGGATATTGTCAAATATTTTCGAAAGTTTTCATTTGAAAATATATAGTTCGAAAAGGATTTTTATCTTGTAACACAGTTGGTCACCAAACTATTTCATCACTTAAAAACAAGTCCTTTAAGTATTTAAGCTTTTGGAAAAGAACACCAATCCTTCCATCTTCAAAGCTTATTAAGGCTTTTAATCCTTATTAATAGTTGAGCACAGACACACGTCCGGCTTAGCAAGCTTCAATCAACAACAGCAATATATATATATATATATATATATATATATATATATATATATATTCACAGTTCAATGCTAATATCACAGTTGAAGGCAGTTCATCACAGATATGCATCTCAACCTATATAACAAGTACGGTGCAACATTAGATAATAGCATAACACTTCAACATATCAGATAATCAAGTAATCTCAATAACATTTAAGTAAACAGTTAAACATCTACATACATGCATACAGTTATTGAATATCTTTAGGAAATCCCCTCTTACCTCACGAGGAAGTTAAGAGTTTCGGATACGAAGAGAAAGGCTCACGATCGTCCTCGCTCTGCCGGCGATGGAAGTCTAAGGTTACAAACATGAAACCATAAGTTAAAACTCAATCAAAGAACACTAATCATAAGGTATAGGTTCGGTTTAGACAATGGATTATGATTAGGGTTTCCGAAATTTATGCAACTTATGGATTTATGATCCTTAAGTGCTAGAAGTTCATAAACACCAACCATTTAACAAAGTTGAATTAAAAATCCCACTAAGTCCTTGGCTTAGGGTTTTCGGCCTACACCATTAAATAGGATAGAATTTTCTAAACTTTCCAATCTCTTTAGGTTAGCATCCATACATAGTAAGGAGCTTAAAACCATGCTCATTTTGGAAAAAAATCAAAACAACTCCTCCTAGGCCCAAACATGTAAGTTTCGGCCATCATTGGAAACTTAAGAAAAAGATTTAAACTTTCCAATCACTTTAGACATAGCATCCTTTATCATGAGGAGCTTTAATCTTTGATCATTTTGGAAGAAAACAAAACGTAACATCTTTGCCAACAACCATCAAAGTTTCGGCCTTGAGACAAAATAAAGGTTAGAAATTTTCAAACTTTCCAATCTCTTAGATTTAGCATCCTTATACATCAAGGAGCCCTAATCCATGATCACTTTGGAAAACATCAAAGCATCCATGCCTTAACCACTTAAAGTTTTGGCCTTTACATGAAAATGTGTAAAAATCTTTAATCTTTTCCAATCACTTAAACCTAGAATCCTTTAGTACAAAGGAGCCCTTGGTCATGATCATCTTGGAATAGAACTCAAATACAAGTCCATACAAGCAAAGTTAAAGAAAAAACCCACCAAAACCAAAAAGCATGGTTTCGGCCTCATCAAGAAAATAGGGATAGAAATTTTTGTTTTACACAACCTTTTAGTATGTTGTAGTAGGAGTAAAAACAAGAACATAGAAAGTGGTTTCAACTCAAACGGAGTTTTCTACCATTTTTAAGAGATTTTAGAAGTTTGAAAGCTTAAAGGAAACTTAAAGCAAAAACGATGAAAATAAAGCAAGAACTTGAAAAATAAACAACATAGGATCATTACCCTTAACAAAGTGAAGAACTTAGAGTAAAAATCTCAATAAAAAGATGAACTTTGGTAGAGTGAAGAAGAGAAAGTAAGGAAATAAGTGTAAGTGTGAAAGTGTGAATTCTGTGAAAAGTGTAGAAGTGTTGTTGTTTGAAGTTTAAATAGAAGAGGAGAGAGGGAGGGGGGGGGGGGGGGGGGGGTTACGGCTAGAAGGGAGAGAAAAGGGGAAGAAGAGTTGAATGGCTTGTGGAGAAAGAAAGAAGGTAAGGTGGTTTAAGGTGGAGGTATGGTGTGGAGGTAAGGTAGGAGAGAGAAATGTAAGAAAATTGACTTTGTTGAAAAAGAGAGGTATGGCTTGATGACAAGGTGTCATAGCTCTCACATCAGTCATTCCATTTCCCTTTTGCTCTGCTCCATTGCGCATCAGATGACTTTCCCGATCGTATTTCCCGACGATTTCGCCCGGGTAATACTCGGAATTTTGGCCCCGAACAAGATTTTTTGAAAATCTCCATACCCAGACAAAACTTCAAGAAAACACTAACCGTCTCGTTCACGAGTCAAAATTTGGTCTTTAGCTCAGTAAACTTGTACTGGCTGTGAAAACCCAGACCGGCTTTCGTCTGAATTTTCGACCGAGAATTTTACTGTCACCTCACACGGTAAAACAACACAAGAAAATGATTTTATTAAAAATAAAATCATCCTCTGGATTTTATCAAAAATAAATACATTAAAGCATTCATTTACTGATAGAAGCATACGAAAAAAAAAACAAGGTGTTACACTCACCAAGTGTACACAATATGTATTTCACTCAATTAGGCTTTTCCCACACAAGATGTAATTTTCACTCTTCCCTTTTTCCACTCAATTGTCCTCCTTTAGGCCTTAGAAGAGTCAAACACAAACCACACAAAAATCCAAAAATCAAGTAACAAAAATCACAAAACTTATCAAAAACAAGGAAACAAAAAAGGAAAGGCTAGAAAAGGAAAAAGGTTTGAGAATAATGAAAACAAGGAACAAGGGAAAGCTTTTTTTGTTAAGAACACAATTTGGAAGTTTACTTGGAGCAAATTCAAGAAATAAAAAACTCAAGAGCTCTCTGTGAATAGATTCATGAATAGATTCACACTGTTCTGCTCTCTGTGAAATGATTCACACCTACTGGTGAATAGATGCACACCTTTTTGTTCTCTTTTTTTTCTCTTTTTTTCAAGTTATATTTCCAATGAATAGGGTGTGTTACATATAGGAATGGTGGCTGCCAACATTTGGCTTCACACTTTGTCTTCCCAATGATTCCATAACCCTCACATAACTAGCCTAATCATGACTCACTTAACCCTTCTATTAACTCAGCCACATAATGGTGACTTATTACCCTCTCTCTCTATCATTATGTAGCAGCCACACTTATTCTCAAATTAAAAGTGTAACCACCACATAATTAACAAAACATAAAAAGTCTAATAATTCAAAATGGAGTTGCTTGTGGTATGCAAACCAAAAGATACCTTCAACTAAGCCTAGAATTCGAAATTCTTCATGAAACCAAGCTTGTTACACTTTATTTAATAGAAATAAACTAGAAAATGCCATTTTTAAGAAGTGGATGTCCAAGACCATCATGGGTCTTCAAGTTGGATGAGATAAGTAAGCATTTTGGCCCCCACTCCATTAAAACTTGAACTTGGGCTTATTTCCATCAAGGTTGACACTATTTGGTTTATAACTTCTTAAGCTTTCTTGGCTTTAGCTCTTGTCTTAGGCCCACCAAGTCCTTGTAGTGCTTCTTGATCCATGATCTTCATTGGGCTCAAATCATTCTTGGTGAAAAGTTGACTTGCCCCATCTTGGCTCATATCAGAATTGATAGAAAAAGTACCAGTGGAGGATGCCACTTCATTGGAGCAAATATGATCTCCTGGTCAAGAAAAAGGCAAAGCATCATTGCTCTATCAACTGCTGAAGCTGAATACATATCAGCAGCAAGTTGTTATTCACAACTGCTTTGAGTAAAATATCAACTTGACGATTATTCAATGTTTGAGAATAATATACCTGTTTGGTGTGATAATACTAGTGCTATCAACTTGTCTAAAAATCCCATACAATATTCTAGAGCAAAGCATATAGAAATAAAGCATCATTTTATTAGAGATTATGTGCAAAAGGGAGTTTTTGAAATTAAGTTTGTGAACACTGAGTATCAGTGGGCAGACATCTTTACTAAACCTCTAAGTGAAGATCCATTTGTTTTTATTGGAAGGAATCTTAATATGCATAATGTGTCTGAATGAGTGTATGTTGATATGTCTGAAAATTTACTTGTCTAAATTTTATATGCTTGAGTCGTCTATTTTCTTTATGCTTCACTCGTCTACTTTAGCCAAGCGTCTAATGACGTGGCTAAAAGCACTCAGTGCTAACCCTGACTGAGACACATGTACATTGCAAAATTTCCCTCCTTTTCTTAAAAACGTTTCATTTTTTTTTTACAACTGTCTTTTCAAAAGTTATTGCTGATTATGGCAATAATCTCTCTCCTTGTGACCAACGCAAAAAGCACTCAAGCATTTTAACAAAAGTAACCCGTGTCGTTTCAAAATTTCCAACTCACAATCTTTTGCTCACAATCTCTCTGATTTCTCCTCGTCTTCAACCTCTCGAAACCTTTCATCTCCAAAACCCTAAACTCTACTTCTCTGAATCAATGGCACCCAAGAGCTTTTTGGAACTCAGAACTAAGGGTTTGGACATTCTTCCTGAACTCGCCCATGTTGGTTGGTTACCTTTCTTCCAACTTCAAGAACTGGTCTTCCTTGCTCTTGTTAGGGAGTTTTGGAGAACTGCTAAGATCACCAAGGATGGCACAACCTCCATGATCACTGGAGATGTGGGAGATGACCATGTCTTCATCACTCATGAATCACTTGCTGAAGTGACTGGATGCCCACGTGAAGGTGCTAGGTATTACAAGGAATGGCTGAAGTCTGTGGGAGAAGCAAATGTGAACTTGGCTCTGTATGGAGTTCCAAAACCTAGGATTCCAGATGCCAAGAATCTGACTCCTAAGGCAAGATTTCTCCATGTTCTTATAATTAACTGTGTAATGCCCAGGACTGGATCTAGGAATCATGTGAGCAAGATAGAAAAATTTGCTATCTATCACTTGATTCTACAGATCAAAGTAGACATTATTATTTAATTTTTAGACATATGGAGAAAGCTGTCAAGGGTAAGGATAAGGACTATCCTTTTGGCATGATCATGACAAGGATTTTCAGGGCAAACAAGCTGAAGGACCTAAGGAAAGCTTGTCATGCTGATCTCTGTAAAGAGATCACTATAAAGACTCTGTCTTTGATGAAGATTAATCTGACCTCTACCACTGAGCCAATTGCTAAAGCCTCATCATGAGCACCTGCCGCACCTGCTCAAGTGGAAGAACCACTTACTATTCCTTCTGCCAAGGTTGAACCTTTTGTGGAGCCTATTGAAGAAGAAAGGCCTCAATTGCTGAGGAAGAGAAAGAGAGTTTCTAAGACCTCTGCTCAGACAATTGTTGATGGATCTGCTGTGTGACACCCTAACTTGGTATCACATGGTTACCCGTTGCGGAATTAAAATTTGTTTAAATGCTGGTCGCTTTCGGAAAATAAACCTTCTTTATAAATTGTATTACTGAAAATAGTACTTAAAAAAAATCTCCCTTTTTTTTTTTGAAACGAAAGAAGAAGTGATGAACACTCAGAACATGAACTGAAAAAACACACATACATATATAACTGTCCCAGTAGGACTAAATTTTTGTACAAAATAGGGCCTTAATCAATCTGGCCAACTTTACTGAAACAGGAACAAAGAAACAGATAAAGCATCAAACTGGGAATGGGGAAATCTGGGTACTAGACTCAAAAGAAGGCTCTAAAAGTCAAGGACAACAGACTACCCAAAAACCGACGACAAACTACCAGTGCCTCCTGCACTCTGAGTGACCGCAAACACTTCCGCCAGATGAGATGTCAGATTCCGGGTCGATGACCTCACCATCGTCGTCGATCGGAACATCCTCCTCACCGGGGTCCTGGGGATGGTACTCTGCCTCTAGCTCGTCCTCCCCCCAATCCTCTACCACCTCGAGAGGCTCCTCCTCCGGATCCTCCTCGGGATCCTCCTCGGGCTCTTCCTCCATGGGCTCTGTCGGCTCGACGTGTGGATGGAGAAGGCCAGCTAGCTGCAGTGTATGAAGATACAACCAGGGAGGTGGAAGTGTCACTGTCCAAGTCTCAACCGACTGAATCCTCCGGATCGGCTCTCCGTTGGCGTTAGACTCTGTCGTCGTAATCGATCCTCTATACGTAGCTGTAGTCGCGTCATCGCTTACTGTCCAATTCCCCACTCGTCCAGCCTCGTCGAACTGCTCAGACCTCGTGATCGCGGGTACTAGGAGAACAAGGGGTTCCACCTAAGGCATACGCATACACCGATACAAGAAGAAGAAAAGAACATATAGATATGCAAGAGTGAGATACCGTTATAAGATATATCCCACAACAACCATATACATGATACATACAACACGTAATCAGTTTAACAGTTAAGTCATGCAAAATCATAATATAACAGTGTTATATCAAAGGGGTCTCAAGCCCGCACAATCAGTTTTTTTTTTTAAAATATGCATGACACTTCAATATCAGGCTCTAACTTAATCTCATGAGATAACAACACCGTTTCATCGTAGAAGTAATAAAGAGTTGGTCAAGCTCTGATGCCCACTGGCAAGTTGCCACCATAACCTCGTGCACCAAGGTCTCCGGATGCACAACGTCTCGAATGCCTCCACTGGGCCAATCGGACTGACCCTCAGATACCACCTTGTATCTGGTTTACTTAAGCACGTCTGCTGAGGGGAAATGCATATGAATAAAAACTTTCCGTTATCAAGGTTTTGCTTTGTGTATACTCTTTTTCGCTGTCGAAGCTCAAGGCTAACGACTATTCACAATTCCCCATCACTTGAACTTGAAGAAACACAGGACACACAGTCCGAGTGCTCAATCACAACGCCT
The DNA here is from genome assembly GCA_035048595.1 of Echinosophora koreensis. NCBI lineage: Eukaryota > Viridiplantae > Streptophyta > Magnoliopsida > Fabales > Fabaceae > Echinosophora > Echinosophora koreensis. The sequence continues at coordinate 1,271,083 of JAPCYP010000106.1, forward strand.
TAGACCGCGGCCGCAGTCAAGGTTTGTAGTCGTAGAAATCACTTATGATTTTATCCATGTCTTATTTAACATGATAAGGACACCTAGTCCGCAGCAACGAAATCAGAACGCACCGTTCTCGATTCCGAGTTTTGGACTCTCAGCCCATAACATCATGAATAGGACCTTTGGTCCATAGTACTTGACACGGATCCTAGATCACGTGCGTATAACTGAATACTAGAGGCGACGTCTCGCAACTAGATTCTCTTTCGCATGTACTTACTTTTCGCTCGGTGAAAATCAAATCCAAAACAAAAACCTCGGTCACTTATCCAAGTAACCGGAATGTTTCTAAATCATTTAGGAGAAAAATAATTTTCTTTTGCAAACTCCTTTATAAAACTTTTAAGAAATTCGCTTACTCTTTGAAATCCTTGATGGAATAAAGTCAAATATTTTGAAAGGGCTTTTCCTTCATAAAACACACAGTTCGAAAATGTTTTCTCTCGTACCAGACGTTTGCTCATAAAAAGATAGTTTCTATTGACTTGAAATCACTTTTCTGAAAACAAGATCTTATTCTTCTGAAGTAAGCACTTTAAGCAAGGAACTGTTATAAATGAACCCGAAACTTTCAAAGTTCTATTCAAGGCTTATTAAGGCTTTTAATCCTTATAGTCATTGGGCACAGACTCAAGTCCGGCTTCTCAAACTTCAATCAACAATAATATATTCTCAACAATAATATCGCAGTCCATGACAGTTCATCACATATATGCACAATCCTTTAAAGCAAGTAAGATTCAACTTCAAGTAATAATCACAATAGTTCAAGTAAACAAGTCATTCAAGTATCGGTTCAATATCATAACAATATTCAAATCATTCAAGTAAACACATACACACATGCATATAGTCATTGAATATCTCTAGGCAATCCCCTCTTACCTTCCGTGAAGTTAAGAGGTTGGATGCTTGGAAAGGGTAATTCACGAACGTCCTCGCTTACTTGACGATAGAGGTCTAGGGTTACAAACACAAGATTATAAGTTAAAAATCAACAAAGAACACTAAACCACAAGGTATTAGGTTCGGCCAAGACAATAAAGTAAGGTGAAGGATTCCCGAAAATTATGCAACTTATGGATTTATGATCCTCAAGTGCTCAGGAGTTCATAAACAATGATCATTTAACAAAGTTAAATCAAAATCCCACTAAGTCATAGACTTAGGGTATTCGGCCAAAGCTAAAAAAATAGGCTAGTATTCACTAAACTTTCCAATCTCTTAGGTCTAGCATCCATATGTATTAAGGAGCTCAAAACCATGATCATTTTGGAAGAATGAAAACCATATATCTTAGGCTCACAACCCTTAAGGTTCGGCCTTGATGGGATTTCTAGGCTAGGAATCTTTAAATCATCCAATCTTTTGGGCATAGCATCCTTCTACATTAAGGAGCTTTAGTCCATAATCATTTTGGAAGAATAACACATCCTAGGTCCAAAAACACTAGTTTCGGCCATCATAGGAAATCAAGTTAGAAAGATTTAAACTTTCCAATCTCTTAGACTTAGCATCCAAATATCTTATGGAGCTTATGTCCATGATCATCTTGGAAAATGAAAGGAGTTACATTCTAGGTTTTACAACATAAACTAAACAAGTTAGAAGTCTTTAAACTTTCCAATCACTTAGACTTAGCATCCTTCTATATTAAGGAGCCTTAGTCCATGATCATTTTGGAGAAATGAAAACAACATATCCTAGGTTCACAACCATCATAGGATGAATAGACTATAAATTCTTTAAACTTTTCAATCACTTAGACTTAGCATCCTTCTACATTAAGGAGCCTTAGTCCATGATCATTTTGGAGGAATGAAAACCAAACCTTCCTAGGCCACTAAGGTATAGTTTCGGCCATCATAGAAAGAATAGGTTAGAAATCTTTGTTTGATAACAACTCTTAGGTTTAGAATCACAAGGTATTAAGAGTTCTAAATCCATGATCATACTTGGATAGATGAAACATAGTACCCTAGGCCTACTTATTCATATTTTCGGCCATCATAGGAACAAGCTATCAAACCTTCCAAGATTTATAGGTTTAAGATCAAGGGATAGTTAGAAACTCAAACACATGATCATTTTCTCAAAAGTTGAAACAAAACCCACCTAAACCATATTACATGGTTTCGGCCTCCTTAGAAAGAAAGGGCTAGGGAGCTTTGTTTTACACAACCTTCTAGTATGTTAAAATACAAGTAAATACAAGACTATAGAAAGTGGTTTCAACTCAAAAGGAGTTTTCTACCATTTTTAAGAGATTTTTGAAGTTTAAAGCTTAATAAGAACACATAAAGCAAATAATGAAATAAAGTGATAAACTTGTAAAGAAATTTATATGAGAGCATTACCCTTAAGAAGAGGAAGAACTTTAATGAAGAACACAAGTGCAAAAGACAAATAAAAATGCAAGCTTTAAGTAGTTGAAAATAAAGAAGAAGAAGTGTAAGAGTGAAGAAGTGATGAAGAAGAAGAAAAAGTGAGGAAGTGTAAATGAAAGGGGTATATATAGGGGGAGAGGGGAGAGGCCACGAAATTGAGGGAGAAGAGAGGGGTTTGGAGTGGCTTGTGGAGTAAGTTTGAGAGTTATGGCTTGATGGGATGGAAAGAGGAGAGAGAAATAACTTTTAGATTAGAGTAGTATTATAATTTGAAAAGTATAATGATTATACTTTTGGAGTGTGTAAGAGTCTCTCCCATCATGTCACCTCAAGTCACTTCATCCCTCTTTGTGCTCCATTTCATACCCGGTTGCATTTCCGATCGTAAATTCCCGACGTTTTCGCCCGAATAAAATATTTTATTTTATTTTTGAACGAAAATTTTCAAATTAACCAAAGTTGAAGGAAACATGATAAAAATACTAACTAACCGTCTCGTTCACGGGTCAAAATTAGGTTTTCTGCTCGGTAAACGGATACCGGCAGTGAAAACGCAGACCGGCTTCCGTCTGAATTTTCAACCGAAAATTTTACCGTGACTTCATATGATATAACAACACAAGAAAATGATTTTAGTTTAATTAAAATCATCCTCTGAGTTTAATCTAAAATAAACACATTTAAATATGTTTATACTGCTACAGAAAGCATAGGAAAAACAGGGTGTTACAATACTATCCCTCTAAAAAGAATTTCGTCCTCGAAATTACGCACCTTGAAATAACTCAGGGTATTACAATTTCATCTTGTCCTCAACTTCCCATGTAGCTTCTCCGGTTGTCTCGTTCCAGATGACTTTGACTAAAGGAATTTGTTTACCTCTGAGCTGCTTCATCATCTTATCCGCGATCCGTACCGGCGAAGTCTCAAAAGACAGGTTTTCTTTTAATTGTACTTTATCAGGTTTAATAACATGTGATGGATCAGGGATATACTTTCTCAACTGAGAGACATGGAAAAACATCATGGATGTTGGAAAGAAAAGGAGGTAAAGATATTTTGTAAGCTACTGGACCTACGCGACGAAGAATTTGGTAGGGTCCAATGAATTTGGGAGTAAGCTTTCTGGATTTTATCACTCTGCCAATCCCAGTCGTTGGCGTGACTCTCAAGAACACATGCTCGCCCTCCTCAAACTCAAGAGGTCGTCGCCTCTTGTCAGCGTAACTTTTCTGCCTACTTTGAGCGGTCCTCATTTTCTCCTGGATCATCTTTACCTTCTCTGTTGTTTGTTGCACAATCTCTGGCCCTAACAGCAGACTCTCACCATCCTGGTACCAACACAAAGGCGTTCGACATCTTCGACCATACAAAGCCTCATAAGGTGCCATTCCTATACTTGAATGAAAACTGTTGTTGTAGGTGAATTCTATCAACGGTAGAAACTCGTCCCAGCTCCCAGTGTCTTCCATCACGCATGCTCTTAATAAATCTTCAAGTGATTGAATCGTCCTCTCTGACTGTCCGTCCGTTTGTGGATGATACGCAGAACTCAATTTGAGTTTTGTTCCCAAAGAGTTTTGTAGTCCTTTCCAAAATTCTGACGTAAACCTTGGATCACGATCCGAAATGATACTCGAGGGTATACCGTGCAACCTGACAATCTCGTCAATGTACAACTGAGTCAACCTTTTCATCGGGTACTTCATGTTGATAGGTAAAAAGTGAGCTGACTTGGTCAGTCGATCCACAATTACCCATATAGCCTCATGTCCTTTCCGAGTCCTTGGTAAACTGGTCACAAAGTCCATTGAAATTCCGTCCCACTTCCATTCTGGGATGTCCAATGATTTTAACATCCCTGCTGGCCTCTGGTGTTCAATCTTAGCCTTCTGACATACCAGACAAGAAGCGACGTATTCCATTACATCCCTTTTCATCCCATACCACCAGTATAACTTTTTGAGATCTTGATACATCTTTGTGGCTCCTGGGTGTAAACTCAGCTTACTCTTATGAGCCTCCTCCAAAATCAACTTTCTAAGCTCGGCGTCATCGGGTACACAGATTCTTTCACCAAACCTCAAAATTCCATCCGTTCCTTCTCTGAATTCTGACAGTGCTCCCTGTCGTACAAGGTCTCTTTCTTCCTGCAGATACTGATCACTCCCTTGTTTTTCCTTTATTTGTTCCATCAATCCGTTTGAAACAGTGATCCTATTCAGACACATCCTTCCCGGAAACGTCTCAACTGATAAACTTAGATCCCGGAACTGTTCCAACAGTCCCTGCTCTTTAACCATCATTGCTGACACGTGCATTGACTTTCTGCTCAGCGCATCCGCCACTACATTCGCCTTCCCAGGGTGGTATTGTAGTTGAAAGTCGTAGTCCTTCAAAAACTCCAACCAACGTCTCTGGCGCATGTTCAACTCCTTCTGATCGAAGAGGTACTTCAAACTCTTGTGGTCACTGAAAACATTAAAAGTAGCTCCATACAAATAATGTCTCCAGATTTTTAAAGCAAAGACCACTGCCGCCAACTCCAAGTCGTGCGTCGGGTAATTCCTTTCGTGAATCTTCAATTGCCTTGAAGCATATGCTACAACTTTTCGGTTCTGCATAAGCACACAGCCCAGACCCTGGTGTGAAGCGTCACAATAAACCTCAAAAGGTTCCTTCGGGTCGGGTAGGATCAACACGGGTGAGGTTGTCAACCTCCTCTTCAGCTCTTGGAAACTTCTTTCACAAGCCTCCGTCCAGACAAACGCTTGGTCTTTCCGAGTTAACTGGGTAAGGGGTCCCACTATCTTGGAAAATCCTTCAATGAATCTCCTATAGTAGCCCGCTAAACCCACAAAGCTACGGATTTCCGTTGCCGTTGTTGGCCTTTCCCACTCCAAAACAGCCTCGACCTTTGACGGATCCACCGCGATTCCCTCGCGTGATATCACATGACCTAAGAATTGCACTTGGTCCAACCAGAACTCGCACTTCTCCGGCTTCGCATAGAGCTGCTTCTCTTTCAAGGTCTGAAGAACAATGCTGAGATGCTCAGCATGCTTCTCCTTGTTTGGAGAATAGATCAGAATATCATCAATGAAGACGACAACGAACTGATCTAAGTAAGGACGAAAAATCCTATTCATGTAATCCATGAATATGGCAGGAGCATTCGTCACTCCAAACGGCATCACCAGGTACTCATAATGCCCATAGCGTGTTCGAAACGCTGTCTTAGGGACATCTTCGGCCTTTACACGAATCTGATGGTAGCCTGACCGTAAATCTATCTTCGAGAATACGGCCGCGCCACGCAGCTGATCCATGAGATCATCTATCCTTGGGAGCGGATATCTGTTCTTGATCGTAACCTTGTTCAACTGACGAAAATCCACACAGAGTCGAGAAGTTCCATCCTTCTTCTTCACTAACAGAACTGGAGCTCCCCACGGCGATACACTGGGTCGGATGAATTCCTTTCTCATCAGTTCCTCGAGTTGTTCCTTCAGGGTTTCTAACTCCGATGGTGACATGCGATACGGTGCCATGGATATCGGTCCAGTGCCTGGAACCAGATCAATTGCAAACTCGATATCTCGAACAGGCGGTAGACCAGGTACATCTTCAGGAAAAACGTCCGGAAATTCATTGACGACAGGTACGGACTCTAGGTCTAACTCGCTCTTAACATCTGAGGAAAACAGCAGCATGTAACCTTGAGCTCCCTCCTTCAAAGAAGCTCTTACCTGACTAGCAGATAAAAATCCAGAAATCTCATCCCTAAAGACTAAGGTTCTTTGAGCACAGTCTATCAGGATGTGGTTGGAAGATAACCAATCCATGCCTAAAATTACATCTAGTTGTACTAAAGGCAAACAGATTAAATCTACAAGAAAGTGTCTATCCTGAATAATGATAGGACAATTTAAGCAAACAGAATTTACAGTTACTGGTTCAGCAGTTGGGGTAGAGACAATCAAGTTATATGGTAAGGAGAAGAAATAGGCAATTCTAGAAGTTTCACACGATCCATCGAGATAAAAGAATGAGTTGCACCTGAATCGAAAAGTACAGTTAAAAGATTACCGGCTAAAACACACTTACCCTGTACTAGATCGGCGGAATTCGATGCCTCAGCTCCACTCATCGTGTAAACTCTCCCTCTAGTAGTCGGCTTGCTTGCCTTGGCATGATTGACAGATGACTCTCTCTTTGGTGCCCGACACTCCTTGGCCAAGTGCCCCACACGATTACAGTTGAAACACTTTGTATCCTTCTTCGGACAGGTATCGGCTAGATGGTTGGGATCTCCACACCGATAACATTTCCTCTCTTGGCCTTGATTGTTGTTTCTCTGGCCTCCACTTCCTGCTCCTGGAGCATTGGAACGTTGTTGTTGCTTCTGACTGTTGCTTGGTGATTGGTGGTACGGTCTCCTCTGGTTCTGCTTCCACTTTTGGTTCTGTCCCTGATACTGACTCTTGGGACGAATGGGTCCTCCAACATTCCCTTTGCTATCTCGCCCCTTGCGCATCAGCTCTACCTTCCGGCATTTCTCTACCAGTGCTTGGAAATTCCTGATTTCCAAGGGCAGCACAGATTCCTTGATCTCGAAGCGCAGGCCAGCTTCGAACTTTTCGCACTTCCACTCCTCGCTGGGGTTGTTCTGGAAGAAGCGGAAATATTTGGCAAGGGACTCAAACCTTGCCGCATATTCCCCCACCGTCATGTCCCGCTGACTCAGCCTCAGAAACTCTTGCTCCTTCTCCACCCGAGCACTCTGGGGAAAGTATTTGTCCAAAAACCTGTTGCGAAATACCTCCCAGGTGATCTCGTGATGCTCAGCCTCTAACAGTTGTCTGGTGCCCTTCCACCAGTATTCAGCATCTCCAATCAGTTGGAATGTTGCATAAGGTACCTTTGATCCCTCTGGGGTATGCACCAGCTCAAAGATCTTCTCCAGCTCTTGAATCCAAAGATCAGCTTTAGTCGGGTCTGCATCCCCATCAAACTGCGACGGATTCTGACGTCGGAAAGCACTCAGATTCTTTCCTTCTGCAGCCTGTTCAGCTCTTTGCTGCTCCTGCTGATTCTGAGCAGCCGCATTGGCAGTCTGGAGAGCTATGGCAGCAGCAACATCAGCCAAAGCTTGGGCAGCGAAGTCCATACCGGCATTGCCCCGGCCACGACCCCCACGTCCGCGCGCACCTCCTGGTTCCATACTGACCTGTAAGACACAATCAGTGAGATGGTAACCAGAAAAGGGAAGATCTAACTCGACGGCCATTACACATTACTCCTAAGAAGTAACTCAAACAAGGCTCGATCAGAGAATACACAACATCGACACAACAGACCTAAACCCAAACATTCCCGAAAGGCTCGACTAGCTCTGATACCACTAATGTGACACCCTAACTTGGTATCACATGGTTACCCGTTGCGGAATTAAAATTTGTTTAAATGCTGGTCGCTTTCGGAAAATAAACCTTCTTTATAAATTGTATTACTGAAAATAGTACTTAAAAAAAATCTCCCTTTTTTTTTTGAAACGAAAGAAGAAGTGATGAACACTCAGAACATGAACTGAAACAACACACATACATATATAACTGTCCCAGTAGGACTAAATTTTTGTACAAAATAGGGCCTTAATCAATCTGGCCAACTTTACTGAAACAGGAACAAAGAAACAGATAAAGCATCAAACTGGGAATGGGGAAATCTGGGTACTAGACTCAAAAGAAGGCTCTAAAAGTCAAGGACAACAGACTACCCAAAAACCGACGACAAACTACCAGTGCCTCCTGCACTCTGAGTGACCGCAAACACTTCCGCCAGATGAGATGTCAGATTCCGGGTCGATGACCTCACCATCGTCGTCGATCGGAACATCCTCCTCACCGGGGTCCTGGGGATGGTACTCTGCCTCTAGCTCGTCCTCCCCCCAATCCTCTACCACCTCGAGAGGCTCCTCCTCCGGATCCTCCTCGGGATCCTCCTCGGGCTCTTCCTCCATGGGCTCTGCCGGCTCGACGTGTGGATGGAGAAGGCCAGCTAGCTGCAGTGTATGAAGATACAACCAGGGAGGTGGAAGTGTCACTGTCCAAGTCTCAACCGACTGAATCCTCCGGATCGGCTCTCCGTTGGCGTTAGACTCTGTCGTCGTAATCGGTCCTCTATACGTAGCTGTAGTCGCGTCATCGCTTACTGTCCAATTCCCCACTCGTCCAGCCTCGTCGAACTGCTCAGACCTCGTGATCGCGGGTACTAGGAGAACAAGGGGTTCCATCTAAGGCATACGCATACACCGATACAAGAAGAAGAAAAGAACATATAGATATGCAAGAGTGAGATACCGTTATAAGATATATCCCACAACAACCATATACATGATACATACAACACGTAATCAGTTTAACAGTTAAGTCATGCAAAATCATAATATAACAGTGTTATATCAAAGGGGTCTCAAGCCCGCACAATCAGTTTTTTTTTTAAAATATGCATGACACTTCAATATCAGGCTCTAACTTAATCTCATGAGATAACAACACCGTTTCATCGTAGAAGTAATAAAGAGTTGGTCAAGCTCTGATGCCCACTGGCAAGTTGCCACCATAACCTCGTGCACCAAGGTCTCCGGATGCACAACGTCTCGAATGCCTCCACTGGGCCAATCGGACTGACCCTCAGATACCACCTTGTATCTGGTTTACTTAAGCACGTCTGCTGAGGGGAAATGCATATGAATAAAAACTTTCCGTTATCAAGGTTTTGCTTTGTGTATACTCTTTTTCGCTGTCGAAGCTCAAGGCTAACGACTATTCACAATTCCCCATCACTTGAACTTGAAGAAACACAGGACACACAGTCCGAGTGCTCAATCACAACGCCTTAGACCGCGGCCGCAGTCAAGGTTTGTAGTCGTAGAAATCACTTATGATTTTATCCATGTCTTATTTAACATGATAAGGACACCTAGTCCGCAGCAACGAAATCAGAACGCACCGTTCTCGATTCCGAGTTTTGGACTCTCAGCCCATAACATCATGAATAGGACCCTTGGTCCATAGTACTTGACACGGATCCTAGATCACGTGCGTATAACTGAATACTAGAGGCGACGTCTCGCAACTAGATTCTCTTTCGCATGTACTTACTTTTCGCTCGGTGAAAATCAAATCCAAAACAAAAACCTCGGTCACTTATCCAAGTAACCGGAATGTTTCTAAATCATTTAGGAGAAAAATAATTTTCCTTTGCAAACTCCTTTATAAAACTTTTAAGAAATTCGCTTACTCTTTGAAATCCTTGATGGAATAAAGTCAAATATTTTGAAAGGGCTTTTCCTTCATAAAACACACAGTTCGAAAATGTTTTCTCTCGTACCAGACGTTTGCTCATAAAAAGATAGTTTCTATTGACTTGAAATCACTTTTCTAAAAACAAGATCTTATTCTTCTGAAGTAAGCACTTTAAGCAAGGAACTGTTATAAATGAACCCAAAACTTTCAAAGTTCTATTCAAGGCTTATTAAGGCTTTTAATCCTTATAGTCATTGGGCACAGACTCAAGTCCGGCTTCTCAAACTTCAATCAACAATAATATATTCTCAACAATAATATCGCAGTCCATGACAGTTCATCACATATATGCACAATCCTTTAAAGCAAGTAAGATTCAACTTCAAGTAATAATCACAATAGTTCAAGTAAACAAGTCATTCAAGTATCGGTTCAATATCATAACAATATTCAAATCATTCAAGTAAACACATACACACATGCATATAGTCATTGAATATCTCTAGGCAATCCCCTCTTACCTTCCGTGAAGTTAAGAGGTTGGATGCTTGGAAAGGGTAATTCACGAACGTCCTCGCTTACTTGACGATAGAGGTCTAGGGTTACAAACACAAGATTATAAGTTAAAAATCAACAAAGAACACTAAACCACAAGGTATTAGGTTCGGCCAAGACAATAAAGTAAGGTTAAGGATTCCCGAAAATTATGCAACTTATGGATTTATGATCCTCAAGTGCTCAGGAGTTCATAAACAATGATCATTTAACAAAGTTAAATCAAAATCCCACTAAGTCATAGACTTAGGGTATTCGGCCAAAGCTAAAAAAATAGGCTAGTATTCACTAAACTTTCCAATCTCTTAGGTCTAGCATCCATATGTATTAAGGAGCTCAAAACCATGATCATTTTGGAAGAATGAAAACCATATATCTTAGGCTCACAACCCTTAAGGTTCGGCCTTGATGGGATTTCTAGGCTAGGAATCTTTAAATCATCCAATCTTTTGGGCATAGCATCCTTCTACATTAAGGAGCTTTAGTCCATAATCATTTTGGAAGAATAACACATCCTAGGTCCAAAAACACTAGTTTCGGCCATCATAGGAAATCAAGTTAGAAAGATTTAAACTTTCCAATCTCTTAGACTTAGCATCCAAATATCTTATGGAGCTTATGTCCATGATCATCTTGGAAAATGAAAGGAGTTACATTCTAGGTTTTACAACATAAACTAAACAAGTTAGAAGTCTTTAAACTTTCCAATCACTTAGACTTAGCATCCTTCTATATTAAGGAGCCTTAGTCCATGATCATTTTGGAGAAATGAAAACAACATATCCTAGGTTCACAACCATCATAGGATGAATAGACTATAAATTCTTTAAACTTTTCAATCACTTAGACTTAGCATCCTTCTACATTAAGGAGCCTTAGTCCATGATCATTTTGGAGGAATGAAAACCAAACCTTCCTAGGCCACTAAGGTATAGTTTCGGCCATCATAGAAAGAATAGGTTAGAAATCTTTGTTTGATAACAACTCTTAGGTTTAGAATCACAAGGTATTAAGAGTTCTAAATCCATGATCATACTTGGATAGATGAAACATAGTACCCTAGGCCTACTTATTCATATTTTCGGCCATCATAGGAACAAGCTATCAAACCTTCCAAGATTTATAGGTTTAAGATCAAGGGATAGTTAGAAACTCAAACACATGATCATTTTCTCAAAAGTTGAAACAAAACCCACCTAAACCATATTACATGGTTTCGGCCTCCTTAGAAAGAAAGGGCTAGGGAGCTTTGTTTTACACAACCTTCTAGTATGTTAAAATACAAGTAAATACAAGACTATAGAAAGTGGTTTCAACTCAAAAGGAGTTTTCTACCATTTTTAAGAGATTTTTGAAGTTTAAAGCTTAATAAGAACACATAAAGCAAATAATGAAATAAAGTGATAAACTTGTAAAGAAATTTATATGAGAGCATTACCCTTAAGAAGAGGAAGAACTTTAATGAAGAACACAAGTGCAAAAGACAAATAAAAATGCAAGCTTTAAGTAGTTGAAAATAAAGAAGAAGAAGTGTAAGAGTGAAGAAGTGATGAAGAAGAAGAAAAAGTGAGGAAGTGTAAATGAAAGGGGTATATATAGGGGGAGAGGGGAGAGGCCACGAAATTGAGGGAGAAGAGAGGGGTTTGGAGTGGCTTGTGGAGTAAGTCTGAGAGTTATGGCTTGATGGGATGGAAAGAGGAGAGAGAAATAACTTTTAGATTAGAGTAGTATTATAATTTGAAAAGTATAATGATTATACTTTTGGAGTGTGTAAGAGTCTCTCCCATCATGTCACCTCAAGTCACTTCATCCCTCTTTGTGCTCCATTTCATACCCGGTTGCATTTCCGATCGTAAATTCCCGACGTTTTCGCCCGAATAAAATATTTTATTTTATTTTTGAACGAAAATTTTCAAATTAACCAAAGTTGAAGGAAACATGATAAAAATACTAACCGTCTCGTTCACGGGTCAAAATTAGGTTTTCTGCTCGGTAAACGGATACCGGCAGTGAAAACGCAGACCGGCTTCCGTCTGAATTTTCAACCGAAAATTTTACCGTGACTTCATATGATATAACAACACAAGAAAATGATTTTAGTTTAATTAAAATCATCCTCTGAGTTTAATCTAAAAGAAACACATTTAAATATGTTTATACTGCTACAGAAAGCATAGGAAAAACAGGGTGTTACATGCTGAACCTACTAAGGTTGCAGAAACTGCTGCATCTGCCTTTGTCCCAAACGCACCTAATGTTACTAAGGTGTTCAAGAGGAAGAGAACTGTGCAAGTTGAGAGGGAGTCTCAACCTGAAGAGACTGTGATCCCTAAAAAGAAAAGAACCACAGTGACAATGAGGAAACTGGTTCTACTTCCAACTCCATCATCCTCACCCTCACCAACAAGATAGCCAACAACCACAACAACTCCTACTCCACAACCTTCATCTCCATTACATGTTCTGTAACCACAAAGAGCACCAACACCACCACAGAAAACACCATCACAATCACCACAACCAAAACAGAAAACCCCTACTCCTCCATCCGCTTCACCAAAAATCCCAACTCCACCACATACATCACCCGTCAGACAACCTTTGCCTATCATTCAACCTTCTATTTCTGAACCAGACTTTTCTGAACCTCAACATGCTGAACTTAACACTTCTGAACCAAATTCTACTGCTTCAGAAGCACATTTGTCTAAAACAAAACTCCAACTATCCAAGCCTTCCACACCACAATCATCTCACCATTCTGAGACTCTTCACACTGAGGATGTCAATGACTTTGCATACTTTGACAATCCCACTCCTCCTCCACCCTCACCTAAACCACAAACCCCAGACCACATCAGAAACCAGAGCCAAGTCCCTCTGAGAATAGTCTTTCCCAACTTATTTTATGAAACCAGACACAACCCTCTCCCTATGGCCACTCTATCTCCCTATCACCCATCTTACAGAACCACTCCTTTCTCTGTCACAGATGAATCTTGCTCCAACTTTCTAAATGGAAAAGACTTGGATGTCATTGCCTCATTGGAAGCTGAAAGGCAGCTTGTAAAGCTGGCTAGAAAACAGAAGCACACAGAAAGGTGGATGCCTAATCCACACATCTTCATGAAGCCTTTAATAGAGATCAGGGTGATGCCTGACTCTGTGGTTCTGCAAGGAAAGCATAAGGTGATCAACTTGCTACTTGATCAGAAGTTCTCACTTATCAAGCTGAATGACAACAAGTGCAAGTACATGAAGAGGCTATTCTCAACTTAGACTCGTTTCACGTCCCGAAAATTACAGTAAGGGAACACTGTAATTAATTATATAATAAAGAATTTAATTTTAATTACTAAGGAATTTATTATCCGAATAAAAATGCATAGACCCTGATAACTGTGTAAAATATTAATTCGCCAGATTTTATTAGCATCCGGTTAGTGTTAAATAATACATGCCAAGCTTTAAGAGATAAAATAAAATAAAAGTATTGGAAGGTAGTGTATTTGTGGTGTTAGAAACAAAAAGGAAAATACAAGAGGAAAAGAGAAAAAGAATAAGCAAAGGAATTGATGAATGCTTGAGTGACATGTGTCAACAAGTGGTGGAGAAATAAGAGTGGGGTTAGTTTATAATTAAGAAGAGTCCAAGGATTAATCCCAAGAGGAGGAAGGACCACTTTACAACAACAAGGAAGAGTTGGAGGGCTCATGTGCAAAATGGGTTCCATTATATAAACCCAAAACTCACCATTTTCACTCATTTTTCCACTTCCTCCTTCTCTCTAAACTCACGGCTCTCTCCCCTCTCTACACTCTCTCATTTTCTCTCAACCTCTCCAAGGCATTCCACTCCTCTCCACCACTCACTCCATTCGGCCACCATATAACCACCACCAACCACCACTTCTCATCATCAAACCTTATATGAAAATGAACCTACTCACCTAGATAAACCACAATCTCTACTTAATCATCAAAAAACATCTCCATCCCTCACTTTCTCTCTTGGCCGAATCTACCATGGTTGAGCAAGGAAGGAACTTTTTGTCATCTGCACTCAAAGAACACCTATTCTTCATAGTTAAAGGTAAGAGCTCAACATGCAAACCCATTTCCTTGTTGATCTTCTTCATGCATGTTGATTATCTTTCATCTAACTTCTATATCTATCAAAAAGGGGTCATCTTGGAGCTTAAAGGATCAAGCTTGAAACTTTTCCAAGTTAGGAGTCATGAGGATTTAGGATCTTCAAGAGGTAGGGGAGATCCTCTCTAAACTCTTTGTTTGAGCTATTATTGTGTGATGTGTGGATTGTTTGATAATGATGGTTGCTGACTTTAGTTGAAAATTTGTTTTGCATGTATGTGTTTGAGGGTCTAGAACCCTTGCATGTTGATTTTGTGACTTGTGGATGATGTATAAAAGAAAATGAAAACTTAATGTGGATGAACATATTAAGATATGAATCTGGCAGCCTGACATACAATGATTCGTAAGCCCATAACTTTCCACATAAAACATATTACTGAAAAATAAACACATGTTTGGAAATAAGACTTCTGGGGCTTTAATTTGATATATAATATGTACGATTTGGATAAGATTTATTGGGTCAAAACATCTAACAAAGTGGAAACAGATTCTGGGTTCGAAAATAAGAACATAAATGATTGCATGGTGAATTTAAATATGAATATGAAAGTTAAAAGCTTTTATAAAATTTTATGGGTTAATACTGAAATATAACTAAAGTTTGGTTGAAGATTTGAAATTTTTACATGTGTATACAAAAAGAAACAATTTCTTAAAGTTACATGTTAGTGAACTCAGATTTCTGGAAAATCCTGTGCAAACAGAGGCAGTGTGTGTGATTTTTAATAAATTAATGGCTTCAAATTTTGACATGGGACCAACTGCAATGTGTTGATATGTGAGTTGGGTACCGGCAAATAAATTCTCAAGATTTTAAAAGGTCATTTGACTGATCATTCACAATTTAAACCCACTGCTGTTCTGAAAATGTTTTTATAAAAGAGTTCATCCTAATTTTGAATGGAAAATATGATTTTGAAAATAATATGTTTTAAGATGATCAAGTAAAGATTTTTGGTATAAAACGGACTATAAACAAGTGTTAATGTAAAGATATAAAAATGTGGGATTAAAGTATATAAAAGTAAGTCTTGGACAAAAATGAATCAATTTGGCTTGATGAACATCATGAACACATTCATAGTGTTCTTGGCAAAAGATTTTGAAAACTAGAGTTTGATCCTTTCAAACTCAAATCACTAAGGGCCTGTTTGGATTACTTATGAACAGCTTATTCGAGCTTATCTACTTGCATAAGTGCTTATAAAGCTTTTTGGGAGAGTTTATGACAAGAGCTTATGACTATTCCATATGTAACACCCCGTTTTTCGTTACACGCTTTTGTGTATGTTTTGTTTGTTAGGAATGTTTAGAATGAGCTATGTGGGTTTTTAGGTGGAAAATTCCTTTGTTAGGCTTGTGTCTTGTGACTTTCTGAGTCACAAGCACGACCGTGCTTAATAGAGAGCACGACTGTGCTCGTTGGGCTAACGCGTCTCGCTGACGCTAAGTTGAGCACCCCCATGCTCAACAGTGAGTGTGCCCGTGCTCAAGCCCAAACAGCGCCTCGTAGGCGCTAAGTTGAGCAAGGTCGTGCTCAAGGAGGAGCACGACCGTGCTCAGGCCTGTGCCTTTAAAAGGAGAATAGTAACCGAGGGTTTTCTCGTAAATCCTATTTTGGCACAAATAGAAACCCTGTTGCGGCTAAGAGTGTTCTTTCCCCTTTTTCCTCTAAACTCAGTGCGTTCTAGGAGTTTTGGAAACCTTTGGGAAGTCCTTGTTCGTCTATGCCAATCGGTGTAGGTAATGGTTTCACCCTCTTAGTGTTTCCATTTCTATTATTTAGATTTGGGAACTAACTAGTTGATCTTTTCTGTTTAACCAAGGCTTGGAAAGCTAACTGAACCGTTGTAAGGATGCGTTGTTGTCGGTTGAGTTGTCACTATCGAATTCTTCATACCAGGTATGGGGAGAAGGATAGTATATACATTAGGGAAGGGGGTATAGCGTAAGATGAGGGGTTCTCATAACCCCGTTGTTTGTAAATGGTATAAATGCCTATGATTTATTTGATTACATGTTTAGTTTGATTAATTGGGATGACTGTTTGCTATATCTCGTTAAACTGTTCATGATGTGCTATGCCTTATTAATCTATCTTATGCCATGAGTATTCTCTATATCTTGGATTGCCTTTGCCTATTGCTTGGTTGTGTGTATTATCGGGTTCCTCATTTAATATTGTCCCTTGATCCCACATTTTGTTTACCCTTAGTTTTTGCTTGAGGACAAGCAAAAACTTAAGCTTGGGGGAATTTGATGTGTGTAAAACAACATCATATTTCATTCTTGTTTTGTATGCATTTTTAGTTCATTTAGGCATTTTTGTTTCCACTTATGTTTGTTTTCATTTAGTTCGGATAATTGCGGTGTTACTAGTGGTGGTGTGTAGGATTTGAACCTAACTGACTTAGAAAAGGGTGCAAAGCTTGACGAAATGAAGATAGGGCTTAAAAAGGAGCTATATGGGACGAAAAGATCACTCTAGAAGCATCCACGACCTGGCCATGGAATGACCTATGGCCATGGATTGAGCAGCTGCTCAGAAAGGAACAAACGGGCGAGGCAGTAGCGTCCACGGCCTGGTCATGGAATGGCCCACCACCGTGGAACGCAGCAAGCAGAAGCGGGAGCGCGCACTCAGCGCATCCACGACCTAGCCGTGGAATGGTCCACGGCCGTGAATTGCAGTCTGACGCAGAAATTCAGTTTCGTTTTTCTTTCTTTCTTTGGGCTTGGACCTATTTAGACCCTTAGGGTATATATAGTTGTTCTGAACACTAAATTAGGGTTCGAATTTGGTTTGGAAGGAGGCACTTTGGAGGCTCTAGATCATCATCTTCCTCCTCTCTTCTCCCTCCATTACGGGTTTTGATATGAGCCAAGATGGGGCAAGTCAACTTTTCATCGAGGATGATATGAGCCCAATAAGGAGCATGGTTCAAGAAGCAACACAAGGACTTGATGGGCCTATGACAAGAGTTACAACCAAGAAAGCCCAACAAGTCTTGATTCAAATAATGACTCTTATTTTGATAGAAGCAAGCCCAAGATCAAGATCAAATGGAATGGAGCCCAAATTGGTGACATATCTCATCCAATTAGAGGATCCATAAGACTGGAGCAGATTTTTGGGGGGGCGGGGGGGGGGGGGGGGGGGGGGGTGGTGTGCACATGAAGAAAAGGCCAAAATTAGTTGTTTTTATTTTCATTTCAATAAGTGTAAAGGGTTGTGTGATTAGGCCCAAATTACTAAGTGTTGTTTTTGGCCAAGTCTACTCATATCCATGCTTTACACGACTTTGTTAGTAGCTTAGGGGGAGAAATCTTTGGTTTGCATGCCGATAGTAACTCCTGTAAGTAATAGCTTTTCATTGTTTTGTTAAATTGTGTAGGAGTTACACTTTTAATATGAGAAATAAGTGTGGCTGCTACATAATTATAGAGAGAGGGTAATAATTAGTTGGTGGCTGAATTAAGTTAGTTTTAGTGAGTCTTTTAGTAGCATGATTAGGCCAATTAAGTGGGGGGTTATGGATTTACATTTGGAAGCCAAAAGTTGGCAGCTTCTTTGTTCTCCTAGGTTCTTGGTTGAACCAAACTAAGTTCTTATCAAGAATCCAAGATTCTTGTGGCAAACATCACTTGGCTTATCAAACATCCTTGTTTGTGCACCTACATCATTCCTTTCTCATCCATCTTTGTTTCTTTCTTCACTTTATTTTGGTTACAAAAGTGATTACAAATTTTAACTTGTTTGAAATTCAACCAAAAAGATCATTCCAAGGCAACCCTCCATTTGGTTGTTATCAGGTTTGAATGTTCTTTAATGATTTTTCTGGTTTCTTCTTCTCAATATGTGAGTAGTTTCTTTATTTCTTGGATTGGATGATGCCCTTTAACAATATTATGATGAATATTTGATTTTTCCCTTTTGTCAATGTTTGACTTATTGATTTGGTTCTTATTGTGCTTCATCTATGTGAATTGACTGATCACCTATTTGCATGTCTTAGATATTCTATGGAGGAACTGAGAAGTGAACCTAGGTATTGGATCCATAAGAATTGAACTTAGGACTTAAATCATGAACATATTGCATCCCAATGTCCAACAAAGAGAACAATGGTGTCAAGAAATGGAGAAGTGGTATCACAATCCGAGGCTTCAAGTAAGGAGGAAAGTGAAGAAGATGTGTTCATGCCGGATGGTGATTTACTTATGGTGAGGAGGCTTTTGGGGAATCAAGTGAAGGATCATGAAGCAAGCCAAAGGGAGGTTATCTTTCATTCTAGATGTCTAATTCAAGGGAAGGTATGTTCTCTAATCATTGATGGTGGAAGTTGTGCCAATGTTGTGAGCACTAGATTAGTGTCCAAACTAAATCTTGTAACTAAGGCACATCCAAGACCATATAGGCTTCAATGGTTGAATGAGATTGGAGAAATAATTGTGAACAAACAAGTGAAGGTCCCATTCTCAATTGGGAAGTATGAACATTGTGTCCTTTGTGATGTGGTGCCTATGGAGGCAAGCCATATGTTGTTGGGAAGGCCTTGGCAATATGACAAGAAGGCCATCCATGATGGGTTTTCAAATAAATTTACTTTCATGTATCAAGATCGAAAGATCATACTTTCTTCCTTATCTCCAAAGCAAGTTAGTGAGGATCAAGTGAAAATGAGAGAAAAGAGAGAGCAAGAAAGAAAAGAAAAAGAGAGTAAAAAAGAGATTGAGAAAAAGATTGAAAAAGAAAGTGAAAAAAAGATTGAAAAGAAGAGTGATGATCAAGAAAAAAATAATGAGGAAATATTGTGAAAATTAGTGAGGAAAAAAAGAGTTGTTTGGCAACAAAAAGTGAAGAGAAAGAGGCTTTAATTTCAAGGCAGCCCCAATTCATTTTTTATTACGATAATTTTTATTTATTTGTTAATGCTTCTAACGATCTTTCTTTGCCTAGTGGTGTTGTGACTCTTTTGCAGAAATTTGGAGACTTCATCCCAAAGACTCCCCATGGTTTGGGAACTTGCATGGACTCCAAAAGGCTCAATAAAGCACCCACTCATGCTTTACCTCCTCTTAAAATCTATTTTGGACTTAATGAAATAGACAACTATAAACACGAGAAGGGGGGTTGAATTGTGTTTATCAGAAATTAAAATAAAGTTAAAAACTTTTTGCATGCAGAAGCTAAGCACAGACAGGTGTAAAAAGGCTACACAGACAGGTGACCTGTCTGTTGTAGTTTTCTAAGAAAACAACACACGTATAGATGAAAAACAGACTTGATAAAAACAGTTTTAACCCCTTAGTTAGAAAGCAGATGATATATAATCAAAACAACTAAAGAGATTAAGGGAAGAGAGATTAACACAGAGATTTATCCTGGTTCACTCTTTAACACAAAGAGTTACGTCTTGTCCTTGGCAGCACCAAGATTTATCCACTATAACTGATCAGGTTACAGACTCCAAGTATTGTTTGCACACCTAGCCTCTTCAGGCTCCAACGCAAGTATTCTTTGCACACCTAGCCTCTTCAGGCTCACTCAGATTTGTTTGAGAGTTTGGTTTGTAATAAATACACTTACAGACAGACAGATCTTTCACTAACACTCAGAGAGTGGTTTAAATGTAAAGCTTAGGAAAGTCTGCGTAATAACTTCAAATGATTGAAGAATACAGAGTGAATAAATGAACAGAGTAATGGCTCTTTAATGCTTTGTAAACTCTGATGTGTTCATCTTCAATGACTTCTGTATTTATAGCCTTCAAACATTTAATATCCGTTAGAGACATTCCTTGCAACAATGGCTTCAAGCAGAGCTTCATTAAATGCAATATAGTCGTTCTGGGCAGCCATTAATGCAATGGAGACGTTGGTTGTACTCTAACATGAAGGATAATAGCTTTATGCATCGTGTAGATGCCAACTCAGAGTTGTGCAGAGTGCTTTTGTACTTTTGCAGAGGACATTTCCCTTTCTGTGTAATAACTGAAAGTGCTAGGGAATAAAGCATGTTGGAAACATTCTTTGACTGGAAGTTTGTCTCTGACTTCCTAGGTTGCTTGAGAGAGAGACTTCTGAGTTTCTTGATAAGCGTGAGAGAGAGTTCTCAGAGTATTCTTCATGAGGGGACAGCTTGCAAAAGCTTCCTGTACTTCGAGTTCTTTAACAAAGAACCATAGACAAGTTGAAGTGTTAGAGCAGAGACAGGTTGTAAACCAGTTTGCACATAGTCAACAATCCTAGTCAGCAGACAGGTTGACTTTTTGGCTTATACGGACAGGTTGGTACTTAGGTAGACAGACAGGTGAGTTTTGTAATCTTCTGATCTGTACACTAAGTAGATAGATTAGCAACCACAAAGTAGGTTAATTAAATCATTAACCAATGTTTAGTTTTCATCAAAACTTAGGGAAATACACACAGACATTTTAGAGATTTAACAATCTCCCCCTTTTTGATGATGACAAACATTCAGATGATTTAATGAACCTTTGAAAATATCAAATTACAGAATAACAGAAAGTAGACAGGTTGATATTTTCTATATGTGCAGACAGATGCATTTATGTTCAATAAAGAGTATCAGAGCAATATGCAGCAGGTTTAAGTTCAAAATATCAGAGTATATCAGAGAATTAAATTTTTTTTTACCAATTTATATTCTCCAGAATACTTAGCATATAACCATTACATAATTTTCTCCAAACATTTTACATTAATCATTTTACATTAAACATTTACCAATTTATATTCTCCAGAATACTTAGCATATAACCATTACATAATTTTCTCCAAACATTTTACATTAATCATCTTACATTTTTCTCCCCCTTTTGTCAGCAACAAAAAGAGTAAACAGATAATAATGGAGAGAAAAAGAGACAATAAAGAGAAAATAAGAAAGATAAAGTAATATAGATTTGTATTCATCATAAGCATTTCAATTACAAGGCAGTTCCTAGAACAACTTATCTAGGCTGATTAAAAAGAAGATACAAGGAATCAACTTTCTGTTCTAACAGCAGCCTAGCATGCCTCTCTGCATCCAATTGTCTTCTGACTTCTTCTAGCTCAGTCTTAAGAAGATTAAAGCTATCTGAATCCACCATCTGAGAGGAGGAGACTTCTGTGGACAAGCTGGTTGAAGCAGCAGACAGGGATGGATACCAGGGTAAGGCTAAAACTGGGGGTGCCTTAGGTACAGAGAAAGGTGAGGAAACACGGGGAAAGAAAAGATGATGGATGGTTCTGAAATAGAATAAGGGAAGAAATGCTATTTTAAACAGAGGAGTGATTCTGACTGGGTCAAAATCAGAAGAGGGAAAGACATAGGAGAGTCTTTCACAAAGAGACAGACGAGTGACTCTTATTTGAATAGGAGGGGGAAGAGGTTGATTGGCTAAGACAGATGGAGGTAGGGGTAAGAGAGAGTCTATGTGAGAAAAGAATAAATTAGACCCTATGACTAAAAGAAAAAAGTATCTAGACCTAGAGGGTAACATTACAACAGAGGCAGGATAGTGAGATCCTTCCAATGTTCTAATGAACAAAACAATAGGGGGATAAAAGAAAATCTCCCTACAAGGTTCAGAATGTGAGGTGGAGGAGAGGGGATGACAGATAAGTGAGATACACTTGCAGTCATCAGAGATTGCAAATCACTCACAAACAGTCTAGATGATATACCAGATTGTTCTCTGGGAGTTGAGTCCCTGTGAACAACTGTGTACTGACATACATCAGACACGACATCAAAAGATGTGGGGTGAGAGGAGACAGGTGAATGAAAAGGGGAGGCAACAGATAAAGGTTTGACAAAAAGAGCAGAGGGGGAAGAAACAACAGAATCTGGAATACCTAGGTGAAGGGGAGAGGATGGTGCAGAAGGAAAGGTGAAGAGCTGATCTTCAAAGAGTCTTGCTTTCTTCCTTGAAGGGGACATAGAAGCATCTTCATGATCACCAACTGTCTGTGTTCCAGCAGACAGGTCAGCAGAGGTTGTAGTAGCAGCAACAGCAGCAGGCTCTTCTGCAGGGACTGCTTCCCTTTCAGCAACAACCACAACAGGCATAGGGTAGCCTGACCTTCTTTTTCTGGGAATGATTCCCAGATCAAGAGGTGTGATCTCCCTAGGCTCCTCTGAGGGTGGAGATGTCTGCTCCCCCTAAGCAGGTGCTTCCTCTTTACTAGGCTCAGACTCCACTTGTCTGACCTTGGTAAAGGTCTTCACCAGTCTTCTCCTCTTGGTGGGTTGTGCAGAAACCACACCAGATTTTCCAGCCTCACTGGTCTTCCTCTTGGGAGAGGGCTTCTTCAGCTTGAATCTGAGAGGCTCAACTGTCTCAGCAGATCCTTCAGAAGCTGTGGGTTCCTCAGGCCTCTGATCCTGTCTGGCAACCTTTCCAGCAGGTTTCCATATTCTCTCAGAGATTGGAAACTCTGATTCACCAGTGGAATCAGCAGGTTCTTCTGCTTTTTCTTTCTGCTTCTGCTCAACAGCAGGCTTTTTCTTCTTCTTCTTCTTCTTCTTCTTCTTCTTCTTCTTCTTCTTCTTCTTCTTCTTCTTCTTCTTCTTCTTCTTCTTCTTCTTCTTCTTCTTCTTCTTCTTCTTCTTCTTCTTCTTCTTCTTATCTTCTTCTTCATCCTCCAGAGGGATTCCTTCAATCCCCATCATAGACAAGACCTTCTTGTCTATGGGCAGAGCCATGTCCACAAAATGGACATCAGTTGGAACAAATATCTTGTTCCTAAAAACCCTTGTCAGCAGCATTCCATAAGGGTAGGTAGGCATGTTTGTCCTTCTGATCAGAGACTCAAGATACATGTAGATGAGATCATTGATGTCTATCTTGATTTTGTGAATCAAGTGGTACAGAGCAAATCTGTCCAACTTGGTCACATTGTCTCGTGATCCTTTTCTGGGCATCACACACTCCAGAAGCAGCTTGTGCAAGAACCTGCACTTGGGCACCATGCAGACAGGCTTCTTGTTCTCAGGGTTGGGAACTCCATATATGGCAATATTGACATTTTCAGTTCCTACCTGATCTTCCCAGTCAGGTCTGAAAGCAGTTCCAATCCTTGGGCATCTAGTTGCCAATTCCAGAGAGCTGATAGGAAGCTGGAGAGTCACATCAGCTGACATTTGAGCCTTGAAGCTCTTGGTTCCATCAACCACATTGGTGATGACCACAACATTTCTCCAGAAGTCTCTGACAAGCTTGGGATGGACCAGCTCCTTGATATCAAAGAAGGCTGTCCACTTAGAGTATTCCAACTCTTCAGTGACATCCATTCCCCATTTCTTCATCTGTTGAAGATCAACAGTCTTTCCTGGTAGAATCTTCTCAACGTCAGCTATTCTCATTTCATATTTCTCAGCAATCTCTTTTGGAGACAAACGCTTTGAAGATGCCATTTTTCAGAGAAGAAAGAATGAGAGTTTTTGGAAGAGAGAAGGGTTTGAACGAGAGGAAGACGAAGATGAAAAGACTTAGGGCTTTTGAGAAGGATAAAGTTTGAAACTTTCTGAAGATTGCCTTTTAAAGCAGTAAAAGCAGGAGAGAGAAAAAAGACATTTTTAATTAAGCATGGCACGATTTATGTGGGGAACTGTAGCGCCCACTTAAGACATAATGAAAACATGGTTTCGAGGTAAAAACTGCTGTGTCCATGATTAGCATCAGATTAACAAATGGCATTAAATAAATAAATAAATAATAACCATTTTAATAAAACTGTTGAGTTTCAGCATAGTGACTCAGCAGAGTCAGACAGGTGATCACAGACAGTTCAAAACTCAGACATTTCATTCAACAATACAATGCATGTTTAAATTATCTCTAATAAATAAAAATCTTTCTTCTGCTAAAGGCTTAGTGAAGATATCAGCCCATTGATTTTCAGTTTTAACAAACTTAATATCAAAGATACCTTTCTGAACATAATCTCTAATGAAGTGATGTTTGATTTCTATATGCTTAGCCTTAGAATGCTGAATTGGATTTTTAGTTAAGAAGATAGCACTAGAATTATCACACCATACAGATATATTATGCTCAAAAATAGAGTAATCCTCAAGTTGATGTTTTACCCATAAGAGTTGAGAGCAACAACTAGCAGCTGAGATATATTCTGCTTCAGCAGTAGATAGAGCAATAGTTGTCCACCTTTTGCTTGACCAAGAGACTAAATTTGCTCCAATGAAGTGGCATCCTCCACTGGTGCTTTTTCTTTCTATTCTGTCTCCAGCAAAGTCAGCATCACAGAATCCCACTAATCTGTATTCTTTAGTTCTTAAATACAGCAAACCAAGATTAGTAGTACCAAGCAAATATCTGAATATTCTCTTAACAGCTTTAAGATGAGATTCTCTTGGGTCAGATTGAAATCTAGCACACATGCAGACACTAAATTGAATATCAGGTCTGCTTGAGGTTAAGTACAGTAAAGATCCAATCATACCTCTGTAGACAGTTTGGTCTACCTTTTTACCTTCATCATCTTTACTTAGTTTTGCATTGGTTTCCATGGGAGTTTTCATAAGTTTAGCACTTTACATTTTGTATTTCTTGAGCATTTCCTTGATATACTTTTGTTGATGGATGTAGATTCCATCACTTGTCTGTTTGATTTGTAGACCAAGGAAGAACTTCAATTCTCCCATCATGCTCATCTCAAATTCTGCTTGCATCAGCTTTGAAAAGTCCTTGCACAGCTTTTCATTAGTTGCTCCAAAAATAATATCATCAACATATATTTGGACTATAATGAAATTTTATTTAGAGCTTTTCTTAAATAGAGTAGTATCTACTTGACCTCTTGTAAAACCATTATGCATGAGAAAAGAGCTTAGTCTATCATACCATGCCCTAGGTGCTTGCTTCAAACCATATAGTACCTTTTTAAGTTTAAAAACATGATCTGGTTTATCAGTATCTTCAAAACCAGGGGGTTGTTTAACATAAACTTCTTCTTCAATTATTCCATTGAGAAAAGCACTTTTCACATCCATTTGAAAAAGAGTGATTTGGTGTTGTGCAGCATATGACATCAGTATGCGAATAGCTTCTATTCTAGCTACAGGTGCAAAGGTTTCAGTATAGTCAATACCTTCTTGTTGGTTATAGCCTTGAGCTACTAACCTTGCCTTGTTTCTGACAACTTTGCCATCTTCATCTAACTTGTTTCTGAAGACCCATCTTGTTCCAATGACAGACTTGTTTTTGGGTTTGGAGACAAGTGTCCAGACATCATTTCTGGTGAACTGGTTAAGTTCTTCTTGCATAGCAAGAATCCAGCTTTCATCATCAAGAGCTTCTTCAATGTGTTTTGGCTCTATTTCTGACATAAAGGCCACATTACTTGATTCTCTTAAGGTAGATCTGGTTCTCACTCCTTCTGAGGGATGTCCAATAATGAGATCCTTAGGATGATGAGTTTTGAATTTCCAGTCTCTTTCAAGAGGATGTTGACTTGTCTGTTGACTTGTCTGCTCCACTTGTCTGTCTGGTTCTGCTTCAGGTTCTGATTTGGTTAAGTTAGGTTGTTGATCTTCTGACTTGTTTATATCAAGACCTGCAAGATCATCTTCTAGATCTGACAATTCCTTATCAGTCTTTAAGTTATCATTAAATTTGACATGAACAGATTCTTCAATAACAGATGTTCTAGAATTGTAAATTCTAAAAGCTTTAGACATTTCAGAGTATCCCAAAAAGATACCTTTGTCTGTCTTAGAGTCAAACTTTCCAAGTTGATCTTTGGTATTTAAGATGAAACATTCACAACCAAATGCATGAAAGTAAGAGATGTTGGGGCTTTTTCCTTTCCACAGTTCATAGGGAGTCTTCTTTAGAAAAGGCCTAATGAGTATTCTGTTTTGTACATAACAGGCTGTGTTTACTGCTTCTGCCCAGAAGTACTTAGGGAGATTATTCTCATTGAGCATAGATCTAGCCATCTCTTGCAGAGATCTGTTCTTTCTCTCAACCACTCCATTTTGTTGAGGAGTTCTAGGTGCAGAGAAATTGTGAGAGATCCCATTCTCCTCACAGAACTGACTAAACTGCTCATTTTCAAATTCTCCCCCATGGTCACTTCTAAGAGTAGAAATGCAGAAACCCTGCTCATTTTGTACTCTTTTACAGAATACTGAGAAAGCCTTAAAAGACTCATCCTTGTGGGTTAAGAAGAGTACCCCATGTATATCTAGAATAGTCATCAACTATGACAAATCCATATTTCCTTCCAGCTAAGCTAGCAACACTAACTGGTCCAAACAGATCCATGTGTAACAACTGAAGAGGTCTAGAGGTTGATACTTGGTTTTTAGATTTGAAACTTGATTTTATTTGTTTACCTCTCTGACATGCATCACACAAAACATCTTTCTTAAAACTAATATCAGGCAATCCTCTCACAAGGTTATCCCTTTTTAGTTTTGAAATTAATTTCATACTAGCATGTCCTAGTTTCTTGTGCCACAACCATCTTTCATCCTCTTTAGACATCAGACAGGTTACACTTTGATCTGAGAGATCAGTCAGTTCAATCTTATACAGATTTTGTTGCCTTTTAGCTGAAAAGAGGGTTTTGCCACTTAGATCTTTAACTATACAGAAATCTTTGGTAAAGGAGACATCAAATCCACTGTCACATAATTGACTTATGCTAAGCAAATTGTGTTTTAATCCTTTAACCATAAGAACATTTGATATAGAGGGAAGAGGAGGTTTACCACCAATAGTACCAATTCCTATAACCTTCCCTTTCTGATTTCCACCAAATGCCACATGTCCTCCTTTCTTAAGTTGGAGGTCTAGGAACATAGACCTTTCTCCTGTCATGTGTCGCGAGCAGCCACTGTCCAGGTACCAGCAGTGGTGTTTTCTTTGTGCTGTTGAGGACATCTGCAACAAAGATTATTTGATCTTTAGGTACCCATAGTTTTCTGGGTCCTTTTCTGTTAGTTCTAGGAGTCTGTGAAGACTTCCTTCTTTTCTTATGAAGACACTTAGACATAACATGTCCAGTCTTTCCACAGAAATTACAGACAGGTATGGATTTAATAGAAGTAGATGTAGTAGACACTTTAGAGTGCTTAGTTGATACTTTATGATGTATCTGATGGACATATCCTATACCTTCTTTGTTAAGGGAGTGCCTCTGACAGCCAAGCAGCTTGGTCAGATTTTCTCTACCATTAACAAATTTGGCAAGATCAGAAGTGAGCTCTTCCACTTTCTGTTGAAGTTTTTCAACTTCTTCAGACTGTGATGTATCACTAGAGATCTTAGCTTCATTAGACTTTTCAGTCTTCAGCTCACTGTTCTCCTTGGTAAATGTCTCACACTCTAGAGATTTCTGTTTATGCTCACTGAGGAGCTTAACATGATCTCTTTTGAGAGATTTGAAAGCCTTAGATAAACAGTTGGATTCCTCCAACAATTCTTCATAGGCATCAAGTAATTCCTCATAATCAGAATTTACCTCATTATCTGAATCAGAGTCAGTGTTAGCCATTAGACAGAGATTTGCTTCTTCCTCTGTCTCCTCATCAGAAGATGTTGACTCTAGATCTTCCCAAGTAGCCATCATTCCTTTCTTCTTCTTTTTGAAGAACTTCTTAAACGGGGCTTTCTTGAGTTGAGGACATTCTGCTTTGATGTGACCTGGTTTCTTGCATTCATAGCAGACAATTGAGTTCTTGTCTGTTGAAGTGGAATCTTTGAAGTTCTTGTCCTTGTTGAATCTTCTGAATGGCTTATCTTTTCTGAACTTCTTTTTCTGTAAGAGAAGCTTTATCTTTCTGGTTAGGAGAGATAGTTCTTCATCACTTTCAGAATCCTCAGGTTCAGACAGGTCAGTATCACTGGATGACTCGTCTGCTTTCAAAGCTTTAGAGGCTTTGGAAGACTTTTGATCAGCCTTCAGAGCAATTGACTTGCCCTTCTTTGTTGAGACTTCATCTCCAAGTTCTTGCTCATGAACAGTAAGTGTTCCAAGGAGTTCATCCATAGTTAAGGTGGTAAGATCTTTGGCTTGAGAGATAGCAGTTACCAGAGGTCTCCACTGCTTAGGCAGGCTCCTAAGTATCTTTCCAACCTTCTCAGCATTAGAGTAAACTTTGCCAAGAGACTTTAGACCATTGATGATAGTTTGGAATCTCCCTATCATTTGAGCAACAGATTCTCCTTCCTCCATAAGAAACAGTTCATACTTTCTGACAAGTATGGCAATTTTTGATTCTTTGACTTTGGCTGTTCCTTCATGTGTGACAGCTAAGGTGTCCCATATTTCTTTGGCAGAATCACAGGCACAGACCTTTTCAAACTCATCAGGACTGAGAGCACAAATAATGTTGTATCTGGCTTTGTGATTCAGCTCCCACTTTGCCTTTTCTGCAGGAGTCCACTGAGCTTTTGGCTTGTCAGTGTTGTCATCATTCTTAGGAATGAAAGGACCATCTGTGATGACATCCCAGAGATCAGAGTTTGTAGATAGAATGAACCATTGAAATCTATCTTTCCAATAGTTGTAGTTTTCTCCATTGAAGAATGGAGGTCTGGTTAATGAGGCTCCTTCAGTCTGGTGACTTCCACTAGCTCCAGCAGTCATGTCTATTCTTCAGGATCTTTTACCTCTACACTGTTAGATGCTCAACCCAGAGGCTGAGCTCTGATACCAACTGAAATAGACAACTATAAACACGAGAAGGGGGGTTGAATTGTGTTTATCAGAAATTAAAATAAAGTTAAAAACTTTTTGCATGCAGAAGCTAAGCATAGACAGGTGTAAAACGGCTACACAGACAGGTGACCTGTCTGTTGTAGTTTTCTCAGAAAACAGCACACGTATAGATGAAAAACAGACTTGATAAAAACAGTTTTAACCCCTTAGTTAGAAAGCAGATGATATATAATCAAAACAACTAAAGAGATTAAGGGAAGAGAGATTAACACAGAGATTTATCCTGGTTCACTCTTTAACACAAAGAGTTACGTCCAGTCCTTGGCAGCACCAACATTTATCCACTATAACTGATCAGGTTACAGACTCCAAGTATTGTTTGCACACCTAGCCTCTTCAGGCTCCAACGCAAGTATTCTTTGCACACCTAGCCTCTTCAGGCTCACTCAGATTTGTTTGAGAGTTTGGTTTGTAATAAATACACTTACAGACAGACAGATCTTTCACTAACACTCAGAGAGTGGTTTAAATGTAAAGCTTAGGAAAGTCTGCGTAATAACTTCAAATGATTGAATGATACAGAGTGAATAAATGAACAGAGTAATGGCTCTTTAATGCTTTGTAAACTCTGATGTGTTCATCTTCAATGACTTCTGTATTTATAGCCTTCAAACATTTAATATCCGTTAGAGACATTCCTTGCAACAATGGCTTCAAGCAGAGCTTCATTAAATGCAATATAGTCGTTCTGGGCAGCCATTAATGTAATGGAGACGTTGGTTGTACTCTAACATGAAGGATAATAGCTTTATGCATCGTGTAGACGCCAACTCAGAGTTGTGCAGAGTGCTTTTGTACTTTTGCAGAGTACATTTCCCTTTCTGTGTAATAACTGAAAGTACTAGGGAATAAAGCATGTTGGAAACATTATTTAACTGGAAGTTTGTCTCTGACTTCCTAGGTTGCTTGAGAGAGAGCACTTCTGAGTTTCTTGATAAGCGTGAGAGAGAGTTCTCAGAGTATTCTTCATGAGGGGACAGCTTGCAAAAGCTTCCTGTACTTCGAGTTCTTTAACAAAGAACCATAGACAAGTTGAAGTGTTAGAGCAGAGACAGGTTGTAAACCAGTTTGTACGTAGTCAACAATCCTAGTCAGCAGACAGGTTGACTTTTTGGCTTATACGGACAGGTTGGTACTTAGGTAGACAGACAGGTGAGTTTTGTAATCTTCTGATCTGTATACTAAGTAGATAGATTAGCAACCACAAAGTAGGTTAATTAAATCATTAACCAATGTTTAGTTTTCATCAAAACTTAGGGAAATGCATACAGACATTTTAGAGACTTAACACTTAAGTCTGAAGCATCCAATGTGATTGTGAGGAACATTTTTTATGGACCACCAATATCTAATTTTGGTGATAAAGATTGTTTCAATTCGAGGTCGAATTCACTCAAAGAAGGAGGAGATGATATGAGCCAAGATGGGCCAAGTCAACTTTTCGTCAAGGATGATATGAGCCCAATAAGGAGCATGGTTCAAGAAGCAACACAAGGACTTGATGGGCCTATGACAAGAGTTACAACCAAGAAAGGCCAACAAGTCTTGATTCAAATAATGGCTCTTATTTTGATAGAAACAAGCCCAAGATCAAGACCAAATGGAATGAAGTCCAAATTGGTGACATATCTCATCCAATTAGAGGATCCATAAGATTGGAGCAGATTGGGGGGGGGGGGGGGGGGGGCGTGCACATGAAGAAAAGGCCTAAATTAGTTGTTTTTATTTTCATTTCAATAAGTGTAAAGGGTTGTGTGTTTAGGCCCAAATTACTAAGTGTTGTTTTGGCCAAGTCTACTCATATCCATGCTTTACACGACTTTGTTAGTAGCTTAGGGGGAGGAAGCTTTGGTTTGCATGCCAATAGTAACTCCTATAAGTAATAGCCTTTCATTGTTTTGTTAAATTGTGTAGGAGTTACACTTTTAATATGAGAAATAAGTGTGACTGCTACATAATTATAGAGAGAGGGTAATAATTAGTTGGTGGCTGAATTAAGTTAGTTTTAGTGAGTCTTTTAGTAGCATGATTAGGCCAATTAAGTGGGGGGTTATGGATTTACATTTGGAAGCCAAAAGTTGGCAGCTTCATGTATATGTATTGCGCCCCTAACATGATCAAAATAACTTGGAAGTTGAATTTGGATTGAATCCATATTTGTGAGACTTTGTTCTCCTAGGTTCTTGGTTGAACCAAACTAAGTTCTTATCAAGAATCCAAGATTCTTGTGGCGAACATCACTTGGCTTATCAAACATCCTTGTTTGTGGTGCCTACATCATTCCTTTCTCATCCATCTTTGTTTCTTTCTTCACTTTATTTTGGTTACAAAAGTGATTACAAATTTTAACTTGTTTGAAATTCAACCAAAAAGATCATTCCAAGGCAACCCTCCATTTGGTTGTCATCAAGTTTGAATGTTCTTTAATGATTTTTCTGGTTTCTTCTTCTCAATATGTGAGTAGTTTCTTTATTTCTAGGATTGGACGATGCCCTTTAACAATATTATGATGAATATTTGATTTTTCCCTTTTGTCAATGTTTGACTTATTGATTTGGTTCTTATTGTGCTTCATCCATGTGAATTGACTGATCATTTATTTGCATGTCTTAGATATTCTAGGGAGGAACTGAGAAGTGAACCTAGGTATTGGATCCATAAGAATTGAACTTAGAACTTAAATCATGAGAGTTAGAAGCGGTCCTTCGAGGGTACCATTGAATTATCATAAATCGTAATGGGTTCAATTTAAATACAATTACCACAAGAGTAGGAGTTGGTTTAATTGGGTACGGTTCTTGTATCTCGAAAGGGAACATTAAATAAGTTAGGATGATTCACCTTCAATTGAGTTAGATATTAATAAAGGGATAGTCAATTAGGATTCATAGTTGGTCATTGTGGCAGCCTCAATCCTGAAAATCTCTTCTAATATTTAAAAACCCAAAAATATTTGATTTATTTTATTGTTTCTTTTATTTTCTTGAAATCTCTTCACACCTATTTCTTAGTCTAAATAATTGTTTAATTTGTGAAGTGGTCCTTGGTTTCTCAATCCCTGAGTCCGATACTCGATTTCTCATCGTTTTAATCATTACTTGCTTCGACCCGGTACACTTGCCGGAGCCTATCACCTCATATTTGGTTCCTTCTGGTCAAACATATATTTCAAACTCTTATGACCACTAAAGACCTCGAACCTCGCTGCATTCAGATAATGCCTCCAGATTTTTAAGGCAAACACTATAGCTCCTAGTTCCAAATCATGGGCAGGATAGTTCTTCTCATGTATTTTTAACTGTCTAAAAGCATATGCCACTACCTTACCATCCTGCATCAACACACCACCTAAACCTTGCTTAGAAGTATCACATTACACTACAAAAGGTTCACTAGCATTGGGTAACACTAACACATGTGTAGATATTAACTTTTCCTTCAATGTTTGAAAACTTTCCTCACACTTAGAGTTCCACACCAAGATCTGACCTTTCTTATTGAGGCGGGTCAAAGGTAAAGTTATCTTAGAGAAACCCTCTATAAACCTTCTATAGTACCCTTCTAAATCCAAGAAACTTCTAATCTCGATTACTGACTTTGGTGCTTCCTACTGGAGCACCGTTTCTACCTCGGCTTGGTCCACAGCTATTCCTCCCTTAGAGATGATATGTCCTAAGAAACTCACCTCCTCAACCAAAATTCACACTTAGCCAACTTAGCATACAACTGTTTTTCCTTAAGGGTCTGCAAGACTGCCCTTAAGTGGTCTTCGTGCTCTTCCTTAGACTTAGAGTATACTAAGATGTCATCTATGAAAACCACCACAAACTTATCCAAGTAAGGGTGAAAGGTCTTGTTCATGTAATCCATGAACATAGCAGGAGCATTAGTCACACCAAAAGGCATAACCAAGTACTTGTTAAGTCTTTAACATGTCTGATGTACATTTCCCTAAGTTTTGATGGAAACTAAACATTTTTTAATGATTTAATTAACACTCATATTGGTTGCTAACCTGTCTATCCAGTGTGTAGATCATAAAATTTATCTTAGGATTCTGACTATCAGCATTGAAGATTCAACTTGTCTCTGCTAAAGCTCTCACACAAGTACAAAGAGCTTTTGAAAGTTGTCCCTTCATACAGAAGACTCTGAAGCTTTCTTTCTCACACTTATCAAGAAAGTCAGAAGGTCATTGTCACAAGCAACCTAGGAGATCAGAAACGAAGTCTGGTTAAAGAATGTTCCCAACATGCTTTATTCCCTAGTACTCCTGGTTATTACATGAAAAGGGAAATGTGCTCTGCAAAGTACAAAAGCATTATGCACAACTCTGATGTGGCTACTGCACGATGCATAAAGCCCTGATCTTCCTTGTTAGAGTACAATCAACGTTCCTATTGCATTAATGGCTTCCCAGAAACAACTCTATTGCATTTAATGAGTTTTGCTTAAAGCCAACATTTGAAGGAATGTCTTTAACGAATCTTAAATGCTTGAAGGCTATAAATACAGAAGTCAATGAAGATGAAGGAAAAGAACACACAACATTAAAGAGCCATTACTCCGCGCATTCATTTCTTCATTCTTTCATTCTGTATTCTTCAATCATTTGAAGTTATTACACTAAGCCTACATTTAAATCACTCTTCGGAGTGTTAGTGAAAGACTTGCAAATTGTATTAAATACAATCTTCTATCAAACAAACCTGAGTGAGCATGAAGAGGCTAGGTGAGCAAAGAATACTTGTCTTGGAGCCTGAAGAGGCTAGGTGTGTAAAGAATACTTGGAGTCTGTAACCTGATCAATTATAGTGGAAAAAATTCGGTACTACCAAGGACTGGACGTAGCCCTAGTATTAAAGGGTGAACCAGGATAAATAGCTGTGTTTATCTCTTTTCCCTTAAACTCTTTAGTTGCTTTGATTATATTATATGCTATATAACTAAAAGGGTTAAAGTGTGAATATCAAACTTGTTTTCAAGTTGTGTGCTTGTGTACTTTTCAGTTAAAATCACACCAGAAAGGTCACCTGTCTATGCAGTGTTTTTCACACTTGTCTGAACCTAGCTTCTGTGTGAAAAAAGTTTTAACTTTGTTTTAATTTCTGATAAACACAATTCAACCCCTCTTCTCGTGTCTATATTGTCTATTTCAGTTGGTATCAGAGCTCAGCCTCTAGGTTGAGCATCTAACAGTGTTGAGGCAAAGGTCCTGAAGAATAGACATGACTGTTGGAGCTAGTTCAAGTGGGAGTCACCGGACTGAAGGAGCCTCCCTAACCAGACCTCCATTCTTCAATGGAGAAAACTACAACTATTGGAAAGATAGATTTTAATGGTTCATCCTGTCAACAAACTCTGATCTTTGGGATGTCACCACTGATGGTCCATGTATTCCTAAAACTGATGATAACATTGATAAGCCAAAAGCTCAGTAGCCCCCTGCAGAAAAGACAAAATGGGAGCCGAATCACAAAGCCAGATATAACATCATTTGTGCTCTCAGTCCTAAATAATTTGAAAAAGTATGTACCTGTGATTCTGTAAAAGAAATATGGGATACTTTAGCTGTCACACATGAAGGTACAACCAAAGTTAAGGACTCAAAGATTGTCATACTTGTCAGAAAGTATGAACTATTTCTCATGGAGAAAGGAGAATCTGTTACTCAGATGATAGAAAGATTCCAAACTATCATCAACGGCCTGAAGTCTCTTGGAAAAAATTTATACTAATGCTGAGAAGGTTGGAAAGATACTAAGAAGTCATCCTAAGAAGTGGAGACCTTTGGTCACTGCTATTTCTCAAGCCAAGGATCTCACTACCTTGACTATGGATGAACTTCTTAATACACTCACTGTTGATGAGAAAGAACTTGGTGACGAAATTGCAACAAAGAAGGGCAAGCCAATTGCTCTAAAAGCTGATCAAAAGTCATCAAAGTCTTCAAAAGCTCTGAAGGCAGACGAGTCATCCAATGATGCTCGGGTTCAGACAGGTCAGCATCACTAGATGACTGTCTGCCTTCAGAGCTTTTGAAGCCTTTGATAACTTTTGATCAGCTTTCAGGGCAATTGACTTGCCCTTCTTTGTTGCAACTTTATCACCAAGTTCCTGCTCATAAACAGTGAGTGTATCAAGAAGTTCATCCATAGTCAAGGTAGTAAGATCCTTGGCTTGAGAAATAGCAATTACTAAAGGTCTCCACTGCTCAGGAAGACTTCTTAGTATCTTTGCAACCTTATAAGCATTAGTATAAATTTTGCCAAGAGACTTCAGGTCATTGATGATAGTTTGGAATCTTCCTATCATCTGAGCAACAGATTCTCCTTCCTCCATGAGAAATAGTTCATACTTTCTAACAAGTATGACAATCTTTGATTACTTAACTTTGGTTGTTCCATCATGTGTGACAGCTAAAGTATCACATATTTCTTTTCGGAATCACAGGCATATACTTTCTCAAATTCTTAGGACTGAGAGCACAAATGATGTTATATATGGCTTTGTGATTCAGCTCCCATTTTGTCTTTTCTGCAGGGGTCCACTGAGCTTTTGGCTTGTCAGTGTTGTCATTATTTTTATGAATAAATGGACCATCAGTGATGACATCCCATATATCAGAGTTTGTTGCAGGATGAACCATTGAAATCTATCTTTCCAATAGTTGTAGTTTTCTCCATTGAAGAATGGACGCCTGGTTAGGGAGGCTCCTTCAGTCTGGTGACTCCCACTTGAACTAGCTCCAGTAGTCATGTCTATTCTTCAGGACCTTTACCTCTACACTATTAGATGCTTAACCAGAGGCTGAGCTCTGCTACCAACTGAAATAGACAACTATAAACACGAGAAAGGGGGTTGAATTGTGTTTATCAGAAATAAAAACAAAGCTAAAAAATTTTTGCACACAGAAGCTAGGTTCAGACAAGTGTGAAATACACTGCACAGACAGGTAACCTGTCTGGTGTGATTATAACAGAAAAACACACAAGCACACAACTTGAAAACAAGTTTGATATTCACACTTTAACCCATTTAGTTAAAAAACAGATAATATAATCAAAGCAACTAAAGAGTTTAAGGGAAGTGAGATAAACACATTTATTTATCCTGGTTCACCCTTTAACACTAGGGCTACGTTCAGTCCTTGGCAGCACCAAGTTTTCTCCCCTATAACTGATCGGGTTACAGACAGCAAGTATTCTTTGCAGACCTAGCCTCTTCAGGCTCCAGAACAAGTATTCTTTGCTCACCTAGCCTCTTCAGGCTCACTTAGGTTTATTTGAGAGAATAATTGTAATTAATACAATGTGCAAGTCTTTCACTAACACTCAGAAGAGTCAATTAAATGTAAGCTTAGAAAGACTGCTTAATAACTTCAAATGATTGAAGAATACAGAATGAAAGAATGAAGAAATGAATGCACAGAGTAATGGCTGTTTAATGCCATGTGTTCTCTATCTTCATCCTCAATGACTTCTGTATTTATAGCCTTCAAGCATTTAAGATCTGTTAGAGACATTCCTTCAAATGTTGGCTTCAAGCAGAACTCCATTAAATGCAATAGAGCCTTTATGGGCAGTCATTAATGCAATAGGAACATTGGTTGTACTCTAAAAAGGTGGATCAGGGCTTTAAACATCGTGCAGTAGCCAAATCAGAGTTGTGCAGAATGCTTTTGTACTTTACTGAGCACATTTCCCTTTTCGTGCAATAACCAGGAGTGCTAGGAAATAAAGCATGTTGGAAATATTCTTTAACTGAACTTTGTTTCTGATCTCCTAGGTTGCTTGTGAGAATGACCTTCTGACTTTCTTGATAAGCGTGAGAGAGAAAGCTTCAGAGTCTTCTGTATGAAGGGACAGCTTTCAAAAGCTCTTTGTACTTGTGTTCCTCATCGAAAGACCACAGACGAGTGAGAGAGCTCTAGCAGAGACAAGTTGAATATTCAATGCAGATAGACAACATTATAGTCAGTAGACAGGTTGACTTTTGCTTCTCCTGACAGGTGGTCTTCTATGTGGGCAGACACGTGAGAAAGTGAATTCTTACTTTTGTGATCTGCACCTGGATAGACAAGTTAGCAACCAATATGAAGGTTAATTAAATCATTAACAAATGTTTAGTTTCCATCAAAACTTAGGGAAATGCACATTAGACATTTTAGAGACTTAATAGATGGTTCCAGCGCCAGCACTTCCTAGTAATCATGTTCGTCATATCGTTCTTTATCAACGACGTTTCCAGTGCCCTCATCGAGGGAGTATCTCTAGCAGTAGTGGAACAGCAGCGTCAGGACCATTAGTGAGATCCCAGCAGTAGATGTACAGACATGAATGTGGGGAGAGTCAGGGTAGTTCTAGCCGTCCATGCTAGGGTTTGAGGCCAGTGCGTGCTATGTACATAGGTTGTGAGTGCGAGCCCATTTTGATGTACTTGATGTATTTTCTTTTATACGAGGGTCTGTATTATCTGGACCCTACTGACGGGGTACCCTCTACAGTATTTTCAGACAGTATATTGGTGTTATATATATATATATATATATATTATATATATATATATATATATCTTTGGTCTTTACCTTTAAAATTTCTAATATTTATGGTTTTAATATTTGTGTTTAACGTTATATCACAATTAAGTTTTAGTTAATTATGTTTTTCTTTAATGCGGCATCGGGGTTATCTCAGTAGTGAGTTGAAAGAATATCCATAAGTCGATAGTCGAGGAAATTATTCTTAGTCGAGGCATATAAAGAGTTGGCAATGTTTTGCCGAATAGAAGGAGTTAGTTAATAAAGGTTTGGTTGAACATCTTCTTAATTTGATTGATAAAGGAATTTTGAATGAAGAAATTGGTTTAAATATTATCATTAACCAATATTCCTAGATTTTGGGAACGGCTAGAGCTTGATATAATAGAAGATCAGATGAACGTTAGATGATAACAAAAAAGGAAGGAGTTTTCTAACAGTGTGAAGAAACAAGTGTCGTGAAAGTAAGAATTATGTTAAGATGTGGAGAAGTTAGCCAAGTTAGTGTGTTAATGGTCCTTTAAATAGCTGTTACTGGAAGCTATTTTGTCAGTCGTGATGAAGAGTTGGTTGTTAATTAATTTTTAGTGTATAATGGCCTATGAGAATGGCAATGTAAGTAACCAAATTGTAGGCTAATAAATACAAGTTGTATGCACAATGTAAAGACACATCCAATCAATCAATACAACTTACATTTTCTTGCATCTCTTTACTTTTGTGTTCTTTCACTTTCATGCAAATTTAGAGGGTGTTTGGAGTACTTGGAACCCACAACTAAAGAACATAATCCCCTTTCTTGACGTAATCATCTGATAAAGGAATCATCAGAAATAAATTACCCAAATTATCGGTTGGCTCCAATTTGTACTGTAACAACATAACATTAATATAAAAGAAGCTACAATTATAATTACTTTTTGTTACTTTTTTACAATAGTAAAAGTTTTTTTTTTTTTACAAAAAAAAAGTAAAAGTAGATATCAACAACAATGGGCAAATGTTGCTTCCATCTCAAAGGACCAAACTTATATATTTGTAAAAGTAAATACATGAAATCAAAATAAATAAAAGAAGGGTAATGGATGTGCAACGGAGAGAAGGGCACTGCTATTTACACCTTGCAAATTGCTATTTGCACCTTGTAGCTTCAATTTGTTTTTTCCCCCAAAAATACCCTTTTCACTTACCTCACTATATCACACTTCCTTCACCCCACACCAGAAACCACCCCCATTCTCACACTCTTCACACCTTTGTTACCTTCTCCACCATTCTCACAACCTCCACCATTATCACACAACAATGAAAGGGTGACTTTTTTTTGTAGTTTTTTGGTATTGGATTTCATTGTTTTGAAAAATAGAAGATAAGTTGGTTACAAGTTGATTTCGTTTGTGTTTTGGCAAAAGGAAACAACCTCGTTCATCATCATTCATGCACGTCGTCTCGGTGAGTTTTTGCAAGTTTTATTCGTAACATAACTTCCGGAGTTTACTTTCCGGAAGCTTCCGGAAAACGAAATCCGGACACTCGTTACACCTCTGGAATTCAAAATCCGGATGCGTATTTGTGAGTCGTTTGTGAATTACCAGATTTTATTTTTTGGAATCATAAAAATTATCACTTCCGGAAAGTACTATCCGGACAGACAATTGTTTGTACTACCTGAATCTAGTTTCCGGGTTCGCATATCCTGATGTTACAATTTGTACATCTGGAAACAATTTTTCGAATTTGTTAAATTTAACACATCCAGATTTTACTTTCCGGATGTATAAATTGTACATCCGGAAAGTAAATTTTGGATGTGTAAAATTTCCTGATTAAACTTTAAAATAAATTAATGCTGTCTTCTTGTTATTTGATACGATGCATATAGTTTAAAGGTTGCTTTCAATGGACATGGAAGACTATTTTGACAATCTACTTGAGAATATGGATATGTCAATTAATATGGGAAGAGACGGAGATGTAAGAATAAAGATTCACTTTTGTTGATTGTAGTTTTGAAAAAATCTAATTTATTGTTATGTTTTTTTTCTTTTCAGAATCTCGTGAACATAGAGAGGTTGGATGTCCCCAGTGTAAAAGATCATGTTGATTGTAGGGATGCATTCACTACTACTAAGGTGGTTGATTAATGAATTATCGTTAGTTTATGTTATGACTTTGTGTGAACATTATAACATCCTGCTAAATTTGTATTGTCAGGTGTTTCCATCTCGAGATGATATGTTGAACTGGGCTCGACAAGTTGGTAGAGAGAATTGTGTTGTTGTCGTCATTCACAAGTCAGACACAGGAGGTAATCAAAGGACGACGATAGTGATTCTTGGTTGTGAAAGAGGTGGGAAGTATAGACCATACAAGAAGGAGTTAGTTCGCAAGGTGACTGAAACTAAAAAATGTGATTGTCCTTTCAAATTAAGAGGAAAACTGCTGAAAAATGGTGATGGATGGAAACTTGAAGTAGTGTGTGGCTTTCACAACCTAGCAGAGACATTGGTTGGTCATGCCTACGTTGGTCGCCTAAGTGTCCAAGAGAGGTCTTTGGTCGAGGATATGACAGAGAGCTTGGTTAAGCCAAGCAACATACTATTCATATTGAAGCAGCATAATCCGGATAATTGCACCACGATCAAACAAGTCTATAATGTGCGGCAAGAGATTCGGATCTCTCGAAGAGGCCCTAGAATGGAAATGCAACATTTGTTGTATTTAATTGAGCGTGATAAATATGTTTGTTGGCATAGAAGGTTGGACATGTTTTTTGGACACACCTAGATGCTGTGAAACTTCTAAATGCATTCCCAATTATGATGTGTATTGACAGTACCTATAAAACCAACAAGTATCGATTGCTGTTACTTGAGATTGTTGGTGTTACCTCAACGGAGTTGACATTCTCCATTGCATTTGCTTATTTGGAGTCTGAGCGAAGTAATAACTTCATCTGGGCATTACAGAGGCTATGTGGATTGTTCCTAACTGAAAATTCAATACCTCAGGTAATAGTAACCTCCACACTGTCGTATGTTATGCCAACTTGCCACATAAATGGTTATACAGGTATGCTAGGGAAACTGCGCCCCAAGCATATCTTCTGCAGTTGCCAAGGTTGCGAAACAGCTCCAAGAATGCAACATCAACATATGTCAAACTCTTATCCGAAAAAATAGTGCAACCCACCAAGTGTAATAGATATGCCCTGGACGCATTTTCCACTTCCCCTAGATCCAAATGCACCCGATAGACATCTTGCAGAGAACTAAAACGAACATTTGCACCTCTAGTCACTTCAGTCTCATCGGCTGCCTCAGACTCCTCCACTCCTAAAAACTCAACCAGATACGAGTTTGCAGTGTCCTTGTCCATGAGAGGTAGTGTGAAAAATGCACCAGTGGTTGGAAGATGCAGTAGGCTCGAGATGTCATCCATAGTAATTTTCATCTCGCCAAACAGCAAGTGAAAGGTGCATGTATCTTTATGACACATCTTGATAAAGGCTGACAACAGCCCCTTGTCAACATTAATATGCGAGCAGTGCAACAGGGTCCCAATCCATAGTCCCGAACATAAATCTCAACTTGATTGAGGTTGCATGGGAATTTTGCTAGCTTCGATCCGTGTGTTACAACCTTCAGCTCACGACGATGCTGAAACCATAAACGCGTGTGAAATGTCAATGAAAACAATTTATTTAATATTAAACTAAATCAAAATGTACATTATTATTATAATTTATAGAGGATACTTACATCACCGTTCCATAGCGTGTGTCACTACAAAAAAAAGGGTGTTTAGCGACCGAAGAAATCGGTCGCTATTCACTGAAATTCGGTCGCTAAATGGATTAGCGACCGAATTAGCGACCGAATAGTGTCGGTTGCTAAAACCCTAGTCGCAAACAGGTTTAGCGACCGAATTTGTAATCGGTCGCTAATAGCGACCGAATTATTCGGTCGCTAATTTATCAAAATCGGTCGCTAAATTGGTCTCCAACACTTATTATAGAACCAATTTAGCGACCGAATATTCGGTTGCTAATTCGGTCGCTAAATTGGTCACTGATTTTAAAAAAAAAAAAGTCACCAAATTGGTCCCCAACACCTATTCTGGGGACCAATTTAGCAACCGATTTCTTTAAAAAGCTTATAACAAACCATTTTTTACAACAAATAAAAGATAACTTCTTTATTGTTGTCACAATATTATTATAAAAAATAACTTTCATAGAAAATAAATTAAATATCAAATAACAAGATTCTTAGGTACATAAATACATTTAATATGAAAAAAAAAATACACTTGTCTTATTTCACCCTTCTCCCCTGGCTATGTAAGGAACTTTTAAAACCAAATCATGCTCCAATTCTTCTAAAACTAAAAATCCAGCCACGACACCCAATACAAA
This sequence comes from Echinosophora koreensis, assembly GCA_035048595.1. Taxonomy (NCBI): domain Eukaryota; kingdom Viridiplantae; phylum Streptophyta; class Magnoliopsida; order Fabales; family Fabaceae; genus Echinosophora; species Echinosophora koreensis. The sequence goes on from JAPCYP010000106.1 coordinate 1,313,253, forward strand.
TCCATCACATTCCTGTATTATCATAAATACAAACCAAAGTTACAGGATTGCAATTAAAACCAAAATAGTCTAATTTACCTATCCACATCTATTTCAATAACATTAATCTTAGTCAGCTTAACATCTCATCATATTCCTTCTCAGTACCTACACCGGTTAGAAGTCCCATGACATCTGCAAAAAGATAGATATTAACTAAGGCCAATCAATACGAATACAAAATATAATGATGCTTCCATAGTAACACTTGCATAGCATTACAGGTGTAAAATTCTATCAAAGAATTTACAAAAAAGAAAAGGAACATGCATATGGTGTTATTACCAAAAAACAGACACTCATAACTCAAATGCATCTCAAAATACATCAACAATAAGAATCTGAAAATGTAAAACAATCGCACACAAAAGCTTAATGCCTTCAGTTTTACTTATTTGCCCATTAACTTTTTCCTTGACCTGCATAAATTCAAGATAAAAGTGACTTGCAGATATTAGTAAGAAATAAAGATAAAGAAAATAAATATATAAGACCTGAAATTGAAGGAAGTTTTCTTTTTCTTTATCCTTCTTGTTGGTCAATAACTTATGACAATATTACTGCCTACGAAGTAAGCAAGCTCAAGTTTGCTCAAATATATACCAAGGACACTTATTTTCAGGGGATACATAGCATATATAAAGATACTCTAGATTCTAGAATATAAACAGTTTAGAGAAATTTGTTGAAAAGGAAAAGGCCTACCAACTCCTGCTCTTTCAGTTCTGTGCTAATCTTCCTAGTTCTGAACCATTCCTGCTAAAGATTTCAATATAGTCCATAGTTGCAACAAATCAAATGAAACTCACATGAACAAAGAATTGCAGGCTTGGACACGAGATAGGATTAATGTGACGAAAACAAAAAGTATACTAAATGGATAAAAAGGCAGGGTACAAACGTGGCTTAGTAGAACTCAAAACACACCCCAAAATACCCCATGGTATTTCGTCATCAATGTATACAATTAATGCTTAAACACTCTACAAGTATTTGAAGAAGCTTACAACATGCTTCTACACTTTTCCGCATCTCACCACCACTAAAACCCAACACTAAAACCCAAAAGGACTGGGTGTTCATGGACTAGTGGATTGGCTTCTTGTACAACATTATAATGTTGAGTCAAAGACAGTGACACCAAATTTCCATGCAGAACATGTATTTCAAATGGTATTATTTCCTGGACATAATTATCCCTCTGATGTCAACATTTGCTGCCAATTACTCATTCATGCAATCAGCCTGCCAGTCCAAAGGTTATGCACCCACAATAACAGAGGATAATAAAATCAAACATGTTGCTGCTGTAACTTGGCAATCATGTCCTCTGCAACCTTGGTATAGTAGGCTCTGATAGAGTAAAGCAATTTAGATGGATAACCATCAAATGTATAAGAAAATTGACACAGAATCTTCAGTTACCTCTTCTCTGAAAGTTTGGCAGATAACCCAACTCTCTCTTGCTGAATAAGTTCCAGAGTCTGTTGGTAGAGAGTCATGAAAACACCAAGATCACAGCATAAGGTATCAGATTTTTTCCCTTTCCATTTCTCTTTTTCCTTTTTAATTTCTTCACTACTAAGGCACATGTCAAAATGAGAAATAAACTCCAAATTCTTCACAACTAATCCTAGCCCCAAACAGATTTATCATTTTTCACATCAATTTAAACTTCAATATTAATTCTTGCAAATATAAATTTCCAGGCTACTACGATTGAGTTTTGCATAGCAAGTTAAACATCACTATTGTGTTATGTCATAAACCAAGTCTTCAGAAAAACCATTTAGATCTAAATTACTAATCAAAATTGCACTCAGGAAAAGTTAGTCCACAGAACAAGCCTCCATTCATACATTGTGGTTCCATTTGTAGTTCCCTTAAGGACAGCCTGGCATGTACACAAACAACACAGGCATAAACAATATAGTGGTTACCTTACCTGGGTAAGTGTGGTTATATCAGACTCCAAAGAAGCATTCATCTTCTGTTTTTCCAATATCTTTGAGCATATCTCACCTTTTGCCTTCTTCATCTGTTCACTATCTTCCTTGAGTTGAGAAATTTCAGATTTTGCTACACATTATATAAGAAAATAATAAGAAATTGTGGTATATCAGATCCACCATCCGAATTCAAAACCACATGAATACAACAGTTCATAATATTTTTTCGATTTCAACACGATTTAGATTTTACTTATAGGTTTCATATTATTAGAAAGATTTGGTAATTTCATTAATACATAGAAAATTTAAGGTTAAACTAATCATTTGGTCCTTATACGTCACATTGGTTTCGAATTCGGTCTCTACGTGAAAATCTTTGAAATCAGTACTGATGCATCAAAATCTTGTTGCTAGCAAGGAAAAATGAGATAATCAAATCCTCAGAATCAATATAGATAGCTCTTCAAAACCAATGTTATAGAAGAGAAAGTAAAAAGGCAAGTCCAGTGAACAACCATGACCAACAAGCCCACTTATATGAGCCATATCCATCGTAAGAAAAGCACCCACTTCATCTGCAACCTTCCCATTTAAATTGATGTCAGCGTAGGTAAATCAGAGAGATATATGCATTTAATGTTTAGTTATTTGTCAGATGGTAAAGTTGAGACACTAATTACACTCTATATATTGAAAACTTAATTTTAGTTAGCAATAACTAACTTAAAAGATGTCTATGCCAGCTTTTCAAAACAACAAGAAGCTGAAAAAATATATTCATTTTTTTGACAATTTAAGAGAATTAGATTTATCAGTAGAAAACTTGAAGTTCAAATGCATCAAGTAAATAAGCATATTCTTTGCTAGCACTAGCAGCGAACAATGGAGCACCAAGAGATGGACACATTAGACTGAAAACAACTAACACAATGAAGACAAGGATGCATTAGAATTAACAAAAGAAAAGAACCAAAGTGAGAAATTCTCTAAGCCATTTGCAAATAAGTGCATTGATACAACAAATTAAAAAAAAAGTATTAAAAGAACCATCTTCATCTCAGGTTCTCATTCATGCATTAAGGCAAACACATAGTAGACATTATTGAAATACACTTACTGTTGTTGCAGAGGAGACTTCAATCCAGTGTATCCACCAAGGCATGGTCTTCTTTGCTTCAATCACTTTGCTTCCAATTTCATTTTGCTTCCATTCCAACAACATTCACAATCACAACAACATTCCAGCAAAAGATTAGAGAACGGTGAGCGGAAATCAAAGTGAAAAGTGAGAAATCAAAGTGAAGAGGAAATCAAGATGAGAAGAGGAAATCAAAATAAGAAGAGGAAATCGAACTTCACCTTGAAAGAGAGAGAGCGCAACGTGTGAGAGAAAGAGAGGCTGAAGAGAGAGCGAACCGGATCGTACGGTCTTCTCCTCACGCCGCGTGGTCGACGGCGGTTGCGGTCCAGGCGGTGGTGCAGGGCGGCGCACGCGGTTTCGGTGGCTGGTGTAGGGGCTGCGCCGGATTTGGGAGAGGAAGGAGGAAGATGAAGTTGTTGTGGGGAGAGGGTTTCTGCACTTGTGTGGCAGAAGGAAGGAAAAAGAAAGAAATATAGAGAGGGGGGCATCAGGTTTGATAAGAGAGGGAGGAGGGAGAAATTTATGATTTTTGTATTAGTGGGTATAAAATGAGTGATAAGTTTTGAGCTTAAAAATAAACACGTTTTTAGCTTTTGAATCTAAAAATAAAGGATGACAAATATGTACTTTCAAAATTCAATTTAGAGTAAAGATTGATAGTTGAACTTATCAACTAAGAAAATCAACGGTCCAAAATTAATCTCCGATTAGTTTCAAACCAGTTTATTTTTAGTTTTAGCGACCGAAATTATCCGTCGCTAAAACGGTCGCTGGTTAAAAATAAAAACTTAGTCGCAAAATCGGTCGCTATTAGGCCCCTGTGCTTTTTCACAATCACGCTTTAGCAACCGATTTAATGTCGGTCGCTAAAAGGATAACAAAAATTAAATTTCTCAAAAAATCAGTCGCTAAATCGGTCGCTAACTGGTCAAACAAGTTGATTTTTAATATTTTAGGTTTAGCGACCGAATTAGCGACCGTGGCGAATTGCGACCACGTAGTCGGTCGCTAATTTGGTGGCTAAACACCAGATTTTGACATTTTCTACAAATCAACCAAACGGTCGCAATATCGGTCGCAAATAGCGACCGAAAAGTTTCGGTCGCTATTTTCGGTCGCTAAACGAGACTTTTTTTGTAGTGTGTGCAAATGACCTAAGGACTGACGTATCCTCTGGACCGCTAGGGAAAAACTCAACAGGTAAAGGAACATCATCCTTCTGCTGAAGCTGTATAGGGACCTCATGATATGAACATGGATTCACAAAGCAAAGGACCAATCATTGAAGACTCGCATGGACCCATGTCAAGGTCAAGGCTAAGAAGAGTCCAAGATACCTAGTTAGGGATAGGGCTTAGGACCTTTGTATAGAGTAGAGTTTATGTAATAAAGGTAGGGACTAGGACCTATGTATAGAGTAGAACTTATGTAATAAAAGTTCTTATAAAAAAAAAACAGAACTTGGGTAGTTTAGGCTTTTGGACTTTTAGTTTGGGCTTAGGCTAATTGGGCCTCTTGTACCAACTAGGCGCAACATAGGAATCCTACATAGGGCCGAAAGAGGCCTACACTTGGGATTTGAAGGTAGGAGGCGCAACTTGCCTCATAAAAGAGGATGAGCAAATTGCCTCATCTATAAATAGGCATGATGTAACTCATTTTGCATGTTTGAATTCATTTGGAAGGTTTTTTCATACTTGAGATTTCTAGAGAGAGAGAGAGTTCTCCTCTTCTTGGTTCATGACTTGAACTATTGATTCTTATCTTAAATTTCCATATTCAAGTGGTGAATCCTCCTTTGGCTTATCAAATTCAATCTTCTTCTCCAAGAAGAATGCATTTGTGGCGCCTTCCCTTTTATCTTCTTCCTATTCCATTTTCTACTTTTTTTCTTTAATTCTTGCAATTTACTTTCTAGTCATATATCAATTGTTCTTCTCTTCTACTCATTTTGTTTCTCTTGATTCTTCATTTGAAGAACAAGTTTCATATCAATTTTGCTTGAATTGTGTTTGATCCCAAACTTTGAAACAATTAGATCAAAGAAGATCCTAAAATGCTTACTAATCAATCCTTGGTCACATCATGTGGTATCTAGAGCTAGATCTTTGATCTTCAATTGTTTTGAATTTTTGATCAAAATTCTTTTCAAATTCTTTGATGATCTTTGAGTTATAGCCAATTTTATGATGAAAATTTCATCCATAGTGGCGCCATTAATCACTTAAATTTAGATGAAGAAATTCAATTTGAATCCAAATGTGATCATGGATTTAGAATTTGAAATGAGTTTGAATTGATCTTGTTTGAATTTTTTGTGAAATTCTTTTTCCTTCACATTTTCACTTTCAATTTTAGGCTCCATTTCTTGCATGTGCTCTTCCATCATATGTGATTTTGGTTGCTTCTTGAAAATTCAAGCATAGATTTATTTTCCTTACTTTGTGAATTTGTACAAATTCAAATTTCAAATTCAAATTTCAATTCACAATAGTAAGATTTATTCAAATTTTAATCAAAAGTGCTTCAATGATTTCAAATTTTTAGAACCTAATAGATCTTCATGAAATTCAATTTGTGGAAATTATGTATTTATCATCCACTTGAATGAAAGATCTAGGTCTCTAATTACTTGATTTGTGCTTCACTACTTGGAAATTTTTCTACACTACATGAATTGTTCATATTTCCAAGTAATACAAATATTGTTCAAATTTGTTTATGATTGAAGGATCTTTTTGTAAATTCGAAAATCAAGTGTAATTGCTGTGAAATTGTAATGAGTAAAAGTCAAGTGGCTGTAATTTAAAAAAAAATTAAAAAATCTGGGGTAAAAAAGAAAAAGTAGGCCAAAACCGTAAATATACAAAGTTTTGGGGCAAAAGTGCAAATTCTGGAAAATTTCAGCAAAGGTAAAAGACTTGCCACCATTTCACATGCTTGTATTTGTGTTGATCCTTCACAATTTGGTGTAGCACAATTCACATCTATCACATTACTTTGATTAAATTTGAATTGAACTTTGTTGAACTTTTTCAACTTGTCTTCTTCACATTAATTTGAGTGTACAATTCTTCTTGAACCTTTTCTTGCTTGTCTTATAAACTCCATTAGTTTTGTATTAGTTGTTTTCCACATTCTTGAGCTCTTTGAATTGATTGCCTATTGGATAATTTTTCACTTGTTTATGGAGACTAATTATTGAGATCTTGTTTCAACTTGTAGATCCCTTGAGGAGGAAACTCTTGAGTGGAAAGGGATAAGAGAGAAATCATCTTGTAAAAGTCTACATTTAAGTGATATATACGAGTGGTGTGACACCCTTTTACCCCGCATGTTAATATAAAACATTTACTTAAAAGAGGTAATATAAAAACATGCATTTATTTGATAAAAAAATGAAACTTGATAGAAAGATGCCACATTGTAACACTTAACGCGGAAAGAACATAGTTTTAAAACAATTAAACATAAACAACATATAGCATAAACATAACCCAACCCCGATGTCACATACAGAGCTGGTATAACCGTTCCAGAATAAATCCTCGGAATACAACTGAAACAACTAAACAAAACTAACAACTATAACTAAGCATCCCAACTAGAGTCGCGGCTTCTCAGAGTCACTCCTCCACTGGCTGCTCGCCGTCCTCTGCATAAGAGATACAACAACAACAGAAACAGGAAAACAGGGAGTAAGAAATCATGTAAACACATCGGCATGGAAGTAGTTAAGCAAGATGAACATACATCATAGCATGACATAGCAATATAACGTAACATCAATATTAAACAACATAACAACATATCATCTAAACCAACATATGCCATGCGGTGCAACACTACTTTGCTACCCCGTTATGCATGTGGATCCAACTATCTCAGGAAGTTAACTTCGGAGTTAGATATCCACATTGGCCATAAAAGCACCAACGCCGGTAGTTCACCAAACCATGGGTGAACCCCTTGGATAGCCGACATATCATAACTGAAAAGGCCACCTCGGGGGAGCATGGGTCACCAAACCTTGGGTGAACCACCCGAGACTTAGGCCAGATCATCATAACTTGGACGACCTCCCCTATGTTGAACATCCCCCACTAACCAACTTCAACGTATGAATGCATGAGCAATGACATACAAGGCAACCACCTTCTTTGCTTGGGCCAATAAGCACCCAAGACTTATCACCATCATCAACATTAACACCTTAACCCCTCCGGGTCAAGGTCCCCTTAGCCAAAAAGCACTAAGGTCCAACTCATTAACATCTCGACCAAAAGGCATCGAGAGCACCTTGGCCAAAAAGCACCAAATCGTAACAACGTACGGTAACCCAAGGGTACCGACTTAACCAACTTATTATTCTTCGTTATCTTAATTAATCTTTTAGTTAAGTTATCTAACTGTTCTCCATTCGATTGGTGCGTTATTACATTATTGGGGACATTTGGGGTGAAACACCCTTTAATTCCTTTAATCTCAGATTCTGACCAGTAAGGGGAGCACGGGCGTGCCCACCCCAGCACGGTCGTGTTGCCACTTAAGTGGAGCACAGTTGTTCTCACTGTCCTGCACGGCCGTGCTCAATGCGCGGCCTGCCTTCCAGAATGCAACTGGGAGCACGGGCGTGCTCCCTGTTCAGCACAGCCATGCTTCTGGGGCAGCCGTATTGTTCTGGACAGATTCATACGTGTTCTTAGAGTCAAAACTCCCTAACACTCTCAAATCAGATCCTAGTGTCTTTTGACTAATCCAGTTGGCATCAAACCTCACCTCTCACTAACAGTTCATGTCTTATGAAACTTTAGGGGAATTAACCCATTAATTCTTATGTTAATTAAGAACCCTATTAGCCAATTAAGGTCTTATTAACATGTTCAACATAACAACACTATAACTCAGCCAATCAACATCATCAACATCATGGCAGTAACATTCATATCATAAACAGATTCAACCAATTATACATCATTGGCATACAACAGATAAATAGTTCAGTCAAATATACCAAATAGGTATTTTCAATAACCAATAACAATTATGGCAATTAGTCATATAATCAAATATAACATGGCATAGATATCAACTAACAACAACAATAATAACGGGGCAATGGGAACCTCTCTGTTAAGTCTCTAAAATGTCTGTGTGCATTTCTCTAAGTTTTGATGAAAACTAAACATTGGATAATGATTTAATTAACCTACTTTGTGGTTGCTAACCTGTCTACTTAGTACGTAGATCATAATAGTAAGACTCACCTGTCTGTCCACATGTATGACAACCTGTCTGGATAAGCAAAAGTCAACCGGTCTGCTGACTAAGATTGTTGACTTTCTACAAATCAGTTTCAACCTGTCTCTACTATGTTCCCTTCTCGTCTAAGGTTCTTCGATTGGAACTCGAGTACAAGAAGCTTTTGGAAGCTGTCCCCTCATAGAGAAGACTCAGATTCTCTCTCACGCTTATCAAGAAATTCAGAAGGTCATTCTCACAAGTAACCTAGAAAATCAGAGATAACATCCAGTTAAAGAATATTTCCAACATGCTTTATTCCCTAGTACTCTTGGTTATTACACGAAAAGGGAAATATACTCTGCAAAGTGCAAAAGCATTCTGCACAACTCTAATTTGGCTACTGCACGATGCATAAAGCCATGATCCTTCATGTTAGAGTACAACCAACGTTCCTATTGCATTAAATTACAGCCCAGAACGACTCTATTGCATTTAATGAAGCTCTACTTGAAGCCATCGTTGGAAGGAATGTCTCTAACGGATCTTAAATGCTTGAAGGCTATAAATACAGAAGTCCTTGGAGATGAAGATATCAGAGATTACAAAAGCATTAAAGAGCCATTACTCTGTTCATTTAATTCTTCAATCTTTCAATCTATATTCTTCAATCATTTGGAGTTATTACGCAGTCTTTCCTAAGTCTACATTTAATCCACTCTCTGAGTGTTAGTGAAAGAACTGTTTGTCTGATTGTATTTATTACAAACAAACTTCTCAAACAAACCTGTGTGAGCCTGAAGAGGCTAAGTGAGCAAAGAATACTTGTGTTGGAGCCTGAAGAGGCTAGGTGTGCAAACAATACTTGGAGTCTGTAACCTGATCAGTTATAGTGGATAAAACTTGGTGCTGCCAAGGACTGGACGCAGCTCTTTGTGTTAAAGAGTGAACCAGGATAAACAACTGTGTTAATCTCTCTTCCCTTAAACTCTTTAGTTGTTTTGATTATATTATCTGCTTTCTAACTAAGGGGTTCTTGTTTTCCATTTGCATTATTGTGTGTTTTTCTGTCAAAATACATCAGACAGGTCACCTGTTTGTGTAAGCTGTTTTACACTTGTCTGAACCTAGCTTCTGTGTACGAAAAGTTTTCAACTTTATTTTAATTTCTGATAAACACAATTCAACCCCCCTTCTCGTGTTTATTGTTGTCTATTTCAGTTGGTATCAGAGCTCGGCCTCTGGGTTGAGCATCTAACAATGTAGAGGTAAAAGGTCCTGAAGAATAGACATGACTGCTGGAGCTAGTGGGAGCCACCAAACTGAAGGAGCTTCCTTAACCAGACCTCCATTCTTCAATGGAGAAAATTATAACTATTGGAAAGATAGATTTTAATGGTTCATTCTATCTACAAACTCTGATCTCTAGGATGTCATCACAGATGGTTCATTCATTCCTAAAAATGATGACAACACTGATAAGCCAAAAGCTCAGTGGACCCCTTGCAGAAAAGACAAAATGGGAGCTGAATCGTAAAGCTAGATACAACATCATTTGTGCTCTCAGTCCTGAAGAATTTGAAAAAGTTTGTGCCTGTGATTCTACCAAAGAAATATAGGACACTTTAGCTGTCACACATGAAGGAACAGCCAAAGTTAAAGAATCAAAAATTGCCATACTTGTCAAAAAGTATGAACTGTTTCTCATGGAGGAAGGAGAATCTATTGCTCCGATGATAGGAAGATTCCAAACTATCATCAATGGCATAAAGTCTCTTGGCAAAGTTTACTCTAATGCTGAGAAGGTTGGAAAGATACTAAGGAGTCTACCTAAGCAGTGTGGAGACCTTTGGTAACTGCTATCTCTCAAGCCAAGGATCTTACTTCCTTGACTATGGATGATCTTCTTGGTATACTCACTGTTCATGAGCAAGAACTTGGAGATGAAATCACAACAAAGAAGGGCAAGTCAATTGCTATGAAGGCTGATCAAAAGTCTTCAAAGGCTTCAAAAGCTCTGAAGGCAGATGAGTCATCTAGTGATGTTGACCTGTCTGAACCCGAGGGTTCTGAAAGTGATGAAGAGTTATCTCTTCTAACCAAAAAGATAAAGCTTCTCTTACAGAAAAAGAAGTTCAGAAAGGATAAGTCATTCAAAAGGTTCAACAAGGACAAGAACTTCGAAGAATCCACTTCAACAGACAACATTTCAATTGTCTACTATGAGTGCAAGATGCCAGGTCACATCAAAGCTGAATGTCCTCAACTCAAGAAAGCCCCTTTTAAGAAGTTCTTCAAAAAGAAGAAGGGATGATGGCTACTTGGGAAGATCTGGAGTCAACATCTTCTGATGAAGAGATAGAGGAAGAAACTAATCTCAGTATGATGGCCAACACTGACTCAGATTCAAATAATGAGGTACATCCTGACTATGAGGAATTACTGGAGGAATCCAACTGCTTATGTAAGGCTTTTAAATCCCTCAAGAGAGAGTATGTTAAGCTTCTCAGTGAGCATAAACAGAAATCTGAAGAGTGTAAGAAGTTTGCCAAAGAGAACAATGAGCTGAAGATTGAAAAGTCTGATGAAGCTAAGATCTATAGTGAAATATCACAATCTGGAGAAGTTGAAAAACTTCAACAGAAAGTGGAAGAGCTCACTTCTGATCTTGCCAAATTTGTTAATAATAGAGATAATTTGACTAAGCTGCTTGGTTGTCAAAGGCACTCCCTTAACAAAGAAGGTATTGGATATGTCCATCAGACACATCATAAAGTATCAACTAAAAACTCTAAAGTGTCTTATAAATCTACTTTCATTAAATCCATACCTGTCTGTAACTTCTGTGGAAAAACTGGACATGTTATGTCTAGGGGTATTCATAAGAAAAAAAGGAAGTCTTCACAGACTCCTAGAACTAACAGAAATGGACCCAGAAAATTATGGGTACCTAAAGAACAAATAATCTCTGTTGCAGATGTCCTCAACAGGACAAAGAAAACACCACTGCGGGTACCTGGGCAGTGGTTACTCGCGACACATGATAGGAGAAAGGTCTATGTTCCTAGACCTCCAACTTAACAAAGGAGAGCATGTGGCATTTGGAGGAAATTAGAAAGGGGAGGTTATAGGCATTGGTACTATTAGTGGTAAACCTCCTCTTCCCTCTATATCTAATGTTCTTATGGTTAAAGGATTAAAACACAATTTGCTTAGCATAAGTCAATTATGTGACAGTGGATTTGATGTCTCCTTTACCAAGGATTTATACATAGTTAAAGACCTCAGTGGCAAAACCCTCTTTTTAGCTAAAAGGCAACAAAATATGTATAAGATTGAATTGACTGACCTCTCAGATCAAAGTGTAACCTGTCTAATGTCTAAAGAGGATGAAAGATGGTTATGGCATAAGAAACTAGGACATGCTAGTATGAAACTAATTTCAAAATTGAAAAAGGATAACCTTGTGAGAGGATTGCCTGATATTAGTTTTAAGAAAGATGTTTTATGTGATGCATGTCAGAGAGGTAAACAAGTAAAATCAAGTTTCAAATCTAAAAACCAAGTATCAACCTCTAGACCTCTTCAGTTGTTACACATGGGTCTGTTTGGACCAGTTAGTGTTGCTAGCTTGGCTGGAAGAAAATATGGATTTGTCATAGTTGATGACTATTCTTGTAACACCCTCCTCGGGCGCTACATCGTAAGTGACATTTTAAGGCCAAAAAGTAGGTTAATTAAATTTGGCTATAAAAGAATGGGGTAATTTTTTTTCTTTTTCTTTCGTAAATATAACTACTTTGTTTTAAATGAATGGAAAATAAAATATTCCACTATCACAATTAGGGTTTATGAGTTCGAAAATCATTTACATAATATCCAACCCGACTCATAAACAGAAATCATAGAATGTACAGACTCAACATAAAGATGTGGAGACGCAGCTCCTAAAATATAAAATACTTGGAGTCGCAGCTCCATAAGCGTTAACATTAACTCCCAAACATACCCAGCTGGCCAAACTAAAATAGAAAAGACAGTCCTTTCTCGTACACCGTGAGAAGGACAAACCAAATTGACGAGACCTAGTGGAAACTCTATTTGAGTCCACTACCGACGTCGTCGAAAAAGATACTACTGGAGTCACTACAAAACTAGCGCTCGAACTAAGCCCCCTTTTTTTTTCCTTCGAAGAGGAAAACATAGTCTATGAACTATCAACGGTCATGCCCATCTCAAGAAAACAAAACTAAAGCATGACAGAAAACAAACGCTATCTTCTTGGACTATCTGAAAGCTGGAAAATGTCCACTAGCAATTCCACCATAGCATCCGCAAGCTCGAACGTCAATATCTACGATGCGTCAGCCAAGCGACATCTTAACGTCTCAATCTTCTCAAAAGAATACAGAAGGCACATAGCCAGGCGACATAGGCAATATAAAAATAAGGAGGTGAGATTTCCATTTATCTTACACATAAGGCAGACATGCAGTGGTACGACTCTCAGGTACATACAATTAACAACTATCAATCATATTTACACTCATAACAAAACAATAATGTTTCACAGAAACATTACCACAGCACCGCGTTTTCCTAGATAGAAAACATCTAAGACTTGAGGAATGCTCTCTGAATTCCTATACCATGGTTTTACGAACAGTCGGAGAGAGTGGTTCGGAGGATTGTTCCGGAGTCTACCAGCCTTGGGTAATAAAGAATGCGTCAATAGGAGAGGGCGTGCACGTCATAGGCTTTTTCGGGAACATCCTACACTACCAGAAAACACGTAGTGTCTAGTCGAGTATGTCGGTGCATTGCAAGATCACCACGCCACAGAGGAGCTACCAACTGGGCCTATGTGAGTATTTCATACCCCGACACCCCCTATGAATAAGCAGGATTCGCCACTACGGAATTCGCACCCGCATTAAAGTGTTAGCTCCATCTCCTAGGCACAACGGCCTTACAGAACATAGTTTCACTATGTGTTTAGGCAAAATTGCCGGAAAATGCGTTCTTCTTGTCTATCCATCGGATGACATCTGGATTCCATCGGAATTCTTTCAACGTGCTTTCTCAGATGCTAGATGTTCTCACATCGAGCGGAAGTTCTCAAGTAACCTTTCATCTTTGTGTAGAGATATTTTAAAACACTTGATTAGAAGTCCTAACGCATTATGAGATTGGAACACAAGTCCAATTATTTATTTCTCTATACTTTTCTAATTGAGCCGTTTTCTTTGGCTTCCAAGAAATCAAATCATTCTAAGCCCATTAAGTTTTATGGAATATGGATAATGAATTATCCATACTTTATGACATAAGATACTTAGGTATCAATTTCAAGAATAATTCCCCTCAAAGATACTTAGGTATCAATTTCTCCAAAGCATTTTCTCAAAAATCCTTAAAAATGTTTAACGACGGTTCGCCGCTTTTTACTGAATTTTGGCTTAAAAAGCCAAACTTTTGAAAATATGGTTCTTCACCTCAATTGTATTACTCTCCTAGGTTCTATTACTTTTATGAAATTGTTGAAATGCTAATTTCCATCAAAATTTCCCTTTATACAAAATTCCTTAGAATTTGACCGAACGTCGTTTATTTTGTAAATCGCGTAAATCCTTTTTCAACGATTTTACACTCTAATAGTCCAAAACTCATTTTGGAGTTTTAGAACATTTTTATAGGTATGAAAAACAGTCTCTCACTGTCCAGTTAAATGTATTTTCTAAAATTGCAATTTAACCCCTAAACTTTCATTAATTGCAAAAAGATCCTTATTCACTTAAAACCTTATAACTTTTTATTTATAACTCCAAATCACACCAAACCAGCTTCTTTAGAAATATTTTTCAGTTGCCCTCAAATTTCCATAAATTTCGTTTCTGCCCCAAATAATTTTCAGTAATTGCAAAAAGGTCCTTTTTCACTAAAAAGCTTATAACTTTTTATGTATTAATCCAATTAACACCAAACCAATTTCTATGGTTTTGTCTCATCAAGGACTACAATCTTAACACACAAGAACATGAATTTCAGTGCAGCCACTGAAATTCTCAGAAATTGCATTTTAGTCCGTAAGGACTCATAAAATCATATCTTTCAATATACACATCCAAATCAATCCAAACCAATTTCTATATTCTTATATGTTTATTCAATCCTCATAAAAATTATTCAAACAATTTAACACATCATAGAACCCTTTAAAACAGTCATGCCCGAATGGCCTTAAATAATCATGTTAAGCATTTATTTTAACAAATCAATCATACAACAATCATGGTTTCAACTTAAGGTCATTGGAACCAAAACAATCATATGACATATCATACCACAACCAAGAATCAAATCAAATCCTCCAAGAGGATCACACAACCATAAACAATAATATATAATCCTAACACTTAGGATTTACAAGACAACATACAAATACTTTAAACCACATACATATCTACATTAAGGTAGGATTGTAGTAATCTCCCCCCTTACCTCTTGTAGATCACTTGAAACTCAAGTAGGAGAAGGATGTTGTTCACCTAAATCACAAGGTTTTGAACCCACAAAACCTAGCCATGAACAACCAACAAGAAATCAAGTTAAAGATTGAAGAAAATCATCCTAAACCCATTTTATAAAGATTCGGCCAACTCAAAAATAATTAGCTAGGGATCTCTAAATTTTTCAAGTTCTTGGATGATGAAAATAGAAGTCATATGGAGATCATAGAAATTGATCTCACATTAAAATGATTTTTCTATGATTTTCTAGGAACTTTTGAAGATCTAGATCTAAGAATGAAAACATGATGATCATGGCATGAAACAAGTGAAATCAATGAAGAAGAAAGCTTAGATGATCAAGGAGATGAGTTTTTACCTCTTGTTGATTGAAGAAATGAAGAGAGTGATCAAAACAAGCTTAGGTAGAAATGGAAGCTTTTGGGACAGCTTTGAGGGTGTGGTTTTATGAGTGTATCACTCAATCCACTCATCTAAAAATTACGAAATTTTCTTGTTGGAAAGGTAAGAATAATAGGAACAACTTTGATGTTTAAGGTTTGGTTTGATTCAGATCATAACATGGGCGTAAAGGGCCTTCTTTCTGCTGTTCTAGTGAGATGCTGTGGATTTCGAGCTATTTTGGTAATTTGGGCATAACTCCCAAAATACTTATCCGTTTTTTATGATATTTAGCTCGTTGGAACGAAGAGAGAAAGAGGAACAAATTTCATGTAGAACGTTTTCGGAGTTTCAGAACAGAAAAAGGTCAGAACTTCGATGAACTTTCGGGTGAGTAGGGAGAGTTTGTCGTAGTGTTCTTGGTGTTCATGATGAATGATGAAAACAAAATGGTCAAGTGTGGGAGAGGGCAGCCACGAAAATGAGAGTGTGAGGGAGTGAAAATGCCTTTGTTTAATGTTAAAATGAACCAATGTTAGGTTAATTGACATAGGTTAAGTTTAGAAAATAATATAATAACTTAACTATGGTTATAATAACCTAACTAAAGTTAATTTGTAATCATGGTTTGGTTAAAATATTTGGTGGAGAATAAAGGGAGGTGTGGATGATTTTGGGCCACCTATTATGAGTCATCCATGACTCATTGATCCCATCCATTAGCGGTTCCCGGAAATCTCGTACGCAGCTCCGTCATTCACCCGATTGCGGTTTTTGAGAGGAAAATGATGAAATAAAATCAAAATGAAATAAGTTTGGTTAAGTGGAGGGGCTGCACGAAATTGACTAGTTTTGGAGGGTATTTTGGTCAAAAATTCACTTAGGGACACTCTTGGAATTTTACTTAAAGTCCAAGGGCATTTTGGTCTTTTCACTAGAATAAATATCATGATATTTTGGTGTCATCATTAGGCTTCATAAATGCTAGGTGAGTCACCCATGTGACTCACCACCCTAGGTGGCAAGATGTCCCATCATCCGGAGTCCAGTTTTGTCTCTGCACGTCCGTTCTCGACTCCGTCGATCACCCGTTTGTTGATGATGCGCCCAAATAAAGTATAATAACTTATTTATTTTTAAAATTTTCAAAATAACCAATATCGTTGGAAAAATAATATAAACCTAAACCCTTTCGTTCACGGATCAAAATTAGTTTTTCTGATCAGTAAACTTTTACTGTCAGTGAAAAACACAGACCGGGTTTCGCCTGAATTTTAAACCTAAAATTTCACCGTAACTTCCTTCGATATAGAAGGTCTCAACTATGATTTTGTTTTCCTAAAAATTATTTTCTAAATCCCCGGTAAAAATATAAAATATAATTATCAATCAAGGCGCGAGAAAACAGGGTGTTACAATTCTAGATATACATGGGTACTTTTCTTAACCCACAAGGATGAGTCTTTTAAGACTTTCTCAGTATTCTAAAAAAGAGTACAAAATGAGCAGGGTTTCTGTATTTCTACTCTTAGAAGTGACCATGGGGGAGAATTTGAAAATGAGCAGTTTAGACAGTTCTGTGAGGAGAATGGAATCTCTCACAATTTCTCTGCACATAGAACTCCTCAACAAAATGGAGTGGTTGAGAGAAAGAACAGATCTCTGCAAAAGATGGCTAGATCTATGCTCAATGAGAATAATCTCCCTAGGTACTTCTGGGCAGAAGCAGTAAACACTACATGTTATGTATAAAACAGAATACTCATTAGGCCTTTTCTAAAGAAGACACCCTATGAATTGTGGAAAGGAAAATGCCCAAACATTTCTTACTTTCATGCATTTGGTTGTGAATGCTTCATTCTAAATACTAAGGATCAACTTGGAAAGTTTGACTCCAAAGCAGATAAAGGTATCTTTGTAGGCTATTCTGAAATGTCTAAAGCCTTTAGAATTTATAATTCTAGAACTTCTGTTATTGAAGAATATGTTCATGTTAAATTTAATGATGGTTTAAAGACTGATAAGGAATTATCATATCTAGAAGATGATCTTGCAGGTCTCGACAAAAATAAGTCAGAAAATCAACAACCTGGCATGACCAAGACAGAACCTGAAATTGAACCAGTCAGACAAGTGGAGCAGACAAGTCAGAAGACAAGTCAAGATCTTCATGATGATCTTAAAAGGGACTAGAAATTGAAAACTCATCATCCTAAGGATCTTATTATTGGAAATCCCTCAGAAGGAGTGAGAACCAGATCCACTTTAAAAGAATCAAGCAATGTGGCCTTCATGTCAGAAATAGAGCCAAAGCACATTGAAGAAGCTCTTGATGATGAAAGCTGGATTCTTGCTATGCAAGAAGAACTCAACCAGTTCACCAGAAATGATGTATGGACACTTGTCTCCAAGCCCAAAAACAAATCTGTCATTGGAACAAGATGGGTTTTCAGAAACAAATTGGATGAGGATGGCAAAGTTGTCAGAAATAAGGCAAGGTTAGTAGCTCAAGACTTTAACCAACAAGAAGGTATTGACTATACTAAAACCTTTGCACCTGTAGCTAGAATAGAAGCTATTCGCATTCTGATGTCATATGCTGCACAACACCAAATCACTTTTTTTAAATGGATATGAAAAGTGCTTTTCTCAATGGTATAATTGAAGAAGAAGTATATGTTAAGCAACCCCCTGGTTTTGAAGATACTGATAAACCATATCATGTTTTTAAACTTAAAAAGGCATTATATGGTTTAAAACAAGCACCTAGAGCATGGTATGATAGATTAAGTTCTTTTCTCATGCATAATGATTTTAATAGAGGACAAGTAGATACTACTCTGTTTAAGAAAAGTTCTAAAGAGAACTTCATCATAGTCCAAATATATGTTGATGATATTATTTTTGGAGCAACTAATGAAAAGCTATGCAAGGATTTTTCCAAGCTAATGCAAGCTGAATTTGAGATGAGCATGATGGGAGAATTAAAGTTCTTCCTTGGATTACAAATCAAACAGACAAGTGATGGAATCTACATGCATCAACAAAAGTATATCAAGGAGATGCTTAAGAAGTATAAAATGGAAAGTGCTAAACTGATGAAAACTCCCATGCAACCCAATGCAAAACTGAGTAAAGATGATGAAGGTAAAAAGGTAGACTAAACTGTCTATAGAGGTATGATTGGATCTCTATTATACTTAACTTTAAGCAGACCTGATATTCAATTTAGTGTCTGTATGTGTGCTAGATTTCAATCTGACCCAAGAGAATCTCATCTTAAAGCTGTTAAACGAATATTTAGATATTTGCTTGGGACTACTAATCTTGGTTTGCTATATTTAAGAACTAAAGAATACAGATTAGTGGGATTCTGTGATGCTGACTTTGCTGGAGACAGAATTGAAAGGAAAAGCACTAGTGGAGGATGTCACTTCATTGGAGCAAGCTTAGTCTCTTGGTCAAGCAAAAGGCAGGCAACTATTGCTCTATCTACTGCTGAAGCAGAATACATCTCAGCTGCTAGTTGTTGCTCTCAACTTTTATGGGTAAAACATCAACTTGAGGATTACTCTATTTATGAGCATTGTCTGACTCTGCTGAGTCACTGTGCTAAAACTCAACAGTTTTATTGAAATGGTTATTAATTATTTAATACCATTTATTAATCTGAAGCTAATCATGTGCACGGCAGTTTTTAATCTCGAAACCATGTTTTCATTATGTCTTAAGTGGGTGCTACAATTCCCCACAAAAATCGTGCCGTTTTAAAATTAAAAATGTTTTCTTTTTCTCTCTTGCCTTTATTGCTATAAAAGGCAAATATTCAGAAAGGTTCAAACTTTACCTTTTCGAATCCCTAAAGTCTCTTTATCTTCTGTTGGAACCAAAGTAATTTGGGTCAAATAATCTCTAAGTTTTGATGTTAACAATAAGAATTAAATTTGTGTAGCAAAGTGTTAGCTTTAATCTAACAAGTGCCTTCAGTCTTGAAGGATCTCTGTTTTTATAAATTAAGTCTATCTTCTTTGCAATCCGCGTCCATATATTCTGTATTGAAAGTTTTCCAGAGTGGTCGAGTCCACTCTATCAAGGATCTCCTTTAAACTCAAGTGCCATGTCAGTAGACGAGCGCTTGAATGTTTTTAGTAGACGGAGAAATTCTTTTTGATATAGACGTGAGCTTTTCTCCAATAATAACATTAGTTTTCCAATGCCACGTCACTGGACGGAGATTTTAAATGTCTCAAGTACTGGCAAGACCGTTGTTTTATATAGACGAAGTTTTGGTTGCCACGTCAGTGGACGGAGCCTTAAAACTCTTCTTACTTACCTTGCCTTTTACTATTGTTTTGCTGGACGAAGAATTTTGAGCATTTATATCAATCTGAACCAAAGCAAATTTATTTCATATGATTGATATTCATTTCTATATTTATAATGGTCCTTCTCATTTTCTATTAACGGCTTTTATTGTCTTGTTTCAATGAGAGAGACATAGTACAAATAAGGAATTGCAAAAAGCATAATAGTACAATGCAAAACGTTGTGTACCCTGTCACCTTTTACGCTGAAATAGCTGGAACTTGTACAAGGAAGGCAAGACTGTTTTTCAAGTTGCATTTGCTCAGAGGTGTGCCATTACATGCAAGAATTTTGTCACATAGTACAAAGGCCACGAGCAAGCTGAGTCACAACGGATATTTACTTGGTTGATTCTATCACTAAACGGAAAATTCAAATACAACCGTTGTTGATTCTGAAGAGAAGATCAAGGACCCTATAAATAGAAGACTAAGGCTTTTGAAGAAACAACTTTTACGCATACAAAGAAATCTCAAGAAATCTCTTGCGAGCAAATATTCTCTTATTCTTTCAAAAAGCAAAAGTGTGTAATATCATAGTTTGAATATTACTATAATATTTATCTGATCTTAAACTTTCATATTCTCACACATAGTGAGTTAGAAGATCAAAGAAATCAAAAACTCTTTATTAGAGGTAGAGCCTGAAGAGGCTTGGTAAGAAAGAAATACTTGTGAGCCTGGAGAGGTGTTGAATACTTGCTGTAATCTATTTGGAAAATAGTGGAGAAATCCTTCAAGTAGAAGGGACTGGACGTAGCTCTTGGTTGGAAGAGAGTGAACCAGGATAAAACATCTTGTGTGAATCTTCTAATCCCTTATCTCGTTGGTTTTACGTGTTTATACTAACTGTGGGGATTTGAACTTGAATTTGTTATTCTTTCAAAAGATTGTTTTTCTGTGTGCTTTATTCTGCCTCTTTATCTTTGTGTGAGAAAACTTTTCTTGAAAAGGTTGTTTTCGAAAAATATTAACAAACACAATTCAACCCCCCCTTCTTGTGTTTGCCTGTGTCAACTTCATCTTCGTCTTCTCTTCTCTCAAACCCTTCTCTCTTCCAAAACCCTTGAAACCCCTTCTCTAAAAATGGCATATTCAAAGCGTCTCTCTTCAACAGAAATTGCTGAGAAATACAACATGAAAGTTGCTGGTATTGAAAAGATCCTACCTGGAAAGACTGTTGATCTTCAACAGTTGAAGAAATGGGGTATGGATGTCACTGAAAAGTTGGAATACTCTAAGTGGATGATAGCGTGAATCCGCAAGTGTACGGCTTCGTCGTCAAGTAATAAAAAGATCGAACCCACAGAGACCGTGATGGTTGTCACACCCAGGCCGTGATGGTCTCTGCTTTGCTCATTTTCCTTGCTTTTCAAGCTCCATCTTCATACAAACTCCGATTCAACTGGAATTGATTATTTTAATCATGAATTCCTGCACACAAACACCACAGAACCACCTTACCCGTTCCAAGGTAAAAACTAACAAAAATCAAATTAAATATGCCTAAACTATATGAAAATGCATCCAAAATGACAAGGAAATATGAGGTGAAATCACACTCATCAAACTACCCCAAGCTTAAGATTTTGCTTGTCCTCAAGCAATAACTAAGGCTAGACAAGATAAACAGTTAGAGCATGGACAGTGAACCTAGAACCCGAGTAATAAATCCAAGTAACAGGTATATCCAATAAGAAACCAAGAGACAATCAATTTCAAGTCCAATTAGAAGCTTAGGTTCCCTAAATTCATATCTCTCACTACTTCGGGCACTCTTCTCACCTCACTCAAGTGTTTTAAGGGTATATGACAATTCACTCAATTTCCTCCAGGAAAGTACCCTACCATAAGCTTGACTATTAACCAAAATCTCTACTTTATTAATGAAAACACATAAGAATCAAGAGGTCTTTTATTTTGGTTGTAATGGGGCCATGGGATTAATCGTTAGGTGGGGAAACCAAGAAAGGGGATATTCAAGAAGGCTAACAAAATATAAAACAATGCAAAGCATGACAACCTTCTAAAATACCTCTTTTGGGCTTTATATTTCACTTTTCCACCTTTCTTTTCTCTTTTTTTCATTTAATTTCTCACTTTCTTTTTCTCATCCCCTTCTCTCTTTTTCTTTTTTTTTTTTTTTTTAACATTCATCAATTTGGAGAAGGGGAGATTTGCAATTCAAGAGAAACATTTATTTATTTTTTCTTTCTTTCCATCCCACAAATTTTTCAACTACCATTTTGCCATTTTTCCAATACTTTAAAAGGTGTCATACCATGCATAATTCATGAAAAACAATCAAGGTACCAAGAAAAGCATTTTTTTTTTTTAAAAGTTCAAAATTGGGCAACTAAGGGGTAGTATTTAATTAATCAAAGCTCAGAAGGCCAGAAAAATACCTAATGCCTCAATCATTTTCAAATATGTTTTAAAAAATTTCTAAGTTTCAAAACGGTTTCAAGTCAAGTTCTAGAGAATACAATCCAAGAGGAATAAAACACTCAATCACAAGGAATGGGGTAAATTTAGAGAATACCTCTTTTAGGCTCAAAAAATCTCACATTTAGTAGTTTTAAATCAATGAAAAACACACAATCCAAGGAACCACATGCTAATTAACAACTATCAAAATATCATCTCTTGAATTTTTAATTTTAGCCTATCACAAGAATACAAAAATTGGGTTAAAAAATTCACTGTCTCAATTCATTTGGCACAAAGTTACAAGGGGCAATCTAATGATGTGATTATGCAAAACTACACCTAAATGAATGCAACATGTAATATGCAAAATGCAACAAAAAGCAACAAAAATACCCCTACCCCAAGCTTAAAATCTTACATTGTCCCCAATGTAAATAATTAAGTTAGAGAGAGGAGAATTGGAACAACTTACCTAGGTGGTGTTGGGTGCTGCGTGAATTGACCAGAGAGTGAGGTTTTTTTTTTTTTTTTTGTACTTTTCCAACCTGTAAACATACTTGGCAAAACCATTAATTTGGATATTTCTCCTCTAATCTTCTCAAATTATTGAAAACAAAAATCAAAAACAAAAAAAACAAGGGAAAGAAAGCTTGGGTTGCCTCCCAAGAAGCACTTATTTACGGTCTTAAGCTTAACCATAGTCCCTTCAATCAACCGGGATCAGCTGGGCTTTGAAGTGCAAGAACACCTCTCTTCCAAGGAAGTCCATCAATGAGCCTATAGTGTTCATATGGCCACATGCGCTTTCGCTTTGCTCTTTTCACTCTGAGTTTCATGGCCTTACTTCCTCCCGGTGGAAGTTTTAACTCCGCATGTTGCGAAACTCCAATTCATCTTTATTCGGTGCATCATTTGTCATGCAAAGTTTGGGAGTTGCTTCCATGTTAAGCTCTTCTTTCACCTCAGGAGGCATTATCTCAATCCTGCACACATGATTCTCAAAAGAAGGGTTGTTATATGAGTAAGTCAAATCAAAATCCACCCTACCTTCCTCTACATTCAAAGAGAGCTTGCCTTTTTTAACATCTATTATAACTCCAGCTGTGGCCAAGAATGGCCTTCCAAGAATGATAGGGAATTTAGAATTCCCGTTCATATCCAACACCATGAAATCAGTAGGAATGAAAAGTTTCCCTACCTTTATGGGGACATTCTCTAGTATGCCTAGAGGGGTTTTAGTTGAGCCATCCGCAAATTGTAAAGAGAACTTGGATGGACTCAATTTCTTGGTTCCTAACCTCTCAAAGATGGCAAGTGGCATCAAACTCGCACTAGTCCCTAGGTCACATAAGGCATGATCTATTTTAACTTCTCCAATCGAGCAAGCAATAGAGAGACTTCCTGGATCTTTTAATTTAGGAGGCATATTAGTTTTTATCATTTCATCACGCTTCTCAACTAAGGTCTTAGTCTCTTTTTCTACTTGCTTTTTCCTGACTAGCCTTTGTGGGAAAGGTATTGGGGGTTGGTAAGGTGGTGGAGGGATATACTTTGGTTTAATCTCTTCTTGTTCACTCATGTCCACCTCACATTCCACTTCCTTTTCAACTACCCCAAGTTTATCTTCCCTCAAGTATATAGCATTAGATTGCTCACTGGGATTAACTTCGGGTTGTCCCGGAAACGTACCCTTAGTCCTAGAAGATGTACTAGCTTGTTGGGCAATTTGTGTCTCTAGCATCTTATTGTGAATAGCTAAGTTATCTACCTTAGAAGCTAGTTCCTTAATGGCTTCGCCCATAGCCCTACCATGTTGCCTAAACTCTTCATTTTGCTTTGTTTGAGTTTCAACAAAATTTTCCAAAAGAGACTCAAGTTTAGAATTTTGTACCTGAGGATGCCCCGATGCGGGTTTCATATTACCTTGGCCTTCTTGGAATTCGTGGTTCAACGTGTTGTTGTAGTTCCGATAGGAGAGATAAGGGCTATTCTTCCTTCCTTGGTTGTAAGAGTTTGGGGGAACGTAGTTTGGCAACTTCGGGTTTGTGTCATAAAAATTGTGATATGAATTCACTTGTTCACCCGAAGCGCCTTTTGCCGGAGCACTACCATGTGGGCACTCCATTATGTCATGTCCCTGCATTCCACAAATCTCACAAACAACATTAGTAGCACCTATTGAACTCACATTAGCCTTTTCAAGCATATCAAAGCGCTTACTCAAGGAATCAAATTTAGACAATATTAAATCATTACTATTCATTTCAAACTTACCCCCCGAAAGCTTTTTCTGGTTATTACCTCTTTCTGAACCCCATTGATGATAGTTGGTGGCAACACTTTCAATGATATTGAATGCTTCAGTTAGTGGTCTATTCATCAATGCTCCACCAGCTGCGGAGTCAAGTGACACCTTCGAAGAATAATCCAATCCATTGTAGAAGGTATGCACTAATAGCCACTTTTCGAGCCCATGATGTGGGCAAGACTCTAGCAATCCCTTGTAACGATCCCAAGCTTCGGATAAGCATTCTCCATCCTTTTGGAAGAAGCCGGTGATCTGAGTTCGTAGGTAAGCAGTCTTGGATGGTGGAAAGAATTTTTTCCAAGAATGCCTGCTCCAGTTGGTCCCATGTTGACAAAGTATTGGCAGGCACTGATTTCAACCAAGCTCTTGCCCTTCTAGTCAGAGAGGAGGGGAATAACCTCAAGCGAATAGCATCAACCGGTGCACCTCGAATTCTTATTGCATCGGTGAACTCCAAGAATGTCTCCACATGATCAGTCGGGTCTTCCGAGGGTAATCCTCCAAACTGATGTTGCCTAATCATGCCAATTAACTGGGGCGGTATAGTGTAGTTATTCGCCTCAATTTCTGGCCTAGCAATCTCAGTTCGCAAACCCCTAGCATTTGGGGCTGCGTAGTCCTTCAGTGGTTTGGTATCCGGTTGATCGGCCATGAGTGGGATGGGATCAACCTTTCTCTCACTCTTCGGGATCAACTTCAATAAGAGTTCCAAGACTTTGGGATCTTCGCATAAAAGAGAAAAATACCTGCAAAGAGAGAGATAGATACAATAGAAAAAAAAAGATTTTTTTTTTAAATAAAAAATGTTCAGAAAAATCAATTTAAAAATTAAATTGAAATTCAAGAATGCACAGTCCCCGGCAACGGCGCCAAAAACTTGATAGCGTGAATCCGCAAGTGTACGGCTTCGTCGTCAAGTAATAAAAAGATCGAACCCACAGAGACCGTGATGGTTGTCACACCCAGGCCGTGATGGTCTCTGCTTTGCTCATTTTCCTTGCTTTTCAAGCTCCATCTTCATACAAACTCTGATTCAACTGGATTTGATTATTTTAATCATGAATTCCTGCACACAAACACCACAGAACCACCTTACCCGTTCCAAGGTAAAAACTAACAAAAATCAAATTAAATATGCCTAAACTATATGAAAATGCATGCAAAATGACAAGGAAATATGAGGTGAAATCACACTCATCAGTGGACTCCTTTCTTGGACATCAAGGAGCTTGTTCATCCCAAGCTTGTCAAAGAATTCTGGACAAATGCTGTGGTCGTCACCAGCAAGCTTGACGGAACCAAAAGCTTTAAGGCTGAAATGCCCAAAGATTGGAGCAGCTTTCAAACCTGACTGGGAAGATCAGGTGGGAACTGATAATGTCAATATAGCTGTCTATGGTGTTCCCAACCCTTAGAACAAGAAGCCAATCAGCATGATGCCAAAGTACAGATTCTTGCACAAGCTACTGCTGGAGTGTGTGATGCCTAGGAAAG
Source organism: Echinosophora koreensis (assembly GCA_035048595.1). NCBI lineage: Eukaryota > Viridiplantae > Streptophyta > Magnoliopsida > Fabales > Fabaceae > Echinosophora > Echinosophora koreensis. The sequence continues at coordinate 1,339,133 of JAPCYP010000106.1, forward strand.
GATCACGAGATAATGTGACCAAGATGGACAGATTTGCTCTGTACCACTTGATTCACAGAATCAAGGTAGACATCAATGATCTCATCTACATGTACCTTGAATCTCTGATCAAAAGGACCAACATGCAAACCTATCCCTATGGAATGCTGTTGACAAGGGTCTTTAGGAACAAGCTGTTTGTTCCAAGTGATGTTCATTTTGTGGACATGTCACTTCCTCTTGACAGGAAGGTCCTGTCTATGATGGACATTGAAGGTATCCCTCTGAAAGATGAAGAGGAAGATAAGAAGAAGAAGAAGAAGAAGAAGAAGAAGAAGAAGAAGAAGAAGAAGAAGAAGAAGAAGAAGAAGAAGAAGAAGAAGAAGAAGAAGCAGCCTGCTGTTGAACAGAAGCAGAAGGAGAAAATGGAGGAACTAGTGGTTTTCACTGATGAATCAGAGGTTCCTATCTCTGAAAGAATCTGGAAGCCTTCTGGAAAGATGGCCAGACAAGACCAGAGGCCTGAGGTAGAGAAACCTTCAGCTTCTGGAGAATCTGCTGAAACAGTTGAGCCTCTAAGGTTCAAGCTGAAGAAACCCTCTCCCAAGAGGAAGACAAGTGAAGCTGAGAAATCTGTTGGTGCATCTGCACAACCCAGCAAAAGAAGAAGGCTGGTGAAGACCTTTACTAAGGTCAGACATTTGGAGTCTGAGCCTAGTAAAGATGAAGTATCTGCTCAGGGGTAGCAGACAACTCCACCCTTGGAGGAGCCCAAGAAGAAGAATCCTCTTGATTTCGGAATCATTCCCAGAAAAAGAAGGCCAAGCTACCCAATGCCAATAGTGGCTCATGCTGAAAGGGAAGAAATTCCTGCAGAAGGACCCTCTGCTGAAGCTGTTGTTGTTGCTGCAACTTCTGCTGACCTATCTGGTGGGACTCAGACAGTTGTTCAACCTGAAGTTGACACTTTTTCTCCTTCAAAGAAGAAGCTAAAGCTATCTGAGGATCAGATAATCTCTTTTTCTATCCCCTTTGTACCATCTTCTCCCTTTCACTAAGGTATCCACAACTCTGTTGTCTCTTCTCCATCTGCTCTTTTTGTTCAACCTTTGTCAGTTGCTTCTCCCTTTCCCTCACCTGTCTCCTCACACCGCACCCAAACATCATATGATGTTGTGTCTGATATGTTTCAGTACACAGTTGTTCACAGGGACTCAACTCCCAAAGAACAATCTGGCATATCATCAAGACTATTTGTGAGTGATCTGCAATCTCTGATGACTGCAAGTGTCTCTCATTTATCTGTCATTCCTTCTCCTCCATCTCACATTCTTAACCCTTGTAGGGAGATTTTATTTTATCCCCCTATTGTTGTGTTCATTAGAACATTGGCCAGAACTCACTATCCTGCCTCTGTTGTAATGTTACCTAATAGGTCTAGGTATTTCTTTCTTTTAGTAATAGGATCAAATTCCTTTTTCTGTCATAATAGATTCATTATTACCTTTACCTCCATCTGTTTTAGCCAAACAACTACTTCCCCCTCCTATACAGATTAAAATCACTCGTCTGTCTCTGTGTGAGAGACTTTCCTGTGTCTTTCCTTCTCTTGACACTGACTTAGTCAGAATCAATCCTTTCTTTAAGTTAGCTTTTCTCCCTCTCTTTTATTTCAGAACCATTCATCAATATATCTTTCCTCGTGTCTCTTCACCCTTTTATGTACCCAAGGCACCCCCAGTCTTAGCTTTAACCTGGTATCCTGACCTGTCTACTGCTTCAACCAGCTTGTCTACAAAAGCCCCCTCTTCTCAGATAGTGGACTTACATAGCTTCAATTTGCTTAGAACTGAGCTAGAAGAAGTCAGAAGATATTGGATGAAGAAAAGCGTGCTAGGCTGCTTTTAGAAAAGAGAATTGACTCTCTGTTTTTGCTTTTTAGTCAACCTAGATAGTTTATCTTGTAAAATCTGTCTTGTACTTAAGAAAGCTTATGATGAATGAAAAATCAATGATCTTTTATCATCTCTGTTCTTCATTATGTCTATATTTTTTCCTTTTTGTTGTTGACAAAGGGGGGAGAAAGTAAAAGTTAAGATGATTAAGTTAAAATTTGAACTTGAGCTGCATGACTCTGATAATAATGATGCATATCTATGATAATGATATTTGTTAAGTCTCTAAAATGTCTGTGTGCACTTCCCTAAGTTTTGATGAGAACTAAACATTGGTTAATGATTTAATTAACCTACTTTGTGGTTGCTAACCTGTCTACTTAGTGTACAGATCAGAAAATAACAAAACTCACCTGTCTGTCTACCTAAGTACCAACCTGTCTGGATAAGCAAAAAGGTCAACCTGTCTGCTGACTGGGATTGTTGACTTTGTACAAACTGGTTTTCAACCTGTCTCTGCTCTGCTCTCAAACTTGTCTAAGGTTCTTTGTTAAGAACTCGAAGTACAAGAAGCTTTTGGAAGCTGTTCCCTCATGTAGAAGACTCTGAATCTCTCTCTCACACTTATCAAGAAATTCAGAAGTGCTCTCTCTCAAGCAACCTAGGAAGTTAGAGACAAACTTCCAGTTAAATAATGTTTCCAATATGCTTTATTCCCTAGTACTTTCGGTTATTACACAAGAAGGTAAATGTACTCTGCAAAAGTACCAAAGCATTCTGCACAACTCTGATTTGGCTTCTACACGATGCATAAAGCCATTATCCTTCATGTTAGAGTACAACCAACGTCTCCATTGCATTAATGGCTGCCCAGAACGACTATATTGCATTTAATGAAGCTCTGCTTGAAGCCATCGTTGCAAGGAATGTCTCTAACGGATATTAAATGTTTGAAGGCTATAAATACAGAAGTCATTGAAGATGAAAAAATCAGAGATTACAAAGCATTAAAGAGCCATTACTCTGTTCATTTATTCACTCTGTATTCTTCAATCATTTGAAGTTATTACGCAGACTTTCCTAAGCTTTACATTTAAACCACTCTCTGAGTGTTATTGAAAGATCTGTCTGTCTGTAAGTGTATTTATTACAAACCAAATTCTTAAACAAATCTGAGTGAGCCTGAAGAGGCTAGGTGTGCAAAGAATACTTGTCTTGGAGCCTGAAGAGGCTAGGTGTGCAAACAATACTTGGAGTCTGTAACCTGATCAATTATAGTGGATAAATCTTGGTGCTGCCAAGGACTGGACGTAGCTCTTTGTGTTAAAGAGTGAACCAGGATAAATCACTGTGTTAATCTCTCTTTCCTTAATCTCTTTAGTTGTTTTGATTATATATCATCTGCATTCTAACTAAGGGGTTAAAACTGTTTTTATCAAGCCTGTTTTTCATCTGTATGCTTGTGTTGTTTTCTGAGAAAAATATAACAGACAAGTGACCTGTCTGTGTAACCCTTTTTACACCTGTCCGAACTTAGCTTCTGTGTGCGAAAAGTTTTTAACTTTATTTTAATTTCTGATAAACACAATTCAACCCCCCTTCTCGTGTTTATAGTTGTCTATTTCAGTTGGTATCAAAGCACAGCCTCTGGATTGAGCATCTAACAGTGTAGAGGTAAAATATCCTGAAGAATAGACATGACTGCTGGAGCTAGTGGAAGTCACCAGACTGAAGGAGCCTCCTTAACCAGACCTCCATTCTTCAATGGAGAAAACTACAACTATTGGAAAGATAGATTTCAATGGTTTATTCTGTCTACAAACTCTGATCTCTGTTGTAGATGTCCTCAACAGCACAAAGAAAACACCACTGCTGGTACCTGGATAGTGGCTGCTCGCGACATATGACAGGAGAAAGGTCTATGTTCCTAGACCTCCAACTTAAGAAAGGAGGACATGTGGCATTTGGTGGAAATCAGAAAGGGAAGGTTATAGGAATTGGTACTATTGGTGGTAAACCTCCTCTTCTCTCTATCAAATGTTCTTATGGTTAAAGGATTAAAACACAATTTGCTTAGCATAAGTCAATTATGTGACAGTGGATTTGATGTCTCCTTTACCAAGGATTTTTGTATAGTTAAAGATCTGAGTGGCAAAACCCTCTTTTCAGCTAAAAGGCAACTAAATCTGTATAAGATTGAACTGACTGATCTCTCAGATCAAAGTGTAACATGTCTGATGTCTAAAGAGGATGAAAGATGGTTATGGCATAAGAAACTAGGACATGCTAGTATGAAACTAATTTCAAAATTAAAAGGGGATAACCTTGTGAGAGGATTGCCTGATATTAGTTTTAAGAAAGATGTTTTGTGTGATGCATGTCAGAGAGGAAAACAAGTAAAATCAAGTTTCAAATCTAAAAACCAAGTATCAACCTCTAGACCTCTTCAGCTGTTACACATGGATTTGTTTGGACCAGTTAGTGTTGTCAGCTTAGCTGGAAGGAAATATGGATTTGTCATAGTTGATGACTATTCTAGATATACATGGGTACTCTTCTTAACCCACAAGGATGAGTCTTTTAAGGCTTTCTCAGTATTCTGTAAAAGAGTACAAAATGAACAGGGTTTCTGCATTTCTACTCTTAGAAGTGACCATGGGGGAGAGTTTGAAAATGAGCAGTTTAGTCAGTTCTGTGAGGAAAATGGGATCTCTCACAATTTCTCTGCACCTAGAACTCCTCAACAAAATGGAGTGGTCGAGAGAAAGAACAGATCTCTGCAAGAGATGGCTAAATCTATGCTCAATGAGAATAATCTCCCTAAGTACTTCTGGGCAGAAGCAGTAAACACAGCTTGTTATGTACAAAACAGAATACTCATTAGGCCTTTTCTAAAGAAGACACCTTATGAACTATGAAAAGGAAAAAGCCCCAACATTTCTTAATTCCATGCATTTGGTTGTGAATGCTTCATCTTAAATACCAAGGATCAACTTGGAAAGTTTGACTCTAAGACAGACAAAGGTATCTTTTTGGGATACTCTGAAATGTCTAAAGCTTTTAGAATTTACAATTCTAGAACATCTGTTATTGAAGAATCTGTTCATGTCAAATTTAATGATAGTTTAAAGACTAATAAGGAATTGTCAGATCTAGAAGATGATCTTACAGGTCTTGATATGAACAAGTCAGAAGATCAACAACCTGACTTAACCAAATCAGAACCTGAAGCAGAACCAAACAGACAAGTGGAGCAGACAGGTCAAGATCCTCTTGAAAGAGATTGGAAATTCAAAACTCATCATCCTAAGGATCTCATTATTGGAAATCCCTCAAAAGGAGTAAGAACCAGATCTACTTTAAGAGAATCAAGCAATGTGGCCTTTATGTCAGAAATAGAGCCAAAACACATTGAAGAAGCTCTTGATGATGAAAGCTGGATTCTTGCTATGCAAGAGGAACTCAATCAGTTCACCAGAAATGATGTCTGGACACTTGTCTCCAAGCCTAAAAACAAGTCTGTCATTGGAACAAGATGGGTCTTCAGAAACTAGCTGGATGAAGATGGCAAAGTTGTCAGAAACAAGGCAAGGTTAGTAGCTCAGGGCTATAACCAACAAGAAGGTATTGACTATACTGAAACCTTTGCACCTGTAGCTAGAATTGAAGCTATTCGCATTCTGATATCATATGCTGCACAACACCAAATCACTCTTTTTCAAATGGATGTGAAAAGTATTCTCCTCAATGGAATAATTGAAGAAGAAGTTTATGTTAAACAACCCCCTGGTTTTGAAGATACTGATAAACCAGATCATGTTTTTAAACTTAAAAAGGCATTATATGGTTTAAAGCAAGCACCTAGGGCATGGTATAATAGACTAAGCTCTTTTCTCATGCATAATGGTTTTACAAGAGGTCAAGTAGATACTACTCTGTTTAAGAAAAGCTCTAAAGAGAATTTCATTATAGTCCAAATATATGTTGATGATATTATTTTTGGAGCAACTAATGAAAAGCTGTGCAAGGATTTTTCAAAGCTGATGCAAGCAGAATTTGAGATGAGCATGATGGGAGAATTGAAGTTCTTCCTTGGTCTACAATTCAAACAGACAAGTGATGGAATCTACATCCATCAACAAAAGTATATCAAGGAAATGCTTAAGAAGTACAAAATGGAAAGTGCTAAACTTATGAAAACTCCCATGGAAACCAATGCAAAACTAAGTAAAGATGATGAAGGTAAAAAGGTAGACCAAACTGTCTACAGAGGTATGATTGGATCTCTACTGTACTTAACTTCAAGCAGACCTGATATTCAATTTAGTGTCTGCATGTGTGCTAGATTTCAATCTGACCCAAGAGAATCTCATCTTAAAGCTGTTAAGAGAATATTTAGATATTTGCTTGGTACTACTAATCTTGGTTTGCTATATTTAAGAACTAAAGAATAAAGATTAGTGGGATTCTGTGATGCTGACTTTGCTGAAGACAGAATAGAAAGAAAAAGCACCAGTGGAGGATGCCACTTCTTTGGAGCAAATTTAGTCTCTTGGTCAAGCAAAAGGCAGACAACTATTGCTCTATCTACTGCTGAAGCAGAATATATCTCAGCTGCTAGCTGTTGCTCTCAACTCTTATGGGTAAAACATCAACTTGAGGATTACTCTGTTTTTTAGCATAATATATCTGTATGGTGTGATAATTCTAGTGCTATCTGCTTAACTAAAAATCCAATTCAGCATTCTAAGACTAAGCATATAGAAATCAAACATCACTTCATTAGAGATTATGTTCGGAAAGGTATCTTTGATATTAAGTTTGTTAAAACTGAAAATCAATGGGCTGATATCTTCACTAAGCCTTTAGCAGAAGAAAGATTTTTATTTATTAGAGACAATTTAAACATGCATTGCATTGTTGAATGAAATATCTGAGTTTTTGAACTGTCTATGTTACCTATCTTATAGCTTTATATCACCTGTCTGTGATCACCTGTCTGACTCTGATGAGTCACTATGCTGAAACTCAACAGTTTTATTAAAATGGTTGTTATTTATTTAATACCATTTGTTAATCTGAAGCTAATCATGGGCACGGTAGTCTTTACCTCGAAACCATGTTTTCATTATGTCTTAAGTGGGTGCTACAGTTCCCCACATAAATCATGCCATTTTGAATTAAAAATGTCTATTTTCTCTCTCCTGCTTTTATTGCTTTAAAAGGCAATTTTCAGAAAGATTCAAACTTTATCTTTCTCAAAATCCCTAAGTCTTTTCATCTTCGTCTTCCTCTCGTTCAAACCCTTCTCTCTTCCAAAACTCTCTTATCCTCCCCTCTGAAAAATGGCATCTTCAAAGCGTCTGTCCCCAAAAGAAATTGCTGAGAAATACGAAATGAGAGTAGCTGATGTTGAGAAGATTCTTCCGGGTAAAACTGTTGATCTCCAACAGATGAAGAAATGGGGAATGGATGTCACTGAAGAGTTGGAATACTCCAAGTGGACAGCCTTCTTTGACATCAAGGAGCTTGTTCATCCCAAGCTTGTCAGAGACTTCTGGAGGAATGCTGTGGTCATCACCAGTGTGGTTGATGGAACCAAGAGTTTCAAGGCTCAAATGTCATCTGATGTAACTCTCCAGTTTCCCATTGGATCTTTGGAATTGGCAACAAGATGTCCAAGGATTGGAACTGCCTTCAGACCTGACTGGGAAGATCAGGTAGGAACTGAAAATGTTAATATTGCTATATATGGAGTTCCCAACCCTGAGAACAAGAAGCCTGTCTGCATGGTGCCCAAGTGCAGGTTCTTGCACAAGTTGCTGCTGGAGTGTGTGATGCCAAGAAAAGGATCACGAGACAATGTGACCAAGATGGACAGATTTGCTCTGTACCACTTGATTCACAAAATCAAGTTAGACATCAATGATCTCATCTACATGTATCTTGAGTCTCTGATCAGAAGGACAAACATGCCTACCTACCCTTATGGAATGCTGTTGACAAGGGTGTTTAGGAACAAGTTGTTTGTTCCAACTGATGTCCATTTTGTGGACATGGCTCTTCCCATAGACAAGAAGGTCATGTCTATGATGGGGATTGAAGGAATCCCTCTGGAGGACGAAGAAGAAGACAAGAAGAAAAAGAAGAAGCCTGCTGTTGAGCAGAAGCAGAAGGAGAAAGCAGAAGAACCAGTTGATTCCACTGGTGAATCAGAGGTTCCAATCTCTGAAAGGATCTGGAAACTTGCTTGAAAAGTGGCCAGACAGGACCAGAGGCCTGAGGAACCCACAGCCTCTGCAAAATCTGTTGAGACAGTTGAACCTCTCAGATTCAAGCTGAAGAAACCCTCTCCCAAGAGGAAGACTAGTGAGGCTGGGAAATCTGGTGTGGTTTCTGCACAACCCACCAAGAAGAGAAGACTGGTGAAGACCTTTACCAAGGTCAGATAAGTGGAGTCTGAACCTAGTAAAGAGGAAGCATATGCTCAGGGGGAGCAGACATCTCCACCCTTAGAGGAGCCAAGGGAGATCAAACCTCTTGATCTGGGAATCATTCCCAGAAAAAGAAGGTCAGGCTACTCTATGCCTGTGGTGGCCATTGCTGAAAGGGAAGAAGTCCCTGCAGAAGAGCCTGCTGCTGTTGCTGCTACTGCAACCTCTGCTGACCTGTCTGATGGGACTCAGACAGTTGATCATCCTGAAGCTACTACTCTGTCCCCTTCAAGGAAGAAGACAAGACTCTTTGAAGATCAGCTTTTCACCTTTCCTTCTGCACCATCCTCTCCCCTTCACCAAGGTATTCAAAGTTCTGTAGTTTCCTCTCCCTCTACCCTCTTTGTCAATCCTTTGTCTGTTGCCTCCCCTTTTCATTCACCTATCTCCTCTCACCCCACCCAAACATCTCTTGATGTTGTGTCTGATATATGTCAGTACACAGTTGTTCACAGGGACTCAACTCCCAGAGAACAATCTGGCATATCATCAAGACTGTTTGTGAATGATTTGCAATCTCTGATGACTGCAAGTGACTCTCACTTATCTGTCATCCCTTCTCCTCCACCTCATATTCTGAACCCATGTAGGGAGATTTTCTTCTATCCCCCTATTGTTTTGTTCATTAGAACATTGGAAGGATCTCACTATCCTGCCTCTGTTGTAATGTTACCTTCTAGGTCTAGATACTTCTTTCTCTTAGTCACAGGGTCAAATTCATTTTTCTCTCACATAGACTCTCTCTTACCCTTACCTCCATCTGTCTTAGCCAATCAACCTCTTCCCCCTCCTATTCAAATTAGAGTCACTCGTCTGTCTCTATGTGAAAGACTCTCCTGTGTCTTTCCCTCTCTTGATTTTGACCTAGTCAGAATCAAACCTTTGTTTAAATTAGCTTTTCTTCCTTTATTCTATTTCAGAACCATTCATCAGTATTTCTTTCCCCATGTCTCCTCACCTTTCTCTGTACCTAAGGCACCCCCAGTTTTAACCTTACCTTGGTATCCAAACCAGTCTGCTGCTTCAACCAGTCTGTCTACAGAAGCCTCCTCCTCTCAGATGGTGGATTTAGATAGCTTCAATCTTCTTAAGACTGAGCTAGAAGAAGTCAGAAGACATTTGGATGCAGAGAGGCATGCTAGGCAGCTGTTAGAAAAGAAAGTTGATTCCTTGTATCTTCTTTTTAATCAGCCTAGATAAATGGTTGTAGAAACTGCCTTGTAAATTAGAAGCTTATGATGAATAAAAATCAATTTTACTTTATCTTCTTTATTGTCTCTTTTCTCTCTACTGTTATCTGTTTGTCCCTTTTTGTTGCTGACAAAAGGGAGAGAAAAATGTAAGATGATTGGAGAAAAATATGTTGATGGTTAAAATGCTAAGTGTTCTGGAGAAAATATAAATTGGTTAAAATTGAAACTTTAATTCTCTGTTACTCTGATATTTTGAACTTAAGACTGCTGCATATTGCTCTGATACTTTTAATTGAACTCAAATGCACCTATCTACACAGACAGAAAATATCAACCTGTCTACTTTCTATTATTCTTTAACATGATATTTTCTAAGGTTCATTAAATCATCTGAATGTTTGTCATCATCAAAAAGGGGGAGATTGTTAAGTCTCTAAAATGTCTGTGTGCATTTCCCTAAGTTTTGATGAGAACTAAACATTGGTTAATGATTTAATTAACCTACTTTGTGGTTGCTAACCTGTCTACTTAGTGTACAGATCAGAAAATAACAAAACTCACCTGTCTGTCTACCTAAGTACCAACCTGTTTGGATAAGCAAAAAGGTCAACCTGTCTGCTGACTGGGATTGTTGACTTTGTACAAACTGGTTTTCAACCTGTCTCTGCTCTGCTTTCAAACTTGTCTAAGGTTCTTTGTTAAGAACTCAAAGTACAGGAAGCTTTTGGAAGTTGTCCCCTCATGTAGAAGACTCTGAATCTCTCTCACACATATCAAGAAATTCAGAAGTGCTCTCTCTCAAGCAACCTAGGAAGTCAGAGACAAACTTCCAGTTAAAGAATGTTTCCAACATGCTTTATTCCCTAGTACTTTCGGTTATTACACAAGAAGGGAAATGTACTCTGCAAAAGTACAAAAGCATTCTGCACAACTCTGATTTGGCTTCTACACGATGCATAAAGCCATTATCCTTCATGTTAGAGTACAACCAACGTCTCCATTGCATTAATGGCTGCCCAGAACGACTATATTGCATTTAATGAAGCTCTGCTTGAAGCCATCGTTGCAAGGAATGTCTCTAACGGATATTAAATGTTTGAAGGCTATAAATACAGAAGTCATTGAAGATGAACAAATCAGAGATTACAAAGCATTAAAAAGCCATTACTCTGTTCATTTATTCACTCTGTATTCTTCAATCATTTGAAGTTATTACGCAGACTTTCCTAAGCTTTACATTTAAACCACTCTCTGAGTGTTAGTGAAAGATCTGTCTGTCTGTAAGTGTATTTATTACAAACCAAACTCTTAAACAAATCTGAGTGAGCTTGAAGAGGCTAGGTGTGCAAAGAATACTTGTCTTGGAGCCTGAAGAGGCTAGGTGTGCAAACAATACTTGGAGTCTGTAACCTGATCAATTATAGTGGATAAATCTTGGTGCTGCCAAGGACTGGACGTAGCTCTTTGTGTTAAAGAGTGAACCAGGATAAATCACTGTGTTAATCTCTCTTTCCTTAATCTCTTTAGTTGTTTTGATTATATATCATCTGCATTCTAACTAAGGGGTTAAAACTGTTTTTATCAAGCCTGTTTTTCATCTGTATGCTTGTGTTGTTTTCTGAGAAAAATATAACAGACAAGTGACCTGTCTGTGTAACCCTTTTTACACCTGTCCGAACTTAGCTTCTGTGTGCGAAAAGTTTTTAAATTTATTTTAATTTCTGATAAACACAATTCAACCCCCTTCTCGTGTTTATAGTTATCTATTTCAATATTGACTCTGATAAATTAGAATTGTACCTAAGTGCACCTGTCTGCACAATACTTCTGGTTTTAGAAATTTTCAACCTGTCTGAATTATGTTATCTTATGTTGATATTTTCTAAGGTTCATTAAATCATCTGAATGTTTGTCATCATCAAAAAGGGGGAGATTGTTAAGTCTCTAAAATGTCTGTGTGCATTTCCCTAAGTTTTGATGAAAACTAAACATTGGATAATGATTTAATTAACCTACTTTGTGGTTGCTAACCTGTCTACTTAGTGCACATATCATAAAAGTAAGACTCACCTGTCTGTCCACATGTATGACAACCTGTCTGGATAAGCAAAAGTCAACCCGTCTGCTGACTAGGATTGTTGACTATCTACAAATCAGTTTCAATCTGTCTCTGCTATGTTCCCTTCTCGTCTAAGGTTCTTCGATGGGAACTCGAATACAAGAAGCTTTTGGAAGCTGTCCCCTCAAAGAGAAGACTCTGATTCTCTGTCACGCTTATCAAGATATTCAGAAGGTCATTCTCACAAGCAACCTAGGAAGTCAGAGATAACATCCAGTTAAAGAATGTTTCCAACATGCTTTATTCCCTAGTACTCTTGGTTATTACACGAAAAGGGAAATATACTCTGCAAAGTACAAAAGCATTCTGCACAACTCTGATTTGGCTGTTGCACGATGCATAAAGCCATGATCCTTCATGTTAGAGTACAACCAACATTCCTATTGCATTAAATGGCTGCCCAGAAGGACTCTATTGCATTTAATGAAGCTATGCTTGAAGCCATCGTTGGAAGGAATGTCTCTAACGGATCTTAAATGCTCGAAGGCTATAAATATAGAAGTCCTTGAAGATGAAGATATCAGAGATTACAAAAGCATTAAAGAGCCATTACTCTGTTCATTTATTTCTTCATTCTTTCAATCTGTATTCTTCAACCATTTGAAGTTATTACGCAGTCTTTCCTAAGTCTACATTTAATCCACTCTCTGAGTGTTAGTGAAAGAACTGTTTATCTGATTGTATTTATTACAAACAAACTTCTCAAACAAACCTGTGTGAGCCTGAAGAGGCTAAGTGAGCAAAGAATACTTGTGTTGGAGCCTGAAGAGGGTAGGTGTGCAAACAATACTTGGAGTCTGTAACCTGCTCATTTATAGTGGATAAAACTTGGTGCTGCCAAGGACTGGGCGCGTAGCTCTTTGTGTTAAAGAGTGAACCAGGATAAACAACTATGTTAATCTCTCTTCTCTTAAACTCTTTAGTTGTTTTGATTATATTATCTGCTTTCTAACTAAGAAGTTAAAAGTGTGAATATCAAGCTTGTTTTCCATTTGCATGATTGTGTGTTTTTCTGTCAAAATACACCAGACAGGTCATCTGTCTGTGTAAGCTGTTTTACACTTGTCTGAACCTAGCTTGTGTGCGAAAAGTTTTCAACTTTATTTTAATTTCTGATAAACACAATTCCCCTTCTCGTGTTTATAGTTGTCTATTTCACCCTCATCTTACGCTACCCCCTTATCTAATATATACACTATCCTTCTGCCCATACCTGAAGATTCCCAACAAAAGCTAAGCGGTAAACTAAACGCGTTCCCTCAAGCGGCTCGGTGAGTTTCCCAAGCCTTGGTCAAAACGTAAAAAAGGAAACCATTAATCCTCAATTCAAGAAGAAGAAAGGAGATTAACAAAAAGGGATGACAAGGTGCATGAATTTTACTTGGTTTAGAGACCCAAACAGCAAACACAATGAACACGTGTTCGCAACGGTGTTCCCCAATTGAAGAATGGTGGAAAACAGTGGACAAAATGGTCCCTAGAGAGATAGTTTTTAGAGAAAAGAGATGAGACCTCAAAGAGAAAGGTGAGAGGCAGTTTCTGAGTGTTAGAGTCATGTAAACTAGGGTTTAGGGCGTGACTTAGAGGTTTAAAATGAATTAGGGTGCAACTTGGCCAAAACAGAAGCCCCAAAATGCTATCAACGTCATTAGGCCGGGCTCATAAACTTAGGCTGGGCGCAAACTCTTAGGCCGGGCTAAAAAAACTTAGGCCGGGTGGATCTCAGAAAACCAGAATTCACTATTAAGACCCTCCCAAAGGCTAAACTACCTCTAACATACACATATGCATAAATATCAAACATATAACAACATATATATGCCAAAACTAACACATATAAACATAAGGGTGAATCTTGGGGTGTTACAAGTGGTAATCTTTGAGTGAATGGTGAGTGAGTGGTGAGGTCCTTGTAATATTCATTTTTGACTTGTAATTCTTTTCTTTCACTTGTTCTTCAAGTGTATTTGTTCCTTGTTGGATTGTACTTAATTCTTTTTTATTTTTGGTGATGTAATTGTTCTTATTGGTGTAATCTTCATTTGATTTTTGTAATTTTCAATTTGATGGAATTTGTATTGTAATTTCTCAAATTGTAAGTGCACCATGACTTCACTACATGAAGAAGGCATTGGAGATTCTCCTCCATCATCACCAAGAACAAGGAACTTGCATAGGAAGTTGGATAGAATGACAAGGAACATAGACCTAGATTTGATAGATGGAGGAGACATAGACATGAACATAAAGGAATAAGGAATGAGAAGGATGACAAGTTGCATAATGTGAAGGTGAAGATCCCTAGCTTCCATGGGAAGAGTGATCCCGATGTTTACTTGGAATGGGAGACCAAATTGGAGCACATATTCTCTTGCTACTACTATAGTGAAGAAAAGAAAGTAAAGGTAGCTAGTCTAGGATTTCATGATTATGCTTTAATTTGGTGGGATCAATTGTGTAAAGAGAGAAGAAGGTATGATGAGGAACCAATTAGTACTTGGAGAGAAATGAAGAGGGTTTTGAGAAAAAGATATGTGCCTTCAAGCTACACTAGAGACCTACAACATGCACTGAAGGTTGATGCACAAGTGAAGAGAAAGAACTCCTTCAAGAAGGAGGGTGTCTCATTAAAACAACACTACGCCAGATTATACAATAAATAGCGCACTTTTAATAGCGTTTAAATAACAAATGCTATTTAAAATGAGGCGGAAGGCCTTTAATAACGCTTCCTTAAGAGAGCGCTATCTTAGGTGCAACCTAAGAGAGCGCTATCTTAGGTGCAACCTAAGATAGCGTTTTCTTAAGGAAGCGCTATCTATTCCTAATGTGTAGCAATAGATAGCGCTTTCTTAAGAAAGCGCTATCTTAGTTATAAGAATAGACGACGCTTTTTTAAGGAAGCGCTATCTATTCCAATACCTAAGTATTAATTCTTTCCCTAAAAATAAACTGTTCCCTCTGCACGCAAATTTTTTCCCTCGCTCACAAATTTACCTCGCTAGGTTTATCCCTCCCACGCAAAAATAAGCTACGGCATGACTGTCTCCCTCCACCGCTTCAAGTCACTGCTCGCGACCGTCTCCCTCCACCACGCCTTCCACTGCACCGCCGACCAGTCACACACACAGACACCTTCAATTTACTTCCCTCTTCTCTCTTCCTTCCTCAGTCTTTCACTCTTCCATTCACCCTTCAATTTTCAGTTTTCACTCTCCACCATCGACCCCTCACACACACAGACACTTCAATTTACTGCACCTCAAGCACGTCATTGCTACTTGTTGGCAGAGTGAATAGGGAATCGTCGTTACACCTCAAGAGTGACGAGCTCCTCCCTGGAACCGGAAGAAGAAGAGTCGAACTTGAAGTGCTTCCCAATCTACATCCCAGACTGGGGTTTCAACAAAACATAGAAACCCTCATTTTTCGTAAGCTTCTCTCTCTATTCGCTTCTATCTCTCCTTTGCCCTTTTCTATTTTCTGGTTCTCTTTTTTATTTTTGGTATCATCGTGATAAAAAAAAGGGTTTTTGGGGTCATTTTTTCTCTGTTCCGGTCACTCTTTCTCTCTATTTTTTTTTTCGGGTTTGATGTATATTGTATGTGTTAGGGTTTCTCTATGAATTGATGTGAATATGGCATGACTACTCTTCCATATGGCATGTCTACTCTTCACTACCAGTGCTCTTTTTTTCAATCAGACTTAAAATTTAATCTAAGATTCAAAAGTATAACAATTGTTGTTTGTGACTTTGTGTCACCGTAGGTATTAAAGTTATTATCTATACTCTAATAACACCGTTTTGAATCAGAAAGCAACCCTCTAAAGTTTAAAGAAAGTTCAACGAGATGTATTGCTTTAATTTGAGCCATATAGTATGCAATTCCTGCTACTTATAATCTTATATCAGGATGACTACTATGGTTTTTTAGCTATTTTACAAGCTGGTGCCTTTTGGACTCTAAGAGCTCTGCTCTGGAATTTTATTTTTAGTCCTACTCGGGTTGTACCCCTTGACTTTTACATGCAGCAGCCATTGTCTCCATGAAGCCATAGGAGGTGCTAACAACTGCATTGACTTGATCAACTTAACTTGTTATTTAGACATAATCTGAGTCATTGTAGCTTTAATTAAATACATGATATATACTTTACCATGGGGTAAATTTTGCTTGTTTCTTTCTTCTTTTTTCAATTCATGCTTGAAAAAAACCAGCAAAAGAATATTAATGTTAAACTTGAAACTTCTGCAAGTGTTGATCTGCTATGTGTTCTATACTAATTTACTTTGTTGCTTATGCTAGGTACAGAGGCAGTGTCCTCTCTTTCTATTGGTGTCATAATTCATTTACAGTTGAGAATTTTTAACTCAAATAGTTGTTAAGTTAGTTTATTCATATTTAGTTGTTACTGCTTGAAGAGGATGCCCACAACTAGTCATGCAACTGAATTTTTAAACAATTTCAGAGTAGTTGCCACTAAATTATCTATTTAGGGAAAATTTAAGGAGAAGTAATACAGATATATTAACTCTGACCTTTCTGTTGTATGCTTTCTGTAGGTCCAGGAGTTACCTTCAGTATTTATCACTTTTTTTGCATGGAGTATAAGTGAGGTAAATTGTTTTTTGATTGGCTGTACTTCATTTGATTTACTACCATGACCTTGCTGTTTGTGTCACATACATGACGAACTAATGATAATCTTTATGATGTTTATAGTTGCAATAGGGGTAAAATGACTTCATAACATGTGAAAGATTCACTGTTCTTCACTGAGTTTGAGGATATTGAATTTCATTTCTCTGTTAATGCTTTAAAACTTTCTTTTTAACCCCTTAAGTATTTCATATCTTTATTCCAGTGATTTATACATGGTGCATATCGTAGACTGCTGCTTTTTCCTAGTACTCTCATGTTGTGTTATGTTTGTAATCCATCAACATTATAGCATAAACAAATTAACAATCTGCTAAATAAGATTGAGTTGTAATCTTTGGAGATGCAGGTCATTAGATATTCACATTATGCTTTTAGTTGTACGGGAAATTGTCCTTCTTGGATCACCGGTCTCAGGTATTTTTCTTTATTTTATTCCATGTTTGATAAACTTGATTTATAAGCTTGATGATGCTTTATCTTTTAATTAGGTACACTGTGTTCATAGTGCTGTATCCTTTGGGAGTGGCACTACACCAAAAAATATTTTTAGTGGCAATTATTTAATGGCAATAAATTAATTGCCACTATTTCATCATATAACTTAACAATTTTGTGGCTAATCAATATTAGTCATTAAAAAACAATTAATAATGACTAGATGAAAATTGCCGCCAAGCCTAGTGTTTAATTTGCCATCCAAGACAATCTCACCTCACTATTTCTTTGCAGAGTCGTTGAACGATCTTCAAGGTTGAAGGTTCGATTGCAAGAACAAGTGTATTTTTAAGTTCAACTACTTGTTCTAATAGTAGCGATAGTGATAACAAGTGTAATTATCAGTTGTTTTCAATAGTCTATGGTTTCCAGTGCTCGACTCTAATTAGCAAGTGTAATTTTGAATTTCTTGAGTTGCTGTTAGTTCTTTCTTTTGATAGTTTATAAATTTTTACACAATTGGAACTCTTTGATTAGGCATCAGATATATGCCTTCTGTACAATTTTCTTATTTGAGAGCCATGTATTGATGATCATTTGATCAAATCATGCAGGCTGATTCATTTCATGCTGAGGAACGATCTAAAACTCAAGAGGAAGAGGACTGGTTTAAATCAAGGTCTGTTCTACACATTCTCACTTTGACTATATTGTCACGATCATGAGTAAAGTTAATACTTTCTAGGAATTTGAAAATCCCTGGTGAGAAATATGTCTATATTGGAATTGTATATCAGTTATTTCCATGTTATTATACTGATAGGAAATGGTAATGTCTGCATGTGAATAAGTTTTGGTTGCAAAACAATTTTAGTGCAGACTCTTGTGTACGTTCCATTTTAGAAGAACATAATGTGAGATCCCATTTGGAGAAATCTTATGATGAATCCTATTAATGAATGTAGAACATATGGCTGCATTGACATTAGGTAGCTCCTCCTCCACTCTCCCTCTCTTTGTAATTGGAGAGATTAGTCTAAGATACACAAATTAGTCTAAGGTTTGTTTCTAATTATTCCTTTGCATAATTTTTTGCCTTTGACTTAGTTATCAACATATGAAAAATTAAGATATGTTTGTCTGTATTGTGAGGAAGGACTTATAATTATAGTTCTGGGGAAAGGATTTACATATGCTAACAATATAACTTGTTGCTTTCTTATTCTATTCCAGTTGCTCTAACTCATGCATATCTAGTTTTTTAGAGCTTTTGACATGGACAAAGTATTCAAGAAACTTATGATGATGTACTTATATTTGTTCTCCAAAACATGATTTCTTAGGCTCTGCATCAAGTAGAGGGGGTTAATGATCATTGAAAAAGGAAGGTACAATAAGAATACTCAAATTAGGTGAGTTTGAATTTTCAACCTCAAATTCTAAGTCCCTGCAAAAGTCTCTGTTGATAAGTAGGATATTTACTATCTTAGTATTGCACTCACCATGTTTTATTGTCGTATAGTCTCAATTCTAATTGCTTCTTTGGTATTCTCTGTTCTGATTTGCATCTTAATTCTTAGTTTTCATGGTTAATTACTTTAAATAATGTGTACCAATAAGATATAAGTGTCACCTATTTTGAAAGATAGCTTGCTTGAAACCTAAGGTGAATTCAATTAACAATCAGTTTTTATTCCCCTTTCAAACTTTTTGGACTTCTAGTAACCAATGTGTTTATTAGCACCACTGTTTAGTGTGATCAAATTACTCTTATATTATGCTAGCTAATGTCTCTCCTATAGTATTAGACTTGTGTGTATGTGCAAGTGATCTGTATGTGTATCTTATGCAGGTCAGCAACAAGGATTTTATGCGATCAAGCAGAAGATGGAAGCCGCATGCACCAATTGTTTAGAATTACTAGTGTGTTGATTATCTTGTATACATTGTTAGTAGTGCATGGTTATTGTCTAGTGTAGGTTAGCGACCTTTTGGTTTATGAACTTAAATTAGAATTAGTTATGTGTAAGTGTTACTGTGATTGTTTTTGGGTGCTTCTAGTACACTTTCAATACAAATTAGATTTATCAAAAAATAAAAACCGTGAATTGCTGAGTGCAGGTGGGAAATGTGGAAAAACAAAGTGAATAATAAAAAAGGGGGAGGGGGGAATAGGTAGCGCTTTCTTGAAAAAACGCTGCCTAAAGTTACAAATAGACAGCGCTTCCTTAAGAAAGCGCTATCTATTGCAAACTTCAGATAGCGCTTCCTTGAGAAAGCGCTGTCTAAACTATGCAATAGATTGTCTTATTTCTAACTTTAGACAGCGCTTTCTCAAGGAAGCGCTACCTATTCCCACTTTCAGTAGCGCTTTTTTAAACGCTATTGAATCTCTCCCACCTTCAGTAGCGGGTGAATAGATAGCGCTTGGAAGCGCTACTAAAGGCAAAAAAAAAAGCGCTATTAAAGCCCTTTTCTGTAGTAGTGCAACTTGAAGTTGTTGGTAAAAGTGGATGAAAGGTCACATTTTCCGAACTCTAAACCTTCCACTTCTACATTTTCTTCTATTCCTTCTATGCACCATTACAAAAACATTACTTTTGTACCCCTCTCTACAAATGACATTAGTGAGGATCAAAAAAAAAAAATAAGAGAGAAAAGGGAGCTTAAGGGAAAATCCAAGAGTGAAAAAGAAAAACAAAATGAAGAAGAAAAGCATGTGCCACAAAATAATATAGAAAAATCAATGGGCACAAGTGTGGAAAAATGTGGAATAATGAAACAAGTTGAGCATGAAAAACAAGAATCAAACCAAGTGCTTGAAAAACAAAGCATGATTTTGAAAGAGATTATGAGCTTGTTTGGGAAAGATGAAATTATTCCCTTTCAGCTGTTTTGAGTGTAATAAGTGGTTTTGAGAATAATTTGTTGTGTTTGGGTACATAGCTTATTTTAAAAAAAAAAGCCTTTTAACCCAAATTTAAGTTGTTTTACACCATCACTATTGTTGGACTGTTTGATGAATTGCTTTAGATTATTCACAAGCAATTCCTGTAATAGCCTTCTCCTCCCCCAACAGTCCTCCACCAAACCCATTAATGATCCTTTTCATACATTCATATATTCCCTGTATAAAATCCATTCATAGCTACCGAGATGATTGTGCATGAAACATGAATCTGTTGGCCGGATCAATGGTCACCTAGGTCAGACTCGGAAGAGATAAAGCGTTAAACCACATTATTTCATGTTCTGTTCTTTCATATGTTTTCCATAATCATAAAAAAAAAAAATTAGAAATTTTATTCAATTTTTTATAAATAGAAAAAAAAAATTGACTGAATAAATAGAAAACTCGTTGATGACAAGATATAAAAAAAATATAATGTTAAAAGAAAAACAAATATTATAAACAAATATTTTTTTACCATTTTTCGTAATTTACTATATAAAAGTGATACTTTTTGTATCACCCAAACGAAATAGATTATCTTAAAATCGTTTTTTCAGCAAATATACCCAAACAAAAACAAATTCTGATTATAATCAATTAATACAATAATCGATTATATAAGTAAATATTATTAGCATAATATTTTTTTTTCAGCTTTCTCAAATGTGATACCATTCTACCCCATATATTGTAAGGCATTTAATATAAAAATAATTAAAATAAAACATGCATTTATTCACTGGATAAAATAAAAATAAATTGTCCATGGGTAGAAAAGTCTCACATGAACGGGTTCACAACGCGGAAAATTACACCAAGTTAAAATAAATAAAACATAATAAATAAACTACCCAACCCCGATGTCACAACTCAAAACTGCTGTAACTGTTCCGGAAATATATCCTCGGAATACAACTGAAACAACCAACTAAACACAAGAACAACCCTACTATGAGTGGCGGCTCCTCAAAGTCACTCATCTCCGAGCTGCTCATCATCCTCTGCAAAATGCCGATCAGGCCAAACACAAACAAATAACGGGGAGTAAGAATCATGTAAACAATAACAGCGTGGAGATAGGAAGCAAGGTAAACAAACAGCATGGCAACAACCAGCATACAACATCATAACAATATCACAACATCCATCATCATCATAAAAAATATCAAGTATGCCATGCAGTGCAATGCAACACTACTCCACTTCTTCAACTATGCATGTGGATCTAACTAACTCAGGATGAACGACTTCGGAGTTACATATCCGTATTGGCCATAGAAGCACCAACACCGGCAGTTCACCAAACCTTGGGTGAACCCCATGGATAGACAACACATCAAACCGTGGATGCCTCATCACGGGGGGTCGCGGTCACCAAACCATCGGGTGACCTACCGTGGATGGCCAGATCACCGTACTCTCGGGCGATCTCCCCTATGTCGAACCTCCCCCATCAATAACTCCAATGCTATATGCAAATGGCACAACAACAAACAATCTCAACCACCTCCTTGATCGGGCCTTGAAGCTCCCGAGACTTCAACATTATCATCAACGTAACCTTAGACCCAAACCGCGAGGTCAAGGATCCCTTGGCCAATAAGCACCAAGGTCCAATTCAACATGCTTGGGTCAATAAGCACCCAAGACTTCAACATCAACAACACCTTAGACCCAAACCGTGGGGTCAAGGCCTCCTTGGCCAACAAGCACCAAGGTATGACTTATCAACGTGCGGTAACCCAAAGGATACTGACTTAACATCTTATCATCTTAATCATCTTAGATAATTATTAACCAGGATGTCTAACCTTCATCTTTGATTAGCTATGTCAACTTATCATCATTGGGGAAATGGGGTTTGAAACCCCTTAAGGTACTTTAATTCTGTTTCTGTCCAGGAGGGGTGAGCACGGTTGTGCTTAAACCCCAGCACGGTCGTGCTCAACACATGAAGGGCGTGCTGCCGCTTAAGTGGAGCACGGTCGTGCTTCCTATTCGGCTAATGCGCGGCCATTTTCCAGAATTCAAATGGGAGCACGGGCGTGCTCCCTGTTCAGCACGGTCGTGCTCAATGCGCGACAGTACTGTTCTGGGCAGAATCTCAACACAGTTTCTAACCAATTATTCTTGGGATTAATCCCCTTAAACTTAACACGTTTTTACACCTAAATAACCAATTAACATATTTTATCAACGTTAACATCATCATAACAATAACAATAACAGCAACTAGTCATCCAACATCATTATGTCAATAACAACATATTCATCTCAAAACAATCATCATAAGCATTATGAACACATCATGAACATAAGGCATAAACTATCATATGTCAAAAACAACCAAAACATGTTATCACATAGCACAACTAAATTAGACAATCGTGTTATCAACAGAAACATATTAACCATACAATATAAAACAACACCGGGGTCATGGGGAACCCCTTTACCTTACACTACCCCCATTGCCTATGGTTACACTACCCTTCTCCCCATACCTAGATTGAAGGTTGCATTAACAACAGTTCCCAACGGTAAACCGGTCCCGAATCCTCAAGCGGCTCACTCCAAAGCTAAGCCTTAGTTAACCAAAAACATCCTTAGGTCAGTTTTTCTAACAAAAATAATAAAGAAACTGAAAAGAGAAAAGGGACCATTACCTTTAAACCAACACAGACTCACAAAAGGCTCCCAACGGCTTCCAAAACTCCAGAAACGGTTGAGTTTTAGTGGAAACAGGGAAGAAGATCGCTCTGGCCGCACTAGGTGACGGCTGACGTCAGAATATAGGGTTAAAACGTAACCCTCGAATTCTGTGCTAAGAATATATAGCCTGGACCTGAGCACGGTCGTGCTCAACTTAGCGTCACCGAGACGCAGTCAGCATATTGAGCACGGGCGTGCTCAACTGAAAATCAGAAACACGCTTCTGGCTTTAAGCATGGGTGTGCTGGCTAATGAGCACGGGCGTGCTCACGTACCAGAAATGGACTTTTAAGCCAAAATCCCACTTAGCCCTTAACCAACAATTCTAACTTAATAAAAATCAGCTTTATAAAAACACTTACGAAAAATGGGGTGTTACACTAAACACATTCTATGAATATTTTTCCAAATCATAGGCATAACTCTTATCTTCATCAAACAATTGTTTTGAAAAGTAAGAACCCTCAATATCCAATAAAATCCTTGAAGCATAAGCCTAAGCTTGATTTGAAATTTGTGATCTATGGCATGCATGACTTATTTGGATTTTGTGTTGTTGCATATTTTGAAAACCACTTGATCTATGCCATTACTCTTGAAAACCATGTTCACTTTTTGAAATCCATAAAGTATGATTGGAGGAATGAAAGCATGTTTGATAATATAATTCCATATTCCTAATATCATGATAACTTTCTTGGATTTCCTCTAAGTTTTCAAAAATGGCATGAGATATTGTTTGAAGTAATCACCAATGCACCCATTATTATTTTTCCTACTTTTGCAAAATTTTCTAAACTTGAATGTGATGCATTTCTTGAAAAATGCACTTTTTGCACCATCAAAGTGGAATGTTTGGGCTATGTTTTAAGTGCCAAAAGTGTGCATATTTCTAAGGTTAAAAGTTAGGTAAAAGAAGTTTTCTTAGTAGGGCTACCAATAAATAATTTTCAACATAATGATTTTTGCATGCCTACTAATACTTCTACCTTACCTATGTGCATTGAACCTATTTTACAAATTCAAAAGCAACTAATGCACATCCATCAAGGTTCCCATTCATTGAGAGAACTAAGACACATATTAAATATCTTTCCAAATGTTTCTCTCAATAATGGACAAATATTTTCAACCAATCTTCAAGAGATTAAAACTTGTGATAAATATTTAAAAGGGTTGTTAACAAAACTTATTTTCAAAAGGGTGGTTTTTGACCCAAGAGGATGGTTGAGAATTACAACGACAAATAAGGGAGTTTCCTTCCCAAATTTTTTTTAGGACCTTTATAAAAGAATGAACCTAAATGTCTTCTCTTTAATGTAGGCTTAAAATTCGGGACGGATTTTCTTTAAGAAGAAGGAGATGATATGAACATGGATTCACAAAGCAAAGGACCAATCATTGAAGACTCACATGGACCCATGTCAAGGTCAAGGCTAAGAAGAGTCCAAAATACTCTAAAGAAAAGTTCAAGATACCTAATTAGGGATAGGGCTTAGGACCTTTGTATAGAGTAGAGTTCATGTAATAAAGGTAGGGATTAGGACCTATGTATAGAGTAGAACTTATGTAATAGAAGTGCTTACAAAAAAAAAAAGAGCACTTAGGTAGTTTAGGCTTTTGTGAAGTTGACACAGGCAAACACAAGAAGGGGGGGTTGAATTGTGTTTGTTAATATTTTTCGAAAACAGCCTTTTCAAAAAGATTTTCTCACACAAAGATAAGGAGGCAGAATAAAGCACACAGAAAAGTAGTCTTTTGAAAGATTAACAAATTCAAGTTCAAATCCCCACAGTTAGTATAAACACGTAAAACCAAAGAGATAAGGGATTAGAAGATTTACACAAGATGTTTTATCCTGGTTCACTCTCTTCCAACCAAGAGCTACGTCCAGTCCCTTCTACTTGAAGGATTTTTCCACTATTTTCAAATAGATTACACCAAGTATTCAACACCTCTCCAGGCTCACAAGTATTTCTTTCTTACCAAGCCTCTTCAGGCTCTACCTCTAATAAAGAGTTTTGATTTCTTTGATCTTCTAACTCACTATATGTGAGAGTGTGAAAGTTTAAGATCAGATGAATATTATAGCAATATTCAAACTATGATATTACAGACTTTTGCTTTTTGAATGAATAAGAGAGTATATGCTCGCAAGAGATTTCTTGAGATTACTTTGTATGTGCAAAAGTTATTTCTTCAAAAGCTTTAGTCTTCTATTTATAGAGCCTTGATCTTCTCTTCAGAATCATCAACGGTTGTATTTGAATTTTTCGTTTAGTAATAGAGTTAACCCAGTAAATATCCGTTGAGACTCAGCTGGCTCGAGGCCTTTGTACTGTGAGACAAATTCTTGCATGTAAAAGCACACCTCTGAGCAAAAGCAGCTTGAAAAACAGTTTTGCCTCCTTTGTACAAGTTCCAACTATATCAGCGTAAAAGGTGACAGGGTACACAACGTTTTGCATTGTACTATTCTGCTTTTTGCAAGTCCTTATTTGTACTATGTCTCTCTCAATGAAACAAGGCAATAAGAACCGTTAATAGAAAAAGAGAAGAACCATTATAAATAAAATGAATATCAATCATAAGAAATAAATTTGCTTTGGTTCAGATTGGTATAAATGCTTAAAATTCTTCGTCCAACAAACGAAAGCAAAGGCAAGGAAAGTAAGGAGAGTTTTAAGGCTCCGTCCACTGACGTGGCAACCAAAACTTCGTCTACTTAAAACATCGGTCTTGCCAGTACTTGAGACATTTGAAATCTCCGTCCAGTGACGTGGCAATAGAAAACTAAGATATTATTTGAGAGAAGCTCACGTCTACATGAAAAGAAATTCTCCGTCCACTAAAAACATTCAAGCGCTCGTCCACTGACGTGGCACTTGAGTTTAAAGGAGATCCTTGATAGAGTGGACTCGACCACTCTTTCAATATAAAATATTCAATATAAAGTATATGGACGCGGATTTGCAAAGAGAATAGATTTAACATTTTAACTTATAAGAACAGAGATTCTTTACGACTGAAGGCACTTGTTAGATTCAAAGCATTAACACTTTGCTACACAAATTTAATTCTCATTGTTAACATCAAAACCTAGAGATTATTTAATCCAAATTATTTTGGTTCCAACATTTTGGGCTTTTACTTTGGGCTTAGGCTAATTGGGCCTCTTGTACCAACTAAGCCCAACATAGGAATCATACATTGGGCCAAGAGAGGCCCACACTTGGGATTTGAAGGTAGGAGGCATAACTTGCCTCATAAAAGAGGATGAGCACATTGCCTCATCTATAAATAGGCATGATGTAACTCATTTTACAAGTTTGAATTCATTTGGAAGGTTTTCTCATACTTGAGATTTCTATAGAGAGAGAGAGAGAGAGAGAGAGAGTTCTCCTCTTCTTGGTTCATGAGTTGAACCATTGATTCTTATTTTGAATTTCCATATTCAAGTGGTGAATCCTCCTTTGACTTATCAAATTCAATCTTCTTCTCCAAGAAGAATGCATTTGTGGCACCTTCCCCTTCATTTTCTTCCTATTCCATTTTCTACTTTTGTTCTTTAATTGTTACAATTTACTTCTTGCAATTTACTTTATAGTCATATATCAATTGTTATTCTCTTCAACTCATTTTGTTTCTCTTGATTCTTCACTTAAAAAACAAGTTTCATATCAATTGTGCTTGAATTGTGTTTGATCTCAAAATTTGAAACAATTAGATCAAAGAAGATCCTAAAATGCTTAGTGATCAATCCTTGGTCTCATCACCTTAACCTCCGGAGCAGGATCCTGTACAACGACCTCATCCTCCTGCTGAGCCTGATGTACACGACTAGCAACAGCACATTGTGCACGGGCAGAAGCTGTCAGTCGTCGATGTTTAGTAGGAGGCCCCCGTCCAGAGTGAGTACGCACCATGCTACATAATAAGGGAAAGTTAGAAATTGAATAGATGTAAGAAAAGATTTAAGAAGCAAATTGGGTCAGAAAAGCTCAAAGTGGCAAACGTGACATGCTATGCACATATCATAATAATGTCCAAACCCAAATCCATTCAATCTCACTACATAGGCAAAATTCACCCAAGATTAATATCCGGAAAATAATTTCCGGAAAGGCTCCGGAAAATAATATCCGGAAATGATCCAGAAACCAATATCCGGTGGATTCCGAAAAACCAAATCCAGTAGAATTCCGGAAAAGTAAATCTGGTAGGTTTCCAGGAAAACTAAATCCGGACCCATCAAGAATTGAAAATCCGGATGCGTGAAAAAATCCACCTATGCAGCTGCGTTAAACCGTCTGGATCACAAATTCCGGATGCATTTTCTGAATGGCTTGGAAGTCCGAAAATGTGAATTCGGCGACAAAACAGAAAGATGAAACAACGAAGACAAAGAGGAACGATTTTGCTACATACAGATGAAAAAGCGAACTTACCCGAAGAGAGGAGAAGGCCGCACCTGTGACGCCTTTGAAGGTTGCCGAAAAATGAGGAGGGTCACTATGTGTGGAGGCAACGAGCTCAGCAGCGGTGTGGGGAGGGGAGGCACGGCGCTGACTGAATGAGGGATTAGGTTTTCCGGAAAGAAAGAAGATGGGCACACTTATGAGGTGTGGGAAGGAGATGTTACTTAAAGGGTATTTTTGGAAAGAAAGGAGAAACAAAAAATTATACAAAGTGCAAGTAGAAAAAAAACCGGTGCAAATAGTAGGCCTCCGGAGAGAATTAACAAATTTTCTTCGAATTTGTGAACCAAACAACCCTTTATTCATCCCATTTCATACCCTTTGCACTCACACTCTGTGCCACAGCCAAACCCAAATGAATCTCTTAATCCCCAATCTGCCACAGCAACTCTCCTTCTCCAAATCTTTATCGTCTTCGCAATGCAACTTCCTCTACAACAACAACCTCACACACCCTTCAACTCTTCCATCCAAACCCACCATCATTCGCATGGGTGGAGGCCCAAGAACGTACCCAGGCGGCGTGTCCAAGTGGCAGTGGAAGCGCATGCAGGCGAAGAAGGCCAAGCAGCTCCTCAAGGCCAGGCTGTGTCGGGAGAGGCAAATCTATGAGATGCGTAAGAGGGCGGAGCTGAAGGCTGCCGTGTCAGAGCTGGAGAGGCCATGGGAGGTGGTTGAGAGACCACCCAAGCTGTTCTCTGTGGGAGCTGATGAGCAGGTGAAGGTTCTTGCTGATAGGTTCCAAAAGCCAGGTGGGTTTGATATGTGGAGTGAGAGAGATGGGCCCCAGTTGTTTGAAACCCCTGATGAGCTGCCCACTGCAAGGTTTTTCCCTAAAGGGGTTGTTCATAGTGTCAAGCCTTATAGGAAGGTCAGTGCTGATGAATTGATGGAGGGCCTTCATGATGATGATGGTGATGATGATGGAGAGGGTGGGGTGAATTTTGTTGGGAAATTGAGCATGATGAGGAATGGAAGGAAGTTTTTATCAAAGGGTGCTGATGATGGGTCTGATGATGGAGAGAGTTCTTCTTCTCATTTGAATTATGGGAGTAATAAAGTGAATGTTGATGGCAGATTGAGAAGGAATGGGAATCAAAGGAGGTTTTTGTTGAAGGATGTTGATGATGGGTCTGCTGATGGGGAGAGTTCTTCTTCTCCTTTGAATTATGGTAGGAATGGGGTGAATGTTGATGGCAGATTGAGGAGGAATGGGAATGAAAGAAGGTTTATGTCAAAGGATGTTGATGATGGGTTTGATGGTGGGGAGAGTTCTTCTTCTCATTTGAATTATGGGAGGAATGGGGTGAATGTTGATGGCAGATTGAGGAGGAATGGGAATGGAAGGAGGTTTCTGTCAAAGGATGTTGATGATGGGTCTGATTATGGAGAGAGGTCTTCTTCTCCTTTGAATTATGGAAGGAATGGGATGAGTGGTCATGGCAGAATGAGGAAGAATGGGAATGGGAGGAGGTTTATGTCAAAGGGTGTTGTTGATGACTCTGATGCAGGGTTTTCTTCTCCTACAAATTATGGGAGGAATGGAGTGAATGTTGATGGCAGAATCAGGAAGAATGGGAATGGGAGAAGGTTTACGTCAAAGGGTGTTGATGACTCTGATGCAGAGTTTTCTTCTCCTACAAATTATGGGAGGAATGGGAGAAGGTTTATGTCAGAGGGTGTTGATGACTCTGATGCAGAGTTTTCTTCTCCTATGAATTATGGGAGGAATGGAGTTCATGTTGATGGCAGAATGAGGAAGAATGGGAATGGGAGAAGGTTTACGTCAAAGGGTGATGACTCCGATGCAATGTTTTTTTCTCCTATGAATTATGGGAAGAATGGAGCGAATGTTGATGGCAGAATGAGGAAGTATGGGAATGGAAGGAGGTTTTTGTCAAAGGATGTTAATGGGCCTGGTGGGTCTAATGGAGAAATTTCTTCTCCTCCTTTGAGTTCTGGAAGGAATGGAGTGAGTTTTGATCGCAGATTGAAGGAGAAAGCATATCGAAGGAGGGTTATGTCAAAGGATGTTGATGGGTCTAATGGGATGAATTCAGGGAAAGTTGGTTCTGGCAGGAAACAGAGAAGTAAGTCCATTCAAGACAAAAAATATAGTAGGGGAGCTTCAGGCTATGCTTCACGGCGAGTTAGGGATGCAGATTCTGAAGTTTATGATATGGGTTTGCAACAGGATGGGAGTTATGGGTTCCTGCATACGGGTGAACAATCTGACTCTAAAAGTTGGTGAAACTGTGGACTCTTTGTCAAGGCATTCTAGGTGATCAATGAGTTTTGCTATTGGCAAAAGGGGTGCTTAATGAAGATGACTGATGTTTTTGCCATTTTGGTAGGCCTTTCTAGTCAGCTTAATTTCTCAGATTTATAGATTCAACGAAATCCGCAATGTCGAATCCGTATATGTGGTAGGTTGAACTTGGACAAGGACTAGCCAAATATCATTTCATTTTGTAAAAGTATATGTTGTATATATTACATTTGGATTCTGAAAAAATATTGAATTTCAAGTCAAAGTCTTTTTATTTTGGGGGGAGGGAGCAGGGAATAAATCTATGCTTATTTATATATTCTTGTTCCTTGCAATTAACTAATGTCCATAAATTTTATTTTTATATTTTTGACGATAAGTGATTGTGTGTATCATAAATATTGGATGCACTTCCTGGGTGGTCTCTTTGTTTAACTGCTTAAGTGCTGCATTTGAACCATACTGTGTTTAATTTAAAATAAGCAACTGTTGGGAACCCAAAATAAGCGGGTTGGGCTGATGGATCGCATGCTGTTAGATAATATCATTTGCAGGTCCAGTTTAATGTGGGGAGCGGCCCAAAACAATCGAAACTTCAGAAAACAGTGTGCTTTGGATAGTGAAGCTAAGTTGACATTGGGTTGATCAAGTCAAAGGTGATGGCTGTTGAGTTTGGTAATACACATCCCTTAATAGGAGATAATGGGGAGGTGGTTGCTTCCAATGTTTAAACATGAAGTGAAGGTATCTATGGTAGTTTCTTTTACTGAAGCTGACTAAAAATTGTTGCAGAGATGCCTTACAATCAAGTTATGGTTAGGAGAGACTAAGTACTCTAAGTTGATGAAGATCATGCTCCTAAAATTAAGGATAGTGGACTTTGAGGCCTGAAAGTGCAGTTCACTGAAGCAGCAGTTTTCGCAGCTCCAACTCATAAATGAGCAGTTTTCTCTTTAGTTTTCCAGCTATTTACTGCTTTTCGTTTACTTTTCCAGCCATTTATCGCCTTCCTTTATATTTCCATGAAGTTTACAGCATTTCTCTATTGTCTTTCAGGTTTATTTTATGCAATTTATCTTGTTTTGTAATTCTTCAGCTTTGTTTCATGTACTTTGTTGGATTCAAGTTTTTTGATGCAATTCAGTTTTCCTTACATTTGCAAGTTGTTTACTTCGCATCCTAAACTGGGGACTTTCTTTATTTACCACAAGAACCCACACCGAAAGGCAAGTTCCTCCTTTTGGGAGTTTCCTAGGGCAAAGCTCATACTATATTGGGACAACAGTGAGAGTATGGAGTGTGCTTTTGCTTCGCAGGCAGAAGGTAACTTTGGTTTTTTCCGCACCAATAGTAAAAATGATAACTAAGTTATGCATCATCAAATTTTATAAAATAAATTTTGTCATGGATAGATAAAGAGGTTTGTGGACTGCATGATGACTGAGAAATTGATATTGTACTTGTATGTTAGAATATAATCAAGTTGAACTAATGAAGAATGTGCTTGTTTTAAATCACCTTTCAACGTATCTGTGTAGGGACTCAAATTTTTGGAGTGTTGGGTTGACATGTGGGGATCTGTATTGGAGACAGATGGAAAATGTTAATATGATTGCTAGAGTATTCTATGTTCATGTGGGCATTCTTGGAAACAAGAAATCATGTGCAGAATTGATGTAGAAAAAGGTGCATCGCTGTGTTAGTAGGAACTTCAGGCTATTTTATATCTAATATCTAGGTTCCTATCTTTCTAATAACGTACTTCCCTTTAGCGGCTTGAAAGTAATAAGGTTTCAGTGCCATTTATCTTATTGTTAATTTTGAACGCAGAGCTCTGTATCGTTTACTTATCACGCAGAACACCATTATATTCTGCAGTACAGATAGCATCCACTCTTGATGCATACCATGAAAGCTGTTTTGTTCTGAAGCTATTTCAGTTCTGAATAAATTTGACGAGAGTCAATAGGCTTTTGGAAAGCTGTAACATTGGTACTCTTCCAACTCATAGAGGTCCTAATAAACTAGTTCATTAGAGAGGGAAGTGTGATCTGAATCAACTCCTCTCTATAGTTAGTTTTGCAGATTCTCTGTTATCCCAAACTCTGAAGTGAATAAACATAGTGATAATAATGGTTGATTTATGTAGTACAAAGTCCACCCTGCATGGATTTTTGGTTAATTGGAGATTGCATATTAAAGGAGATGTGAGAGTGCAAAATGTCATATATATACACACAGTATAAATGATTCTGGAAGTTGAACATCTGTGTGTCATTTCTATGATACAGCTACATTCGGCACTGCTTGTTGCCTCTAGATTCACTTGTATTAGGAATATTAACTTTTGGGAGGATGCCTATGAAGCCCGGATACTCCAAAAATTCAAACGTATCCGTGTCGTATCCGTGTCCGATACCGATACTCGTAGGATACTTCCGGATACATCCCAAGAAGTATCCTCTTTTTTATTTAATTTTTAAAATTTTCTTTTACCCGATACTTTTAGGATACTTCTCGATACGTATCCAAGAAGTATCCCTTTGGCAGAGGTGTCTTTTGATGAAACCACCCTTAGAAGCTACGCTTTTTCTAGAGGATAAGTAAAGATGGTTTACAATTGTTGTCTATTGTATAGAGCCGAGACTTGTTTTGAGTTCTACTAAAGATGTTTTTGTTGATATTCTGACATAGAGGAAACAATATATTATAATATAGGTAGGATTGTATTTCTTTTTTTGTATTATTTGTTATTATGATCACATGTATCCTTTTATAAATTGTGATAATCAAAGTTATACATTGAGAAGAAATGATCAATGTTTCTTTCTTTATAAATATTCTCCATCTATATAAAATATTTTTCTATAAATTTTTCTTAACGTATCCTGGCCGTTTTGTATCGTGAATTTCAAAAAATTTCCCGTATCCGTGTTGTATCGTACCCGTATCGTAATAAGTATCTGGGATTCAGATGCCTATTGTTCCATATACCTTAAAGCTAGTTTTTCTGGATTTATTAAATGATTGATATTGCTCCACAGTATGGTCAGGAAGCCTTTTTATTGAAATGACTTAAGTTGTATGAGTGTGATAGGAGTCTGTGGAGCTAGATATAGTTTGAGCTTGTTGGGATTCTTGTCTTTCTTGGTAATAACTAGTTTCAGGTCTTTTATCTGCCTCTGTTATTCTGCCCTTACCCCTTTTCTTGTTGTGAGTGATTTAGTTTTCATGTACTCTAGCAGGAGGTACACACATACACAATGTTCTACAGTATTGATGTGGATCAAGGAGCAGGCCAGAAGCAAGCCCAAGAACCTGAACCCAACTCCATGCCTCAGTCACCCTGCAGTAAAAGAGGCCATAAAGGGCAGTCATCAGTTACGGGAATTAGAACAGCCATTCAAGTATGATTGTCTTGTAATCGCCACTTGCTTTAAATTGTTTCCAGATTTTTCTATTTTTCTATGGTGAAAATAGCCCTGCAAGAGTAATATAAATAAAGCTCATCTCAGTGTGTTTTTATCATCAAGCAATAGTGAGTTTTCTTTTGGGCAAATCGGAGAAGATGGAGGTGGGTTCTGCAAGGTAGACTAGGAGAGTAATCTCAAGCTTATGGATTCCAATGGTCTTTTTATTCAAATCCAAAAAAAGATGTCATAAGCTTTGCAAGCTAAACGCACACTCTTTCAACGCTCCGCCCCTGGTTTCCACCTTCCTCTACATCCAAGTGCCTCACTCTCTCACTGGTTAGCTTCCTTTTTATTCTTATTTTTTGAGTTGTGTTGTCTGATGTTTAAAGTTTTTTAATGTAGCTCGGTTGGTCCGCATGAGGGTCATAATTCTAATGGTCTTTTTATGAGATAAAAGACAGGACCAGTGTGATCCTTATTCTACTAATCTTGAACAGAAGCGCCTCATTCTTTTGTTCGTCATATTTTTTTTTCCATTTTTTTTCATTTAATTTGCAATCTATTATGTTTCTAACATAAGCTTCTTAGCCTCCTTTGTTGTTATGGACTGACGAGTTTACTTGAGAGTCGGTCATTTTTATTCTGCAACTTGATACTCTTTCTATTTACCCTTTTATTTGATTCGTTTGATGCTTGGTAAGGTTGACATACCAACTTAACTTTCTAATGAGAAGCTTGCTATGAATCACGATAGGTCTTTAATTGATTTTGCATCAAAACGTATTGTGTATTAAGAAACTTACGGAATAAAAAGAAAAAAGAAATTAGCCAAAACGTATTAGGAAAATTAATATTCGTGAATCTACCCAATTACTTTGAGAAGATGGTGTATACCGATGTTCAATACTTCAATGCAATAGATTGCATTCCACTGCCTACACACATGGAGAAAATGCTGTATGAACATCTTCTATAGAATCACAATGAAACCCAATTTGGCAATTTTAGACATTCTCACTAATAAATATAGCTCCCACCCAGATATGATCATAGAGTAGGTGGGGTGTATATTGTTTGGCCTACTTTAATATTCCCTCCTATCCCATTCTTTTGCACAGTCTCTGCTTGCTTGCAGTGGCTGAGTTTAAATCAATGTTAGTGAATATATGTAAGCTAGCTATAGCCAGCTGTAGACTAGCTGTTAGACAATTGTAACCACTGCTGACTCAGCAGTGCTGATTCTAACAGAATTAGTTAGAATAGGATCGCCTATATAAACCTCTACTGTAATCATTCCAGATTCAATGAATTCAGTTCAGTTTACATTCTTACAAACTTTCTATCTCTACTCTCTTTCTAATATGGTATCTAGAGCTTGAGATTCTAGAACCATGGCTTCCGCTTCTGAACTCGATCCTCCTCCTCCACCGCCGCCGCCGCTGCCTCCTCCGCCGGCACAAACACTGTCAAACTCACTAATAGCAACTTCTTGCATCGGAAACAAGTGGTAGAAGCAGTAATCAGAGCAAATCGACTTGAGAAGTATGTAGTGTGCACAAGAATTCCACCGCGATACCTAACAGATGCTGATCGCATCGCCGATCGTGTGAACCCTGCGTATCTTGCGTGGGAAGCGCAAGATCAACATCTATTCATCTGGCTCTTGAACTCTCTGTCCGATTCGATTCATGCTAGGGTTATCGGCTGTGCGCACGCGTGGGAGCTCTGGGATGAGCTTCACAACCATTTCAATGCTTTGACAAAAGCAAGAAGCGCTCAATTAAGGTCTGAATTGAGACATATCACGAAAGCAGATCGGAAAATCAACGAGTATTTGTTGCGTATCAAGGCGCTGGTTGATTCCCTAGCTTCGATTGGAAAGCCAATCACACTTCAAGAACACGTAGATGCAATCTTGGAAGGCTTGCCAGAAGAATACCACATTCTCTTTCCCACCATAGAAAGCAGTGTTAATCCTCATTCAGTAGCTGAGATTGAAGCTCTGCTTCTATCTCATGAGTCGCGTTTGGAAAGGCTCAAAGCCAAGATTGCGGTTGATGCATTTTCTGTGAATCTTGAGCATACTTCC
Organism: Echinosophora koreensis; assembly: GCA_035048595.1. Lineage (NCBI taxonomy): Eukaryota > Viridiplantae > Streptophyta > Magnoliopsida > Fabales > Fabaceae > Echinosophora > Echinosophora koreensis. Next base: position 1,373,826 of record JAPCYP010000106.1, read on the forward strand.
ACTCCAACATCTAATAATCAGGTTTAGTCATCAAATCCTCCACCTCCTTCAAATTCTTTTCAGAATAATCGTCAATATCCAAATCCTAATCCCTCCTATTCTGGAAATGGATACCAAGGTGGCCGCGGTGGCCGTTATGGTGGCCATGGCAGAGGCAGAGGCAGAGGTGGAAGGTACTATAATCGTGGAAGTGTTGAGTGCCAGATCTGCTATCGCACCAATCATGATGCATCAAACTGTTACTATAGGTTTGATCAGGCTTACACTGCACAACCTACTCAGTTCCATCAGGCTCAGGTTTCTCAATTTGATAGGCATCAGCCTCAGCCTCAGCCTCAACCTAGGCACTACTCTCTCAGTCAGCCTCAAACTCAGCCTCAACAATTCTCAGCTCACTATGCTCCTATGGCTTACACCACTTACCAGCAAGCTCCATCCACAGCAGTGAATTCCTCACAGTTACCTTTGCCCTGGCAACAACCTTCCTTAGCACCTTTCAACAATCCGTCAAATGGCCATGTGGCAATGGTGGCAGCCTCAAACAACCCTATGGCTATGTCTGCTTCTGGATCCAACTCACATTCAGGGATGTGGTTTGCAGATAGTGGAGCAACACATCATGTCACTTCAGACTTAGCTAACTTGCAGTATCAAGCCAACAATTGTGGACTTGACCAAGTTTATATGGGTAATGGTCTTGGCCTCCCTATAATCTCAATAGGTTCTGCATGTTTTGTGTCTCCCTTAAATCCTAATGTTAGTCTTATTTTTAAAGATGTTCTATATGTGCCAAAAATCACTAAAAATCTCCTAAGTGTAAGTAAATTCTCTCAAGACAATAATGTCATTTTTGAATTCCATGCTAAAGTCTGTTATGTCATATCTCAGGTCAATAAACAGGTCATTCTAACTGGAAACCTCAACTCTCAAGGTCTCTCTGTGTTTCCTAACCTCAATGTGGAAAGCAAGTCAGCTGCTCAAGCCTCTCCAACATGTCTCAGTGTCTCTCTTTGTAATAAAGTTGTAAACACACTAGTTCTGATTGTATTTCCTTTCCTAGTTGTAATTCTGTCAATAAGTTGCCAATTTCCTTTTATACTTGGCACTGTAGGCTTGGCCATGCCAATGATGTAGCCATAAAACAAATACTTCAGCAATGTAAATATTCCTACAATGAATAAAACTACAGATTTCTGTGTAGCATGTTGCTCTGGAAAGTCTCATAGACTACCTTCTCATACTTCCACTACAGTGTATAATAAGCCTTTTGAGCTTCTGTTCTTGGATCTTTGGGGGCCAGCACCCATTCAATCTGCATCTGGTCATTCCTACTATTTTTCAATTGTTGATGCCTGTACTAAATTCACTTGGCTATTTTTATTGAAACAGAAATCAGAGACTCAGACAATATTCAAACAATTCCTTGAACTTGTTAAAGTCCAATTTCAAATTGTCATAAAATCTGTCCAGACTGATTGGGGGGGAGAATTTTGTCCTTTCACTAAGTTTCTAGCTGAATTAGGAATTGTTCATAGGGTGATATGTCCTCACACTCATCACCAAAATGGGAGTGTTGAGAGGAAGCACAGACACATTGTTGAGACGGGGCTTGCTCTACTTGCCCAAGCTTCCTTACCCATGAAATTTTGGGACCATGCTTTCACAACTGCTGTCTACTTGATAAATAGACTTCCAACTTCTGTTTTATCTCAAAAGACTCCTTTCACCTTACTGTATAACAAGGGCCCTAATTACTCATTCCTAAGGGTCTTTGGGTGTGCCTGCTACCCTTGTTGAAGGCCCTATAACAAGAATAAACTTCAGTTTAGGTCATGTGAGTGCACTTTCCTAGGCTATTCAGCTTCACATAAAGGGTACAAATGTCTCTCAGGTGATGGTAGACTTTACATTTCAAAAGATGCTCAGTTTGATGAGTCTAAATTCCCTTTTGCTTCCAAGTCTCACCTCACTCCCTCCAGTCCTACTGACTCACAACCTACTTCATTTTCACCCATCCCACTCACTATTATCCCTCCACATTTTCAGCCCTCAAGTCCACCTCCTGAGTTTATTCCTCCTCCCTCTCCTCATCTGTCACCAAACCAACATTTTCCTCATCAGTCCCCAAATCCCTCTAATGTCATCAATCCTCCAATTTATTCAAATTCACTGTCTCACACCTCAAGTCCTTCTGGTCTTCCCTCTTTGCATTCGGGTCTGACACCTCAAAACCCTGCATCACCTAATTCTGCCTATCAGTCTTCAGATTCAGGTTCACCTACTCCACCACAATTATGTAATGGTCATCCCATGGTTACTAGGTCAAAGTCTAGGATGTCACATGTTCTAGTTGCACATGCAGAACCTAACTCACCAAAAGAGGCACTAAATTTGCCACAATGGGAAGAGGCTATGCAACTTGAGTTTGATGCTTTGGTCAAGAACAACACTTGGACCTTGGTGGATCTGCCTCCTCATAGGCAAGCCATAGGATGCAAATGGGTGTTTCGTGTCAAAGAAAACCCTGATGGCTCGGTTAATAAATTCAAGGCTCGGCTAGTGGCAAAGGGGTTTCACCAAAAACAGGGGTTTGACTACACAAAAACATTCTCCCCTGTTGTGAAACCAGTTACAGTTAGAGTTATCCTCACCCTAGCTATCACTCATCAGTGGGATATCAAACAATTAAATGTTAATATTGCATTCCTTAATGGATTGCTGGCTGAGGAAGTTTACACGCAGCAGCCGATTGGATTCATCAGCTCAAATCATGCACAAGTGTGCAAATTGAATAAAGCCATCTATGGCCTCAAACAAGCCCCTCGGGCTTGGTTTGAAAGACTCACTCAAGCTCTCATTCAGTTTGGATTCAAGACCAGCAAATGTGACCCTTCTCTCCTAGTTCACTCACGCATATCTCAGCTAATCAACAAGCTCAAGTCTTGCTCTGAAAGAGCTGGGTGATCTAGATTACTTTCTTGGTGTTGAAGTCAAAAAGCTAAAGAATGTGGCACTACTACTGTCACAGACCAAGTATATCAGAGATTTACTGGCCAAGGCTCATATGACAGAAGCTAAACCACTTCCAACACCTATGACCAGTAATTGTAAACTTACAAAACATGGTGGCAACTACTGACAGGATCCTACTCAGTACAGGTCCATAGTTGGAGCCCTACAATATGTCACTATCACTTGGCCTAAGCTGTGCTACAGTGTTGGTAAGGCCTGTCAGTTTCTTTCTCAGCCTCTGGAAGAACACTGGAAGGCTGTGAAACGCATCCTCAGGTACCTTAAAGGTACTCTCACACATGGCTTGTTACTGAAACCAGCAACCACAGGTGGATCTTTCAGCTTGCAGGCCTTCAGTGATGCAGACTGGGCTGCAGACACTGATGACAGGAGGTCTGTTTCAGGCTCCTGTGTGTTCTTTGGGCCAAATCTGGTTTCTTGGTGGTCCAGAAAACAAACATTGGTGGCTAGGTCAAGTACAGAAGCTGAGTACAGGAGCCTAGCTGCCACCACTGCTGAGGTTCTATGGCTAAAGTCCCTACTGCAAGAGCTGTAAATTCCTATAATGGCACCAGTTATCTACTGTGATAACCTCAGCACAACCTCAGCACAGTAGCACTTTCCCATAATCCTGTGCTACACTCTAGGACAAAACATATGGAATTGGATCTATTTTTTGTGCGTGAAAAGGTCCTAGCCAAGTCTCTGTCAGTACTGCACCTTCCAGGGCAAGATCAAGTAGCTGATCTCCTCACCAAGCCACTGTCACAGACCAGATTTGAAGCCCTCAGGAATAATCTTGGCATTGTAGATAGGTGTACTTATGCAAGCCCACCCTATGTTTCTAAGGGGGTATGTTAGTGTATGCAACCCCACCCTATGTTTCTAAGGGGGTATGTTAGTGAATATATGTAAGCTAGCTATAGCCAGCTGTAGACTAGCTGTTAGAGAATTGTAACCACTGCTGACTCAGCAGTGCTGATTCTAACAGAATCAGTTAGAATAGGATCGCCTATATAAACCTCTACTGTAATCATTTCAGATTCAATGAATTCAGTTCAGTTTACTTTCTTACAAACTTTCTATCTCTACTCTCTTTCTAATAACCAATCACATTCTACAAGCTACAAGTTAACAACAATTCCTGAAGTGGCTTGAGGATTTTGAGCATCATGTCAATACCAGAAATAGTGTATTATGTCCTGCCTTTGGCGTTTTGTGCATTTCTTTGCACTGCTGAAATGGAATGAGTTACTGTACAGTAGGAAAGGAATGCCACCAGGAACTATGGGATGGTCTATTTTTGGAGACTGCAAGGTTTCTCAAAAAAGGGCCAGATTTCATGAAAAGCAAGAGAGCAAGGTATTTGTAGGTGGACTTTTATAATTTCTAAATTTTGTTATTTTCCTACAACCACCCTCATAGTCTTAAGAGTTTTGTTTACAGTTATTAACTTATTATTAGTATTCATCTACAAACAATTAGCCACTGTTGTTCTCTTACCACCCCTTGCCAAATTTCTAGAGCAAACAGTGGGATATGGATTAACTTTCAGTATACAGTAGGAAATGGACTTTTTTCCTTTTTTTGGCTAGACAGGAACTGACTTACTATTAAGCTATTTTTTCCCACTTTCTTAGTTATTATTACCATTTTCACTGCAGATGTAATCTAACATAAGTCAGAGAATTTACTTTTGATTAATAGTTTTAACCCTTTCCAAGAAATTCATACTGTTTCCTGGCTAACTATAAGTGTGAGTGTACTGTACTTAATATAGGCATGAGTGCATAGTATCAAAACTAATGTAACTTAGCTAGAGTTTTGGTTACACCTGTAACCGTCTCTGTTAGACAGCTAGCAATTGCAACTGATATAAGTAACAGTTGTCCACATTCAATGTATAGAATATTCATTTTCAGATTCAATATACAAGAATCAATTCTCTCTCTCTCTCTCTCTCTCTCTCTATGCTTCCTTTCTTCTCTGTTCTTCAATTCAATATGGTATCATGAGCTATCGATTCTGATGGCCGATTCCGATTCTTCTCCTCCGCCACCGCCTCCGCCGCCATCGCCGCCACATCTTGTTCCTCCCTTGCGAATTGTTTCGTCCTCTCCGTATACTTTCTCCCATCCTATCAATGATAAGCTCGACGACAAGAACTTTGTTCTGTGGCGCCAGCAGATCGAGCCGGTGATTAAGGCACATCGCCTTCACCGGTTCGTCGTTTTTCCGCAAATTCCACCTCAATACTTGACTGAAGTTGATCGTATAGCAGGATCGTTGAATCCAGCATTTGCCGATTGGGAGCAACAGGACCAGATTCTCCTATCGTGGCTTCAATCGACACTATCGAGTGCTATTTTGTCTAGGTTTCTTGGTTGCGCTCACTCTTTCGAGCTATGGGAGAAAATTCACGACTTCTTCTACAAACAAACACGCGCGAAGGCGCGCCAGTTGCGATCTGAATTGCGCTCTACAACTCTTGCTGATCGAACGGTCTTTGAGTATCTTCTAAGAATCAAGGCGATGGTGGACTCTCTAGCATCTATTGGTGATCCAGTCTCCTCTCAAGAACACATTGATGTGATTCTTGAAGGATTACCTCAAGAATTTGGCCCTGTTATCTCCGTAATTGAAAGTAAGTTTGAACCCTCACCTGTTGATGAAGTTGAGGCTCTACTTCTGGCTCATGAACTCAGGCAAAACAAATTTCGTCAGAAAGAAATTAGTGCATCCAATTCCATTAATCTCACTCAGAGTTCAATTGCTCCTTCTTCGTCTCAGTCACATGACTCCAATCAAAATCAAGTTCACCTCACTACTCAAGGTCAAGATTCAAGTCAGTATTCTGGTTTTCGAGGCTCTAATCGTGGACGTGGTGGTCGTTTTGGTCGTGGCCGTGGCCGTGGCGGCGGCCGATCGAATATCCAGTGCCAAGTTTGTTTTAAATATGGCCACACCGCTGATGTATGTTACAATAGGTTCAATCAAAGTTATCAACCACCTGCTCACCTTCAGTATCATGGCAATCAACCTAATCCTCAGCAATATCAGCACTACTTCCAAGGTTTTCAGCCATCATTCTCTCAGTATCCACAAGGTCCACCTATTTTTCTGTCTAATCACCAAGGATTTTCTGGTTCCTCCTCTCATTGGAATCCATCCTCATCTCAACTTCGTCCACCACAGCAACAGTTCTCCAATCACATGGCTCAGCCAAGTGCCATGGTTATGAATTCAGCACCTCAGGTCACTCAACAGTGGTATCCTGACTCTGGTGCCTCATTTCATTTGACTGCAGACCCCAATAACATACACCAGGCAACTCCATTTGAAGGTCATGATCAGATCTTCATTGGAAATGGTCAAGGTTTGCGCATTCATTCCTCTGGTTCCACCTATTTTAAGTCTCCTTTAAACACTTCCATTCCTCTTGTCCTTCACAATTTACTACATGTTCCCCAAATAACCAAAAACCTGATTAGTGTTAGCAAATTTGCTAGAGATAACCATGTTTACTTTGAATTTCATGCTAATCACTGTCTTGTCAAATCTCAGGCCAGTAATGAAGTCCTTATTCGCAGTCAAGTGGGCTCTGATGGCTTGTATCAATTTCCAAGCCTGCAGTTCCTGCCTTCATGCTCCAAAGATATGTCACCTCTGTCATCTAATTCTCCCATTCCCATTGTAAATAGTATCACTTGTAATAATGGGTCACAGACACCCAAAATTGTATCCCCTAGTTCCCAATTTACTTGGCATTTACGCCTAGGACATCCCAACCCTCATACTATGAGGCTTGTATTCAAACACTGTAACATTTCAGTTTCTAATACAAATGAAGAAAATTTCTGTGCTGCATGTTGTATTGGAAAGGCCCACAGGCCTCATTCCCCTTCTTCTACTACTCAATATACTGCTCCTTTAGAACTTGTTTATAGTGACTTGTGGGGACCTTCCCCCATGCCATCCACTCAAAACTTTCACTATTATATTACCTTTGTGGATGCCTTTTCTCGGTTCACTTGGATTTATCTTCTCAAAACCAAGTCTGATGCATTATCAGTATTCAAACAATTTAAATCTATGGCTGAATGGCAGTTTGGCACTAAATTGAAATGCCTACAAACAGATTGGGGGGGAGAATTTCGCCCCTTCACAAAATATCTAACTGAACTTGGAGTCATTCACAGACTCATTTGCCCTCACACACACCATCAAAATGGTGTAGTTGAAAGAAAACATAGGCATATTGTGGAGCTTGGCCTTACTCTTTTAAGCCATGCATCCCTACCTCTAAAATTTTGGGATTATGCTTTTCAAACTGCTGTTTTTCTCATCAATCGCCTTCCTACAGCATCTCTTCAATTTGCAATCCCATACAATGTCTTGTTCAAACAGCAACCTGATTTTAATTTTCTAAAAGTCTTCGGATGTGCATGCTTCCCTTTGTTAAGACCCTGTAATTCTCACAAACTAGATTTTCGGTCTCAGGAATGTCTCTTTCTAGGCTACTCCACTTCTCATAAGGGATACAAGTGTCTCTCATCAAGTGGGCGTCTCTACATCTCTAAAGATGTTCTTTTCAATGAAAGTAGGTTTCCTTACTCTGATATTTTTCCAGAATCTACTACTACAACTGTTTCTACCTCATCCCCTCCCCCAATGGCCTCTATTCCCTTAGTATCATCATCTCCTTCACCTTACATTCCACCTCCTCCTTCTCCTACTGTCCCTCCTCCTCTTGCACCTCATTCTTCTCCATCTGCCACCTCCCATGAGTCTAGCTCCTCTTCCTCAATTTCCCCTTCTCCTTCTCCAACTCTCACTCTCCATCAACCCTCTTCTTCTCCTCTCCCACAAACTCAGCCAGCCAACTGTCACCCTATGCAAACCCGCTCTAAGTCAGGAATTGTTTGTCCTCGTGTCCATCCTAGTCTTCTTCTCACTCATTTGGAACCCAAGAATGCAAAACAAGCACTTAGTGATCCAAAATGGCATGCTGCTATGCAAGAAGAACTTGCTGCCCTGCAGAATAATAAGACCTGGTCCTTAGTTACCCTGCCTCCTAATCGGACACCCATTGGCTGCAAATGGGTGTTTCGCATCAAGGAAAATCTGGATGGCACTATTAATCGGTACAAGGCCCGTTTAGTGGCCAAAGGGTTTCATCAACTCCATGGGTTTGATTATAATGAAACTTTCTCTCCGGTGGTGAAACCAGTCACTATTAGACTGATATTAACTCCTGCTCTCACTCGCAACTGGCCATTACAGCAGTTGGATGTGAACAATGCATTTCTTAATGGTCTCTTGGAGGAAGAGGTGTATATGCAGTAGCCCCCAGGCTTTGAAGCTGCTGATTCTACTCTTGTTTGCAAGCTTCACAAAGCTCTTTATGGCTTGAAACAAGCCCCTCGACAGTGGTTTGAATGCCTCAAGAACAGCTTGTTTAATCTCGGCTTCAAGGACAGTAAATGTGACCCCTCTCTATTTGTTTACAATCTTAATGGGGCTGTTGTCTATCTCCTAGTCTATGTTGATGATATAATCATCACAGGCAGTGATTCTTCTCTAATTCACAAGTTGATTCAGCAGCTGCACTCTGTATTTGCACTAAAACAGTTGGGGGCTCTTGATTATTTTCTTGGTATAGAGGTATACAAACAGCAGAATGGTACTCTCCTTTTGACTCAAAGCAAGTATATCTGTGATTTACTGGTCAAAACAAGCATGGCAGAAGCTAAGCCAATTTCTTCTCCAATGAGCTCCTCTTGTAAGCTCTCCAAAACTGGTTCTGACACTTATTCTGATCCCTCTCTATATCGGTCTGTGGTAGGTGCACTACAATATGTGACTATCACACGCCCGGAACTCGGTTATGCAGTAAACAAGGTCTGCCAATTTATGGCTCACCCTCTAGAGTCCCATTGGATTGCTGTAAAACGGATCCTACGGTATCTAAAAGGTACCCTACATCATGGACTTCAATTTTTTCCAGCCTCTCCTCATCAGCCCCTTGCCTTAAGGGCATTTTGTGATGCTGATTGGGCTGCTGATCCTGATGATCGCAGGTCCACTTCAGGGGTTGCCATCTATCTTGGTCCTAATTTGGTGTGTTGGTGGTCCCGCAAGCAACAAGTTGTGGCTCGGTCCAGCACAGAAGCTGAATACCGCAGCCTAGCACAGGTGACAGCTGATGTTCTTTGGATACAGACTCTTCTAACTGAGCTTGGTATCAGTTTCTCGGCCCCTGTTATCTACTGTGACAACCAAAGTGCAGTCTCTTTGGCTCATAATCCAGTCCTCCATGCCCGAACTAAGCACATGGAGATTGACTTATTTTTTGTAAGAGAGAAGGTTCTCCAGAAGCAACTACAGGTTCTGCATGTTCCCTCCCATGACCAGTGGGCTGATGCTCTTACCAAACCTTTGTCTCCTGCTCGTTTCCTCTTACTGCGTGACAAGCTCAAGGTGGCTGCCATGGCTTCTCCAAGACCCCCACCTTGATCTTGAGGGGGGTGTGTGAGTGTACTGTACTTAATATAGGCATGAGTGCATAGTATCAAAACTAATGTAACTTAGCTAGAGTTTTGGTTACACCTGTAACCGTCTCTGTTAGACAGCTAGCAATTGCAACTGATATAAGTAACAGTTGTCCACATTCAATGTATAGAATATTCATTTTCAGATTCAATATACAAGAATCAATTCTCTCTCTCTCTCTCTCTATGCTTCCTTTCTTCTCTGTTCTTCAATTCAATAATTAGTTACCAATTGATGAGTCACATTACAAATGCTGGGGACATAGAAGGATAACTAGACATATCAGGTTCCTCTAGGTACCTCCTTAATATATAGGCTTCAGCATTGAAGAAAACACCAAACGAAGTGTTTCTGTAGCAGATATGGTGTTGCATGCATCAAGGTGAGCCCTGAGGGTATACCTGACTTGACTTCCTGTAGGACTCACTACTGTGTACTGAGGTGGTCTTTAATCACCCAGGATCTGTAAAATTTATATCTAAAAATGCAGTTTAACCTGCTTTATAGTAGATATCATAAAAATAATGAATTCTATTTTTGTTTTAAAAAAAAAATTCTTATCCAAGATCAGATATTACTTATCTTATAATGTTTATTCTCCTAAAGGTTATTGTATGTATAATCATGCAATGCTCAATCATGGCATGTTTGCAATTTGCTTTGCTTTAATGTGTCTCCTATGCTATGTTGGTATGGAAATCTCTTCAAGTCTCATGCATTAGGCTCTCCTGTTATTATACATTGGGGAAGCTGAGGCAACTATTTCTTTGTAATACTCTCTCTTCCTCTCCCTTTCTTTAATATTCTACATCAGTTCTTGATTCTTTGTGCTGCAATTTACTTGGATGTTTGATGAGATTTTTGTAAGAATAGGTTTTTGACTTTCTGAGGTGTTTTATTGGTAGTGATAGTTGATACAAAGAAATATGGTTTTGTTGGATGGCATTTTAGTTCTTTATGAAGGTTTAGTTCTTTTGTGTCCTAAGGTCCTTGATTCATGCTGCTTTGTTTCATGTTGCAATAGTCTGACTCTGTTATTTCGAGTCATTGAGGAGGCTCCAGTTGATGGAACTCACTATGGATCGTCTAAAGGTTTGAATTGAGTCATTCCTTACTCATTTAATCAGCCTATCGTTTTTTTCCATGCGCTTTTAGCTATTTATTCTTGTCTTTCTCGTTTCCCTTTAAGGCAACTCCTCTAATTAGCAGAAATCATATTTGCCAGGCTACTGAGATTGGAAAGGCTGTCAATCCTCTACGAAAGCACGGATCAAAGTAAATTCCTTAACTTGAACGAACTCTTATTGAGTATGAATTAGTTTTTCTTACATAAGTTTTTGCCTTCCATGTATCATTGCATTGTTTTATAGAGGGTAGATGAGCATTTTGTGATTCCAATCAGTGGTTCGCTATCGTTGTATTATACATGTGTGGGTGAAGGTCAAAACAGTTGTTCACTTTTGTTTTGCAGATCCCTCTGTGATTCACTGTCATCATATATTTTAGAGATCAAGCATCCTTAACTCTAATTGGATTTATTAGAGTTGATAGTGAGAATATCTCCTTCGTATCAAGGCTATCACCGACTCACTCATCTCGATTGGTTCGCCGGTCACGCATCAAGAGCATCTAGATGTGATTCTGGAAGGGTTACCTGATGAATACCAGCCGATTGTCACTGCCATAGAGAGTCGCCTCGATTCCTATTCACTAAGTGATATCGAGTCACTTCTTACTACTCAGGAGTGCCGTCTTGAGCGTGCACGGCAAAAGACAGTAACCGATTCTCTCTCTGTGAATGTTGCGCAAGGACAGACTTCAACCTTGGCGCCACCGCCGCTGCCGCCGCAGTCTCAAGTAAATCTTTCTACTTCGAACCCTGCTAACTCAGTTGCTTATCAAGATCCTTCATCGAATAACCCTAATTTTGGTTCCAATTTTGGTTTTCGTGGAGGACGTGGTGGACGGTACGGCCGTGGTCGTGGCCGTGGTCGTGGTGGCCGAAATGGCCTCTTCTGTCATCTCTGCTTCAAGCATGGACATGATGTGTTCAATTGCTATCATAGGTTTGATCCTTCGTTTCAGCCAAGTCCAAATAACTTTGGTGGCAATGGTTATGGTGGTAATCACAATGGAAGTAACAACAGCAACTATGGTGGCTATTATCAGGGCAATTTTGGTTATAATAATGGCTTTAATAATGGATATGGTAGTGGTAACTTTGGTGCTCCCTCATATGGCTATAATACACCAAGAGTTCCTTATGCTCCTCCTATGAACTTTCAGCCTAATTACACTCAAACTCATCAAACACCTTCTCTGCCTTGGGCTCCCAGTGGTGGTCCTGTTCCATCTTCTCCAGGGTCACAAAATTCCACCACAAATCCACCTCCACACCAAGGAGCCATGGCTATGGTAGCTGCATCCTCAGGCTTTGATGCAAGAACTTGGTACCCAGATTCTGGTGCTACTCATCACCTTACTGCAGACTTGAACAATTTGGGACAGAGGACTGATTTGTGTGGTGATAACCAAATTTTCATGGGTAATGGCCAAGGTTTGCCTATCCTCTCCATTGGTTCAGCATCTTTTCCCTCTCCTTTTAATCCTAATATTACTCTTTCCTTAAAGAACTTCATGTTCCTACTATCACTAAAAACTTGGTCAGTGTAAGCAAATTTGCTAGGGATAATTCTGTTTATTTTGAGTTTCACCCTAACTCTTGTTGTGTGAAATCTCAGGTTGATCATCAGGTTCTCTTGGAAGGGACAGTAGGACCTGATGGCCTCTATGTCTTCAACAGTTTTCCTGTATCTGAGTCCCCTTCCAAGTTGGTTCTTGCTGCCTCAAGTAGTCGATACTCTAGTTTACTACCATGTAATTCTGATTGTGTAATCCCTACTGTTCAGTATACTTCTGATGTAATTCCTACTCATTCCTCTGTAAATTCTGATGTAATAAACAATGTAACAGCTGTGCCTTCTGCTTATCATTTGTGGCACTGTCGCTTAGGACATCCTAGTGAAGCTATTGTTCTTGATATACTCAAACAATGTAATGTTTTGAATATCAATAAATCTAATCTTGATTTCTGTTCAGCTTGTTGTGTTGGAAAATCTCACAGATTACCTTCTCATTTGTCTACTACTGTTTATAGTAAACCATTTGAACTTATCTTTATTGACTTGTGGGGTCCAGCCCCTTCATTATCCTTCTCTGGTTTCTTCTATTACATGGCTATAGTTGATGCATGTACTAGGTTCACTTGGTTATACTTACTTAAAAATAAATCAGAGGCCTTAACCTTGTTCAAACAATTTCAACAAATGGTTTCTGTGCAATTCCAAGCCACTATTAAGGCTGTTCAAACAGATTGGGGGGGTGAGTTTCGCCCCTTCAGTAAATTCCTGGCTGAGTTAGGTATTGTTCATAGGGTAATCTGTCCTCACACTCACCATCAAAATGGTAGTGTTGAGAGGAAGCATAGGCAAATAGTTGACACAGGCTTATCTTTGCTTGCCCAAGCCTCTTTGCCTATCAAATTCTGGGATCATGCCTTCATTACTGCTGTTTACCTAATTAATAGGCTTCCCTCTTCAACCTTACATAACAGAGCACCCTTCACTGCTCTCTATAACAAGGCACCAGATTACAAATTTCTTAAAGTGTTTGGGTGTGCTTGCTTTCCCTGTTTGAGGCCCTACAATGCAAATAAATTGCAGTTTAGGTCAACTGAGTGCACTTTCCTAGGCTATTCAACTTCACACAAAGGGTATTGTTATCATATCATATCATATCTTGTATTTATGGCTGATTCTATCAGTTTTAATTAGACAGATTAGTTTTTTATTTTGTTCATTATTAGGACAGATTTGATTCCTTAATTTTAGGGATTAGATTTAAATTCTCTTTGTCTATATATTGTAACTTTCTGTACACATTCATTCAAGGAATAACATTCAAACATTCCAACATTCCTTCGTTTCTATATGGTATCAGCAGCCTAGGTCGTTCTTAGGGCTTGCCTTTTTTTTTTTTCGGTTCCGAGCACCCTGATTGCTGTCTCCTTTGCAGCCTTATTGCTGCCTGAATAGTAAAACAGCTAAACACCACCCGCCGCCGCCTCTTTTGGTCTCACCTCCCTCGCCGGACTGCTCGCCGGCCTATTTCCGGCCACCCCACAGAAACCCAGCCAGAACCGCCGCTCCACGCGCCCCCACGCGCCTCCAACGCTCGTCTGCTCTGCCGGCGCGTGAGTGCCACTCGCCACCCTCCAGACCTCCGTTCACCGTGCGACGGCCACCGTTCCGATCGCCAGCCCCTCCCCGTCCTTTTCTGACCAGTTTCAGGCCCAAACAGCATGACTTCAGAAGACACCCAAACCTCCACCGTCGTCACGCCGCCTCCGCCTCCGCCTCAGGCCGTTGCTGCACTGAATCCAAATGATCTCCCGGTTTTACACCTTTCTTATCACCTCAACGGTAAGAACTACCTCCAATGGGCCCAGGTCATTCGCACCACCCTCAAGGGTCGTCGGAAGTTGTCTCACATTGTCGGGGATCCTCCGAAGGCAGACGATCCACAGTTCGATATATGGGATGATGAAGATTCTTTGATTATGACTTGGCTTTGGAACTCTATGATCCTAGACATCAGTAAGAATTGTATGTTTTTTGCAACTGCACGTGAAATTTGGGATAGTTGTAGTCAGAGTTTTTCTATGAAACAAGATATTGCTGCCTGTTATGAATTGGAAAACACAATTTTTAACACTAAGCAAGGATCTCTTCCCGTCACTGATTATTATGGTACTCTGAATGGTTTGTGGATTGAGTTGGACCAAAACCAGGATTTAAAGATGAAATGCACTGACGATTCTGCCACTTTAACCAGATTTATTGAGCGTGGACGGGTGTTTAAGTTTCTCTCTGGTTTGAACTCTGAGTATGATCCTATCCGAGTCCAGATTTTAGGCAAGGACAAACTTCCTTCTCTCTCCGAGGTATTCTACACAGTTAGGGGGGAAGAGAGTCGTAGGGCTGTCATGTTGAATAAAGATAATTCAAGTGATGGTTCTGCTTTGGCCACCGGCAAAGGTCCTATTGGTGGGTTGTCATCTGAAAAGCCTGGATCCTCCTCTTGGAAGTCGTCTGCTAAACGTGATGAGCGTTGGTGTGCTTATTGTAAGAAGTCCGGTCACACTAAGGACACTTGTTTCAAACTCCATGGCAGGGACAAGGTTCTTGGACGTTCTGGGGGTTTTAAAGGCGGTCAACAAAGGCAAGTTAATCAAACAGTGTCTGACTTGGTTCTTGAGGATACAGAGGTATCTGCACCTCCATCCGGGGAGGCAATTCCGGCACTTAGTAAAGCAGAGATGGATCGTTTGCGCACTCTGTTGGATTCTATGAGTAAGCCTTCTGGCACTTGTTCTCTATCCATGACTGGTAAGAATTTAAATTCATTATCCTTTAATGTTTCTAGTACTGTATCTGAGGATCTCTGGATTATTGACTCTGGTGCTACTGATCATATGACCCCTTATCCCTCATATTTTTCCACTTACTCTAAATTATCTGGTAAGCATCACATAACGGTTGCTAGTGGGTCCCATGTCCCTGTTTCAGGGTGTGGTACAATTTCACTTCAACCTTCCCTTCCTTTGCATAATGTGCTTCATGTCCCTCATTTGTCAAATAACCTTATTTCTATTCATAAGCTTACCAGAGATTTAAATTGTACAGTGACCTTCTTTCCCTCTCATTGTGTGTTTCAGGATCTTACCACGGCGAGGACGATTGGGGTTGCTAAGGAACAGGGAGGGTTATATGTCCTTCATCGGACTCCTGGTAGTACCAGTCAGATGGTGTCCACATCCAGACATCAGACAAGTTCAGATTCCGCTGCATCTCAGATCTGGCTTCACCACAAACGCCTCGGTCATCCTCCTTTTAGTATTCTTAAGTCTTTATTCCCACAATTATTTAAAAAAGAGTCTGTTGAGTCTTTTCTTTGTGATGTTTGTCAGTTTGCGAAACACCATCGCACAACTTTTTCTCCAAGTAATAATAAAAGTAGTGAACCATTTGATCTTATTCATTCTGATGTGTGGGGACCTTCCTCTAATTCTAATATATCTGGTGCAGAATGGTTTGTTTCTTTTATTGACGATTGTACTAGGGTCACGTGGATATTTCTTATGAAAAATAAAACAGAAGTGTTTCCATTGTTCGTGAATTTCTATCGCATGGTTCAAACCCAGTTTGGAAAGTCTATAAAAAGGTTACGATCTGATAATGGCAAAGAATATGTGAATCAACATTTCACAAAATTCCATAAAGAACATGGTGTGTTACATGAGTTCACTTGTGTTGATACCCCTCAACAAAATGGGGTTGCAGAAAGAAAGAACCGTCATCTCCTAGAAATTGCAAGAGCACTTCTGTTTCAAATGTCTGTCCCTAAGTCTTATTGGGGGGAAGCTGTGTTAACTGCTGCATACTTGATGAACAGATTGCCCTCCCGTATCCTAGATGGTCTTAGTCTTGTGCAACTAACGACTTCCTTCTTTCCCTCCGTTCCTACCATGAAGAATCTCCAGTGTCGTGTCTTTGGCTGTGTTGCCTTTGTCCATGTCCATAGTCAACATCGTAGTAAGTTGGATCCCAGGGCTGTCAAATGTATCTTCATAGGTTATGCACTAGACAAAAAGGGGTATAAATGTTATCATCCTCAAAGTCGTCGTGTCTATGTCTCCATGGATGTCACTTTTCATGAATCCGAGTCTTTTCACATTCGTCCTCAGCTTCAGGGGGGGAGTGATCCAGAAGCTGAGTCTCCTGAGTCATCTTTTACTTGTGTTGAGTCTCCTGAGTCATCTTTTATTCCTCTTCTGACTCCTTTGGTGAAGGATGTGGCATCATCTTCTGGTACTTCAGAGACACCTAAAGAATCGGTTCCTATTGATCGATACAAACAGGTGTATTATCGGAAAAAAACCCAACCTGGTCCAACAGCAGCTTCAGTCGCCCGAACCAGAGGTAAGCATTCCTGATTCTGAGCCTTTGAATCCTTTACATGATATTTGTGAACCTAATCTTGATGACTTGCCAATAGCCTTAAGAAAAGCCAGAAGAAATTGTGCAAAATACCCTATATCTCAGTTTGTGTCCACTAAAAACCTATCAGTACAGCATCAGAGTTTTATTTCAGCAATTGATTCTACCAGAGTCCCCACTTCAGTACAAGAGGCCTTAATGGATAAGAATTGGGTTCAAGCCATGCATGAAGAGATGAGTGCTTTGAACAAGAATGAGACCTGGGAAATTGTTGAGAAGCCCAAGGACAAAAGGATAGTAGGGTGCAGATGGATTTACACAGTGAAATATCGGTCTGATGGTACTCTTGACCGGTACAAAGCAAGGCTGGTTGCAAAAGGGTACACTCAGACATATGGGATTGATTATGAGGAAACGTTTGCCCCGGTAGCAAAGATGAACACAGTCAGGATCATTCTCTCCTTGGCAGCACACTTTGGTTGGGACTTGCACCAATTTGATGTTAAAAATGCCTTTCTACATGGGCACTTGGAAGAGGAAGTATATATGGATATTCCACCAGGGTATGACTCTACTGGTGGAGGGAACAAGGTGTGCAAATTGAAAAGGGCCTTATATGGGCTCAAGCAGTCTCCTCGGGCTTGGTTCGGAAGGTTCACCAATGCTATGGTGTCCTTAGGTTATAGACAGAGCCAAGGAGATCATACCCTCCTTGTTAAACATTCTCAGGATGGCAAGCTCACACTTCTGTTGGTTTATGTGGATGACATGATCATTGCCGGTGATGATGAGGTTGAGAAACGGGTTCTGAGAGAGAAACTAGCTGCACAGTTCGAAATGAAAGACTTGGGAAAGTTGAAGTACTTCCTTGGGATAGAGGTTGCCTACTCCAAACAAGGCATCTTTATTTCCCAAAGGAAATATGTCCTGGATCTCCTTAAAGAGACAGGTAAGCTGGGTTGCAAAACTACAGGGGCACCTATTGAACAGAATCACAGGATTGGAAACAATGAGGAAAGCCCAAGGGTGGACAAGGCACAATATCAAAGACTAGTAGGGAAATTGATATATTTATCCCACACTAGACCGGATATAGCCTATGCTGTCAGTGTGGTTAGCCAGTTCATGCATGATCCACGTGAGAGACATATGCAAGCAGTGAATAGAGTCCTCCAGTACTTGAAGTCAAGCCCAGGAAGAGGATTATTATTCAAGAAAGGGGAAAGCTTGTCCATAGAGACCTATACAGATGCAGATTATGCAGGGTCAATTGTAGACAGGCGATCCACCTCAGGGTACTGCATGTTTTTGGGAGGAAATTTAGTGACTTGGAGAAGTAAGAAGCAAAATGTTGTTGCAAGATCTAGTGCCGAAGCAGAATTTCGAGCTATGGCCCAAGGGATATGTGAATCATTATGGATGAGAATCATTCTGGATGATCTCAGAATAAAGTATGAAGCTCCTATGAGATTACTTTGTGACAACAAGTCTGCCAGTAGTATTGCTCACAACCCAGTCCAGCATGATAAGACTAAACACATAGAGATAGATAGACACTTTATCAAGGAAAAATTGGATGATGGTCTTATAGCTACGGAGTACATGCCCTCAGAGTTCCAATTAGCAGATGTCTTCACCAAGGGACTTCCCACAGAGCGGTTTCATGGTCTTACTTGCAAGCTGGGAATGATAGATATCCATTCACCAGCTTGAGGGGGAGTGTTATCATATCATATCATATCTTGTATTTATGGCTGATTCTATCAGTTTTAATTAGACAGATTAGTTTTTTATTTTGTTCATTATTAGGACAGATTTGATTCCTTAATTTTAGGGATTAGATTTAAATTCTCTTTGTCTATATATTGTAACTTTCTGTACACATTCATTCAAGGAATAACATTCAAACATTCCAACATTCCTTCGTTTCTATATGGTATCAGCAGCCTAGGTCGTTCCTAGGGCTTGCCTTTTTTTTTTTCGGTTCCGAGCAGCCTGATTGCTGTCTCCTTTGCAGCCTTATTGCTGCCTGAATAGTAAAACAGCTAAACACCACCCGCCGCCGCCTCTTTTGGTCTCACCTCCCTCGCCGGACTGCTCGCCGGCCTATTTCCGGCCACCCCACAGAAACCCACCCAGAACCGCCGCTCCACGCGCCTCCAACGCGCGTCTGCTCTGCCGGCGCGTGAGTGCCACGCGCCACCCTCCAGACCTCCGTTCACCGTGCGACGGCCACCGTGACCTATGGAAACACTTACAAGCTAGCTTTTGGGGTTGAGTTAGGCCCAAGCCCAAAAATCTAAGATGGTATCAGAGCCTATCCTAGATCCGTTGTTGGGTTGCCCGCATCATCCACGCTCCAAGCCCATTGGGCTTGGGCGTGAGGGGGTGTGTTGGAAATCCGCCTTAATTGCGGTTCGCCCCTAGCCGCCTTAATTGTGGCAAGTTTAGGCTGCCTTCATTGCAGCCTCCAGCACCTTAATTGTGCTGAGTATGAGGGGTGTGTTTAGTCCCACATCGCCTAGAGATATGGCCAAAGTAGTGCTTATAAAGCTTGGGCAATCCTCACCTTACAAGCTAGCTTTTGAGGTTGAGTTTGGCCCAAGCCCAAAATCTAAGAGGTATAAATGCTTGTCCTCTGATGAAAGGATCTATATATCTAAGGATGTGCTCTTCAATGAGTATAGATTCCCCTACAAGCACAGTCATGATTCTTCTTTGTCTAAAATTAATTCTCCAATCACTTCACCCTCTCCTAGTGCACCACTTACTGTTTTGCCTCAAGTACCTAACCCTATTCCTAATGCTCAGCCTGTGTCTCCTCTAATTCATTCTCCCAACATTCCACCATCTCCCCAAACTTCCAACACACACTCCTCTCATTCCACTGAGTCAGTTAGTCCCACTCTTACTGCTGAATCTTCTCAGCATAATGATCCTGTCAATACTTTCCCTCCTCCTTCTACTATAAACCCAAATATACATCCTATGCAAACCAGATCCAAGTCTGGAATCTGCATGTCCAGAACTGTTCCTAGAGTCCTTCTCACCTATGCTGAACCAAACACAGTTAAGGAAGCCTTGTCCATTCCTCATTGGAAGGATGCCATGGATGCTGAATATTCTGCTCTAATTAAGAACCAGACCTGGACACTAGTTGAGTTGCCTCCAAATAGGCAAGCTATAGGGTGCAAATGGGTTTTTAGGGTGAAAGAAAATCCTGATGGCACAATCAACAAGTACAAGGCAAGGTTGGTTGCCAAGGGATACCATCAACAACATGGCTGTGATTATACTGAGACATTTTCACCTGTTGTCAAGCCTGTCACAGTTAGGCTCATTCTCACCATTGCACTCACTCATCAATGGGTTGTCCAACAACTAGATGTTAATAATGCCTTCCTTAATGGCTATTTGGAGGAAGAAGTGTACATGCAGCAGCCAACTGGGTTTGCAAATCCTAATAAGAGTCTAGTTTGCAAGCTTCAAAAGGCTATTTATGGGCTCAAGCAAGCCCCTAGAGCTTGGTTTGACAGGCTCTCCAACACTCTTGTCACTTTTGGGTTTCAAAAGAGTAAATGTGACCCCTCACTCTTTGTCCAATCAGCAGCTTCTCACAAGTTGTATGTGCTGGTTTATGTGGACGATATTATAGTTACAGGGACTTCTCCACAGCTGATACAGCAGCTGATTACCAAGCTAAACTCAGCCTTCTCTTTGACACAACTGGGAAATTTGGATTACTTCTTGGGAATTGAGGTCAAGAAGGTTCTCAATGGCTCTCTCCTTCTTTCTCAAACGAAGTACATCAAGGATCTTTTTCAAAAATCCAAGATGACAGAGGCTAAACCACTGCCCACACACTTGAAAAAATAAACGTGTATGTTTATTTCATAATATGGAATGTACAAATTGTCTCTTTAAAAGGAGAGACCTTGGAGAATCATTAGGGAGACAAATCCCTTGAAATCAGCTGCTAATAAAGAAATAAGATTAGCTGTTTTTCTAACTTAGGAAAGTAATAACCTGACCTATTAATTACAGAATATTTACAATAACTGTACCAGAATATTCTCTCAAATAACTAAGAGATATTCTAATTCCATAATTAACACTCCCCCTCAAGCTGGTTTAAAAATATCTTCCATGGACAGCTTGCTAACAATATTGTTGAAATCCTTCTTTGGCAAACCCTTTGTCAAAATGTCTGCTGTTTGGTCTTTAGTTGGGATATAAGGAATACAGATCTGCCCATTCTCTATTTTCTCCTTAATGAAGTGTTTGTCAACCTCCACATGCTTGGTTCTTTCATGTAGAACTGGATTGTGAGCAATAGAAATTGCAGATTTATTGTCACAATACAGTTTTATTGGGTTAGGACTCTGTATTTTTAGTTCCTTCAATATTTTGTCAATCCACAAAACTTCACAAATTCCTTATGCCATGGATCGGAACTCTGCTTCTGCACTGCTTCTAGCAACCACATTCTGTTTCTTACTTCTCCAAGTGACAAGATTTCCTCCAATAAAGGTGCAATAACCTGATGTGGATCTTCTATCAACAATGCTACCAGCCCAATCTGCATCTGTATAGACTTCCACCTGTAAATGACCATGCTTTCTGTATAGTAATCCTTTTCCAGGGATCCTTTTAGATACCTTAGAATTCTATCCACAGCTTGAAAATGTTCAGGACCAGGTGAATGCATGTACTGGCTTACCATGCTTACAGCAAAAGCTATGTCTGGACGTGTATGAGACAAATAAATCAACCTTCCAACAAGTCTTTGATACTTTTCTTTGTCAATGACATCTTCTGCTTTAGCTGGCTGAAGTTTAATATTAGGTTCAACAGGTGTTTCAGCTGCCTTGCATCCCAATAAACCTGTCTCTTTCAGCAAGTCAAGGATATACTTTCGTTGATTAATGAATATACCTTCTTTAGACCTAGCAAATTCTATTCCAAGAAAGTATTTTAAAGAACCAAGTTCCTTAATCTCAAACACTTCAGCTAGTTTTTTCTTCAAGAAATGAAGTTCACCCTCATCATCTCCTGTTAAAATGATGTCATCAACATATACAATTAAAACAGCAATTTTACCATTCACATTATGTTTGTAAAACAGTGTGTGATCTGCTTGGCTTTGACCATAGCCAAAGCTTCTAACAACATTCCCAAAGCGTTCAAACCAAGCTCTTGGGGATTGTTTTAGGCCATACAAAGACTTCCTCAATCTGCACACCTGATTTTTTTCTGAATTTCCTTCAAATCCAGGTGGTAGACTCATAAACACTTCTTCTTCCAAATCTCCATTTAAGAATGCATTCTTTACATCCAATTGATGTAAAGGCCAATTAAAGTTTACAGCAAGAGACAACAACACTCTTATGGAGTTGATTTTGGCCACTGGGGCAAAGGTTTCCTGATAGTCAACCCCATAGGTTTGAGTGAAACCTTTTGCCACTAGCCTTGCCTTATATCTGTCAATACTTCCATCAGCCTTACATTTGATAGTAAACACCCACTTACAACCTACTGCCCTTTTTTCTTTTGGTAATTCAACTATTTCCCAAGTCTCATTCCTTTTAAGAGCATTCATTTCTTCCATAACTGCTAATTTCCAGTTCGGATCATCTAGAGCTTCCTGAATGTTTCTTGGCACAAACAGATTGGTAATTCTAGAAGTAAAAACTTGATGTCTTTGAGATAATTTTTTATAGGAAAGGAAGTTAGAAATAGGATGATTTGTGCTACAAGTATTAGCACTCTTTTTTGTACAAGTTCTAACTCCTTTTCTAAGAGCTATAGGAACATAAAGATCAGAATCTGAATGAGAGGGTTCAATATTACCTGGACCAAGTTCAGGTAAGATTTCTGGGGAATCTAATTGCTCCACGACTGGGATGATAGGTGGATTCTTCTGTCGTATGTTCTTCCTTACAAAAACACGTAGCTCTTTGTCAAGTTGTGGTATTTCTCCCCCAGTCTGAGAACTTTCTATAGGTGGTGCCTGCACCTCTTTATCATTTTCAGGTGGCAGCACCTCTTTATCATTTTCAATATCTCTAACAAGTGTTTCAATAGGATGCAAAATGGAAAAAGGTAAAGACTTATGTTGAGAGTTCTCTTCATTAGTCTTTATCTCCCCCTGAAGAGAATTTTTAAGAAAGTAAGGTTGATGTTCCATAAAAGTGACATCCATACTGATATAGATCCTCTTTGTAGCAGGATTGAAACATTTATATCCTCTTTGATTAGGTGCATAACCAATAAAAACACATTTCTCAGCTCGGGGATCAAGTTTAGACCTAGAATTACTGTATAAATGAACAAATACAGTACAACCAAAAATTTTTAAAGGTAAATCAGCATACAATCTGCAATCAGGGTGAATGATTTTGAAACTGTCTAAAGGTGTCTGAAATTTCAGCACACTAGATGGCATCCTATTAATCAAATAGGATGCTGTTAAGACAGCTTCTCCCCACAAATATTTTGGCACATGCATAGCAAACATAAGAGCTCGAGCAGTTTCAAGTAAATGTCTATTTTTCCTCTCAGCAAGGCCATTTTGTTGGGGTGTGTTAGGACATGTAGACTGATGCTGTATTCCCTTTTTATTTAAAAAAATTCCAAGGCAACTATTAAAGTATTCAGTGCCATTATCAGTACGGAGAATACTTATTTTTGTGTTAAATTGATTCTCAATCATATTGAAAAAATTTTCAAATAGAGTTGTTACATCAGATTTATTACGCATCAAATACACCCAACACAACCTTATATGGTCATCAATGAAACTTACAAACCACCTTTTTCCTGATTGAGTTGTAATGCTTGAGGGACCCCAAACATCACTATGAATCAAATAAAAAGGTTTTGAAGCACGATAGGTTTTAGGAGTATAGGAGATGCGATGACTTTTAGCGAGAACACAGCTTTCACATTGAAACACGGAACAATCAACATTCTGAAATAAACCTGGAAACAAGTGTTTTAGATATTGAAAACTAGGATGTCCTAGTCTAAGATGCCAAAGCATAATCTGTTCTCGGACTGATGGTGAGCATATACCATTTAGACCTTGAGCTACTTTATTGTTGGGGGAATCATCTTCAAAATAGTAGAGTCCACCTATCATCCTAGCACTGCCAATCATCTTCCCCGAAATCTTGTCCTGAAACACACAATGAGAATCTAAAAAAGTTATTTGACAGTTGGAATCTTTGCAAAGTTTACTAACGGATAAAAGATTGCAGGAAAGTTTTGGCACATGTAGGACAGATTTTAAGTCAATAATTGGGGATAACGTTATAATACCTTTTCCTGCAATAGAAGAGAAACTACCATCTGCAATTCTCACTTTATCTATACCAGAACAAGGGATATATGTTTTGAATAAAGAGGACAAACTGGTCATATGATCAGATGCACCCGAATCAATGATCCAAGGTACTGAATTTGACATACAAGATAAACCACTAGAAATATTAAAATTACCTGCTTGTGCATGAGAGGCACTAGGATTACTAGATAAAGAACTGGATTTTAGCAATTTCAGAAGTTGATCAATTTGCTCTTTACTGATAGAACTTTTTTCAACTTCATGGGCTGCAAGGGAAACACGGCTGGATTTTCCCTTCGATTGTGATGGTCTACCATGCAGTTTCCAGCAAGTGTCTCTGGTGTGGCGAGGCTTATTGCAGTAGTCACACCATACACGATTGGTCTCATCAGTTCTCCTTTGGTAGGAATGTGTACTCTTGTTGGCGGAAGCATCAGAAATAGTTAAAGCAGTAGTATCAGTTGATACTAATCTGTTTTTTTCCCAGCATAACACTTCGTCTAGTCTCTTCTCTCCTTACCTCTGAGAAAACTTCACCAATTGATGGAAGAGTAGCTCTACCAATAATTCTGGCCCGCACTTCATCAAGATTATCATCAAGACCTGCAAGGAATTTAAAAATTCTACCTTCTTCTACCATTTGGTTGTGATGTTTTGCATCTTCTGTTGACTTCCATTCGTATGTACTGTAGAGATCCAGGTCTTGCCAAATCCGCTTCAAAGTATTGAAGTACTTTGTGACACTTTCACCCTCTTGTCTAATCTCTCCCATCTTCAAGGTTAACTCATAGACCTGAGACTTATTACCCATATCAGAGTACATCTCATTCACATTTTCCCAAAGCTCTTTTGCTGTAGAGTAGCACATGTAGTTGGAACTGATATCTTCATCCATGGAATTGACTAACCAAGTCATAATCATAGAGTTCTCTGCATCCCAAACAGCATACTGTGGGCTATCTTTGACTGGTGGTTTTGTGTCACCAGTCAAGTACCCTATTTTACCTCTTCCACGAATGTACATACGGACAGATTGAGACCATCGTAGAAAATTCGCCCCGTTTAGGCGAATTGTAGTAATCTGAATAGAGTGGGACTCTCCCAAAGACAGTTTGGGCTCAGTACCACGAGTTACAACAGTGATAGGATCAGTGGACGGCTGGGTCGAAGCAGCTGATACAGGGTCTGCAGGAGCCTCAGCCATTTGGACTGAAAAAACTAGGGCCGGCAGAGCAGAGCAGAGTACTGCTCTGATACCAACTTGAAAAAATAAACGTGTATGTTTATTTCATAATATGGAATGTACAAATTGTCTCTTTAAAAGGAGAGACCTTGGAGAATCATTAGGGAGACAAATCCCTTGAAATCAGCTGCTAATAAAGAAATAAGATTAGCTGTTTTTCTAACTTAGGAAAGTAATAACCTGACCTATTAATTACAGAATATTTACAATAACTGTACCAGAATATTCTCTCAAATAACTAAGAGATATTCTAATTCCATAATTAACACACACCAATGGTCAGTAGCTGCAAATTAACTAAATATGGGTCCAATTACATGCAAGATCCTTCCCTATATAGATCAGTTGTTGGAGCCTTGCAATATGCAACTATAACAAGGCCAGAAATCAGTTTCAGTGTGAACAAAGCCTGCCAATTTCTGTCCCAGCCCTTAGAGGAACATTGGAAAGCTGTTAAAAGAATATTGAGATATCTACAGGGTACTATTTCCCATGGCTTACTGCTGCAGCCTGCTAATCCCTCCAAACCTTTGCCTCTAAGAGGCTTTTGTGATGCTGACTGGGCAGCAGACCCAGATGATCGAAGATCAGTTTCGGGGTCTTGTATATTTCTTGGACCAAATATTGTCTCTTGGTGGTCAAAGAAACAACAATTGGTAGCCAGGTCAAGAACGGAAGCAGAATATAGAAGCTTAGCTAACACAGCCTCAGAGATGATCTGGATACAGTCTCTGCTCACAGAGTTACAGTTTCCCACCACTGTACCAGAGATCTTTTGTGACAATTTGAGCACTGTGGCTCTTTCCCACAACCCTGTGCTTCACTCACGCACAAAGCATATGGAATTGGACATCTTTTTTGTCAGAGAAAGGGTGCTTAACAAGACATTGGTTGTCACTCACATACCTGGCCAAGATCAGCCTGCAGACCTTCTTACCAAGCCATTGTCACAGCTTCGATTTGAAGAATTGCGCAGGAAACTCAGGGTGTTTGACTTGTATGCACTGGTCAACCCACCTTGAGTTTCAAGGGGGTATATTAGAGTATACTAGGGTTGAGCTAAGATAGATTAGAGTGCACAGTAGTTATGGTGCACTATAGTGACGGTTATCTTTTATCTTGTATAAATAGGCACACTCTGTATTGATTCAATCAAGAAATATACAGTTCAGAATTCAGTTTCAATTCTGTTTTAGTTTCTCTCTCTCTCTCTCTCTCTCTCTCTTTATCTCTTCACTCACTATCAACTCTAATAGGATTAATGTATAGATTCCATTTTCTAGGTCATCAACTATTAGATTTAGTTAGTCTGAACCCGTTTCTTAATTATAACCAATTTAGTTCCATATAATACTCATGCTAAATGATTTAATATGAACAAAATCCATGTGAACAAGCTATATCTATCATTGGAAAACATTGTCTTCCTTGGATGAGGATAACTTAATTCCCTGTTTTGGATTTTGAGATGGTAATTTGAGAAACATTGTTAGCAATTACATTTAGTCTTCAAAATCTAATGTTCTGCTACTTTACATTTGTTGGGGTTAAATATGTATTGGCAACATCAACACATGACCAAGAAATTTTTAGTTTCTATCCTGATGAGAGATTTTGTCAGGGATTTGAAGAAGTATGGACACGGTATAGGGAATTGGTCCCTCAATTAAAGCCTGCAGGTATTGGAACATTGATCAAACTTTTATGGGGGTACAGGGCAGCTTTATAACTTAATTTATTGGGGTAACAATGTGAAATAAATTTCCGTATGCTTTGGAAATAGCATTTGTTTATGAATCCATTTAAGCTGTATTATTTTTCAAACAGTGAGACTGCACAATAAGTTATTGATATGACAAATGCCATGACTTTAAGTGACTATTGCTCATGGTCTGAATAGTGAAGAATCTCATAGTTGATTTGTTGCTTCACCTTCCTCTTTGATTTTCTTTCTTTCTTTTTGTTTTATATCTTATCATGTTTTTTCTTTAAAGGATAAGATAGGGAAGTTTCTTTATTTGTTGCTGTTGTTAGCAGGCAGCTTGAGAAGAAGTGTGGGCTAATTAATGGGCTGCCACGGATGGAAGTAATGGAACAGCCGTGGATAGCTCTGTTCTGACATATGACTTTGACTCTTCAGTAAGCTTGGACAGGGTGGTTTTGGTTCAATATACAAGTTTAGTCATGTTGCTTTATCACATTGTTTACAAATCATCTACCTGTATTTTCACATTGTGTCCCACACTTCTGCATTATTTATTTAACCAAGGTT
Organism: Echinosophora koreensis; assembly: GCA_035048595.1. Lineage (NCBI taxonomy): Eukaryota > Viridiplantae > Streptophyta > Magnoliopsida > Fabales > Fabaceae > Echinosophora > Echinosophora koreensis. Next base: position 1,401,308 of record JAPCYP010000106.1, read on the forward strand.
TATCACTACTTAAGAAGCTCTAATTGAGAGAAAGGCCTTTGGTTTTTCAAGGGCAATGGCAACTGTTAACAGAAAGTTTTTGCCATTTACACTTATCTGTATTTAATATTGGAGAATGCTAACGAGTACCCTTAGGGCACTCTTTAAGGAACCATGAAAAGAAAGTTTTCATGGGGAATTGATGTATTTAATGTTTGAAAATGTGAAATAGTTAGTTTTCCAATAAAAACTTGCTTTTCTTGGTTCCTTAAAGAGTGTCTAAGGGCACTCGTTAGCATGACCCTTTAATATTAAAGTATAGATACTACTTTCAACTTGCTATTATCCCCTCTTACTATGTTGTATTGTTTAAGTTTTCCTTTCTTCCTTCTTATAGCACAAGGCATAAAAAGCACATCTCTCAATTATTGTTAATCAATTAAGTGTTGATTTTTAGAATAGTGTTCTGACTTATGACATGATACAACTATAATAATCTGAAAGTCATCCAGCATTAGCATATCAGTTTTGTGTTTGATAGGGAATGAAACCTTGCTATAATGCAACATATGGGGGACCATCCGAATTGGAAAACTTTCATGACTCATGAGGACCATCAGAATTTTTCTTCATAAAAATGAAGGTTCTTAATAAACTAAACCATGAAATCTTATAAATATTATTTGTCCACCCATATTTACTTATTAAATGTTCAGAGTGCTGAGCAAGCAAATTACTTGCCGCATAAGACATGCAGGTTTAGTCTCTTTAGTTCAACATGCATAATTCGTTAGCAATGAATGTTACAAATGTTGTGAAGGCAATAGAATCTTTTGCTTCCTACTTTCAAATTATGTTACTATGAACATGAGAGGTACATCTATTATGGTATTAGTTAGTATTCAGTCACATTCACATTAGGCACACTGTCAAACAGGTGTTTGAAAGATAAGACAGGTCCACTTGCACAATTGGTTATGCTTATTCATCGTGATAGATGTTTATGCTTAGATTGTTGACGACTTAACGGCCAATCACTGCACTTTAATGGGTCTGACAAATCTGTTGTTTACTACATTGTTTTCCCTAATCATGGCATACAAGTAAACTGCTGTTTAGTTATCTATTGAAATTTGGTATTCACGGGATGGTTTATCCGAGCTTGCTGAATTTGAAGTTAACAAGATATCTAAGTCACATACACAATTAAAGAGTAGTTTTTTAAGTTCACATACAATTGAAAGAGTTTTTCTCTCCCAAATAGCATGAATGCTTACCTCTTTTATGGACTATGGCTATAACACCTGTGTGGGTTAAGAGGTCACATGATCTTTTATTCAGTCATTGGTAAATGGTTTAAACTTTTTTTTTTTTTTTAAACAAAATGATATGCAAAGGCATCACCATAGCAATAGACATCCCAACTATGTTGGCATCCCTGAGACTACCAATCATCTACAGCATATCATGATAATATTAATAAAAGAAAAGAATACAAAGAAATAAGGGGGGACATTGGGCCATAACCCTTGAAAGCATTATTTAAATCTATAATTAGGAAGACCAATTCTATTTTTGAAAAAGTCTTCACTAATTACCCTAGGAATAGTTTCCCACCAATGGAAAGAATCAAAAGAAAAACTAAGAGAGGCAATTTTGTCGGCACAACTATTTCCTTCCCTAAAAATATTAGTCACTCTAAAGCTCATCCTCTTTGTATTCTCTATACAATTTAACCATCTATTTCTAAGCTGCCAAGGAACAATAGAGGAATCATTAAAAGCTAAGACAACTTATTGGGAATCACTTTCTAACCAAAATTGCATCCAATCTCTTCTGTTGGCTATCTCAATAGCAATCATAGCACCAATCAACTCAGCATGAAAAGCATAGGTAATCTCCAAAGGAGCTGCAAAACTACTTAAAGAGGTTGCATTAAATCCTCTAAAAATCCCACCATAAGAAGTAAAGCCTAGAGCACCTCTAGCAGCTCCATCTATATTGCATTTAACCCAAAAACAAGGAGGGGAGAGCCAAATAACTTCCTTGAAGATAGGAGCAGTAGTAGGCTTACCAACAACAAAGAAGCCTTTAAGAATATTAAAGTCCAAGATAGAATTCTTCATAGAACCAGAACTGCAGTTACCAGCTAAAGCAATTTGCATAAATAAGATTGATGGCTGACTTTAACATAATCTTCTTGTTTTCGAATCTGAGCTTGTTTCTACAATACCACACAGCCCAAATAACATTAACAATGCTGGCTGAAACAACATCCTGCACTTCAGTAGACCAGTTTCTGTCACACACAGCCAGGATATAACTAAGGGATGAGTGGTCAATTCTAATACTTATTGCAGAACTCAACCAAGACCATAAACCCTTAACAAAGCTACATTCACAGAAAATATGATTGGTAGATTCCAAATCAGCATTACAAAGGCTACACATTCAAACATTCCCACAACCTCTAGTCCATAAACTATGATCAGTAGGTAGCCTATCCAACATAGCCCTCCAAAACAATAAAGAATAAATATGCATCCTTAAAAGATAACTGACCCGAATTTGAACCTGTCCAAACCAGATTATCAGCCTGCACACCAACTGGAATGATATGCTTCTGGATGATAGAAGGCAGATCAGGAAACATAGAAGCAAGAGTAACAAGGATAGACCAAGAACCATCCTTAATGAAATCTTGAACAGCTGCTGTCAATTTAGAATGCAATGAGACAGGAATTTGAAATAGATCAACCAAGGTAACCTCATGCCACAAATCAGTCCAGAACCTGATTTTGTTACCCTTACCAATCTGCCAAATAGCATTCTCAAAGACAGTATCCACCTTGTCCTTTAAACTAGACCAGATTGTGGAGCTAATATGATAGGAGATTGGCTTACCATTCCTAAACACTCTGGCTCTAAGAAAATCAGCCCAAAAGTCATCTGATACAATCAACTCCCAGCACAGTTTCAGAAGAGTAGCATTATTAATTGATCTCAGTGACCTAATGCCAAGTCCACCTTCCCCAACTGGATTGCAGACTTTGGTCCATGAGACTGTAACAACTTTCCTGCAATATACATCTCCAGACCAAACAAAATTTTTGATCCAACCATCTGTCATTTTGAGGAGACTTATTGGCCAGGCATAGACCATAAAACTATAAATCATCATGCTTTGAACCACTGATTTAACAAGTTGAACCCTTCCTGCTATAGACAGTAATGAGGCTTTCCAAGCTGACAACTTGCATCTTATCCTATCAGCAATAGGCATCAAATGATGCTTCTTAGGCTTACCAATGAAAATTGGAACACCTAGGTATATAAAGGGTAGCTGACCAATTGAAAATCTAAGTAAATCAGCCATTTGTAACTTCCTACTCACTGAGACAGAACCAACATCAAAGGTTGATTTAGCAGAATTATTCATTTGACCCGATATTTCAGCATAAAGATTGAAAAAGGATTTTAGAGCCAATAGGCTACCTTTGACTCCTCTACAAAATATCATTACATCATCAGCATATAGGCAGTGAGAGGGAACAATAACCCCTCTTGGACCTGTCATCAGTTTCAAAGCACCATCATTTACAAGTTTTATGATTCCCCTACTCAAAACTTCTTCTGCAAGGCAGAAAAGCAATGGGGAAAGAGGATCCCCTTGCCTCACTCCCCTGACACAACTGAAGTAGCCAGATGCCTTGCCACTAATTAAGATTGAAAGTTTAGCTGAGTGAAGGATGACATTAATCCAATTGCAGAACTTACCATCAAAACCAAAAGTTTCCAACACTTTAATCAAAAAACTCCAATCAAGAGTATCAAAGGCCTTCCTTATATCTATTTTAAGAGCAACATTCCCACCAAAAGCCCTTTTGCTAAGCAGGTTAATGGCTTCAGAAGTCAAACAACTGCAATAGCAATCTTCCTTCCTTGAATGAAGCCTCTTTGTTGAGGAGACACAATTCTAGAAGCAATTTTGGCCAATCTATCAGCCAAAACCTTAGAGATGATTTTGAACTTAAAATTGGCCAAGGCAATAGGCCTAAACTGCTCAATTTTGTCAGCCCCTTGCACCTTAGGAATTAAAACCACAACATTGGCATTATAATTACGGAGAATCCAACCACTAGTGAAAAACTGCAGAACTGCATTAACCACATCATTCTGAATAACATCCCGATAAGTTTGATAAAAATGAGCGCCAAACCCATCAGGACCAGGAGCCCCATCAGAATTAAGAGAAAAGACAGCTTGCTTAATTTCTGTAAATGAGGGACAAGCTGTTAAGCTGAAGTTTTCTGCATCAGAAACTAAACTTGGAATAACCTCTTCCACAAGACCATTATCAATGCAAGAATTTGGAGAGTTGAAAATGCTTTCAAAATAATTAACCACATGATCTTCAATATCTACCTTGCTACTTAACAAAGCATCACCCTTCTTCAAAACACTGATTTGCTTGGAAACATTCCTAACCCGAGCCATTTTATGAAAACAACTAGTGTTCCTGTCACCATTAATCTGCCAATTAACTCTAGATTTCTCATGCCAAAAGTCTTCCTGAATAGCCAAAGCTTTCTCCAAATCTACTTGAGCAGCTTTCTCTTTATCAAAAAAGATCATCAGTATATGTACAATTCTACCCTCTTTGATCGCTTCACTCTCCTCATTCTCTACTGCTTAGACTTCATCAAGTGTATGTGTTAGGAATGTGGATAGGGTTTCCCTAGAATTCGAGGACTAGGAGCCTCCTTAAGAAAGATAAGAGAGAAATAGACTATTTTCTTCATTCCTTGATCTCAACGAGGTCATACAATGATTATATAGGGTTGGTGCATACCCACAATAAAACAACTACACCATAACACACACTAATAAAATGCATAATAGATCTTTCTAGAATTAACCTAGTCATCATTATTTGAACTTCTATTATCCTAACATTACCCACCCCATCAAATCAACCTTGTCCTCAAGGTTGTAAAAATTTGACCCTAAAATAAATTTTCCTGGGTCCCACTGCTTGAACTGGGATGACTGAGCCGCTGAAAGCATTGCCACATGTCCACCTGGATCCCATGGTTGTCCTATCCCAATTCTCAAAGAAAAATTCATATGTTGTTATGACTCCTTTTGCATCAATTTTGTCTTAATGTTATCAATGATTTCCTTAGTATTCCTCAAGATTTTGTGTTATGGCCCAATAATGAAGGCTTTTTGGTTGAGGGACCCAATAACAAGTGAACTTTCACCAACTAATGAATGCCAAACTACCATGTTAATCCACTGCCACTCTTTAAATAAATGGGCCTGACCCATTAGGTTAATAGGTGGAATTTCTTGGGTCCTTTCCAACTTTGCCCCTGCCTGTGACTCTCTCCCTTTCTCAGTGGTTATGCACAGCAACAAACGAAACTCGTGGTGGATGCTACAGCTCGACTGCTCGACGGAAAACGACGCTCCAACCATTGTTAATGGGGTGGTTTCAGGCCGATACGGTGGTGGCAGGGGCTTGGCCGAACTTCGGACCACCCACATCTGTGACACCCAGGGCTGACGAGGGCGGGGAGTGGTCGCCGGTGCAAGAAGGCACGGACAAGGAGGGCTCCTGGCAGGCTTGTAGGCAAAGGGCCACATGAATGAACCGATAACACACCGGAATGAGAGGGATCCTGAGACTGTGTAGGTATGAGACTATACAGTTAAGGATGGCTTATATGAATTGATTGGTACTACCTATACTAACAAGATGCATCTTCTTTTCGGTAGCCCATCACTTAAGAACTTCACAGTTAAGCGTGCTTGACTTGGAGCAATTCTGAGATGGGTGACCTCCTGGGAAGTTTTCCCAGGAAGCGTGTGAGTGAGGACAAAGCACGCTGAAAAGACCCGAGTTGGTCTGTGGGGTTAGTCGTCAATCCATAGAGCAGCCAGGGATGTTACAACATCTGCGCTATTTTCACCCATTCGGCCGTCGTCTCTTCCTGCGCACAGCAAGTTCGTTCCAGCGGCTGAAAAGGTGACGCGTTTGCTGTGCTCGAGCCAACTGTTGGCTGCAACCTTTGAATCATGAAGAAGGCATCGCACGGCGGGGAGTAGATAACTGGTGGCGGTCCTCCTGGATCGAAGCAGAAGCGGCGAACGTCGGGGAGACCGATCGACCCAACAAAGCTCTTGCCGTGAAGAGTCTTGCCGCAGTGGTCGCGATCTGTGTTTGTCGCGAGCTGCCGTCCTATGACCCGGTTCCACCATGGCAGCGTGGTTGATGATGGGTTACAGGCCGTCGCATGTGGGTCCGAGTCCGGTGGCTCAGGTGGCGGCGGAACGGAAGCTCTATCATATGGCAGTATCGTAAGTCTGTCCGGAGGCTCCGGAGGAGGAACCGCCAGCGGCGATAGCACGACAAGGGGTTTGGAAACCCCATTCTCGGTCACGCACCCGATTGCCTTACTGATCTGAACCTCGTTGCGGAGAAGGATAACGTCTCCATCTGCGGAGGTAACAAGAAAGTGTGGCCTGGATGTACGTAGGAGGGGTAAGCTTCTGAAATGTAATTTGGGTTGAGCTGGTGATGGGAGGTTGGGCAGAGTGGGTGTGGTTAAGGGAGATATGGGTGAAGATGGGTGGCATGGAGTTGTGGTTGGGTGCTGTTGGGGTTGGGTTTCCTGTACTGTGATGGTTCGAAGGGTGTGGATTTCAGCTTGCAAAATTTGAATGAGCTCCAAGAAGGATTCATTGTATTGATCCCAGGAAGCTTTGTATTCAGTGATGGAAGTTTTGAGTTCGGTTATGGAAGTTTTGAACTGGTGGAGATGAAAATGGGGAGGCATAGTTCATAAATGAAAGCACCAATTGTTAGGAATGTGGATAGGGTTTCCCTAGAATTCGAGGACTAGGAGCCTCCTTAAGAAAGATAAGAGAGAAATAGACTATTTTCTTCATTCCTTGATCTCAACGAGGTCATACAATGATTATATAGGGCTGGTGCATACCCACAATAAAACAACTACACCATAACACACACTAATAAAATGCATAATAGATCTTTCTAGAATTAACCTAGTCATCATTATTTGAACTTCTATTATCCTAACAGTATGTCTATGTATCATTCCTTTCAATTCAATTTCAGTTTTTTTCTGCTTTATATTAATTAATTGATAATAGTGGCTTGGCTTCGTTTTACCGTTTTAGGAGATTTATATACAACGCCGAATGTCCAACAGCTGCCCCTGATTTCATTTTTGGACCTGAAGACAAGTGCGAATACTTGAAAAACAACTGTTGTTTTTGTCTTTGATTTTTAACTTTATTATTTAATCTGTATATGATTTTTGTTTTACAAAATCTTTGTCTTTTGTTCCCATTGTTTATTTCAGAAGGTTTTTCTTCGGTACGGGTTTATGGGTTATTGTTTGTATTTCTGTGCCCTCTCATTCTGGTATCTCTATTGAACCTTTTAATGTATATGGTTTGTTCATTTTTTATTTTTTTTTGGAACCTAGCCCTTTGGACCGAGGGTCCACCAAAGTATCCCCATGCCTTAGACTCTTCGAGTCCGCTATGGGACTAATATCTGGTTCAGTTGATTGAGCGGGGTTTTACCCCTTGGTTCTCAACCTCCCAATGGGGTTTACTCCACAAGAATTTGAATCCGAGTTGTATATGGTTTGTTCTGTCTTGCCTCTGATATATCTATTTATTTTCATGGGCTTTCCATTGCAAATAGTTTTTTGGTTAGTCTCTCTTTCTGGCATGTCTATTGGAGCAGTTTATATTTATTTTTCATTGTTTGATGCTTATGATATACTCCCTCCGGACCTAAATATAAGCAAAAAAGTAGCTATATCTTTTGGACTCAAATATAAGCAAAAATCAATTAAGTCAACACTATTAAATGTTAGTATTGCAAAAATCAATAAAATTAACCAATCAAACCAATTCTCCATTTACTTTTCCAAGAGCATTGTATATTCCCTAGACAATTAACTCTCTTTTTTACACAAATCAAGATAATTAAACTAACTTAATTAACTTTCTTAATAAGTGTGAATTTAGTTTTTTTTTCTTACAGTTAGGTCCGGAGGGAGTATATGTTTAAATTTATGTTTGTGTTCAATCCAAATTTTTTTTTTTTAATATGGTTGTCCTTTTCTTTAAGACTATTAAACCAATTTTTTTAGTGTTTTTGTGCAGCACTTGCACCTCGACTTCAGAGACCAAGGAGGCACCTAACTTTCATTTACTTCCACCTTACATATGTGCTATATGAACTCCTCCCTCCATTTGTTCTTACTTCAGTTTGACTTTTAGGATCTGTTTCTCTATTTGTTGCATACCTTAATCTAATTTTGGAGGCCTAAATCTATTCACAATTAGTCTGATAGTAAATTGCACAGATGTTCATATTTCAAACATTTATTAAGTAAAAAACATATATGTATGTAGGTAAGTATCATATAATTAAATTTATTTAAACACATTGCTTCGCTGTGGTTGCTTTTTCCCCCTATATTCTAATACTAGTGTATGGACTCATGCCATGCATGGGGAATATGTTACTTTTTTAGGATTTCATAAAAAAATTACGTAATTTTTAATTTCATATTTTTGGATTAATTCTTTTTGTATAATTTAAATAATGACTCTTAAGTGTAAAGAGTGAGTACATATTGTCTACTACACAATTTTAGTATTAAAAACATAATTTTAATAATAAAAAATGCATAAACAATATATAAATATATACCATGTAATTATAAAAAAAAATTATACAGAAGTGATATGTACTTTTATCCTCATCTCTCATTCTCTCTTGTCACTCCATTAATCATTTCTCGATCTAATTTATTTCAACATTAATACTAAACTCTTTCCGTGTAAGTTAAGCATTTTTGGAAAATATATTTCCCTATCACATGAAATTTTTTCTTCTATCTTAAAAATCTATCTATTTCTCATCTTTTCTCGTGCAAAGTTCACATGCAGCCTCAGAGGATTCATAGTTAAAGAACAACTTAGACGTCTGACCGTATCCTGAGAGATTAGTCTATCACCTATCGGGTGAGAGGCTGGGAAACCAAAAAAAAAGAGGCACAACTTAGAGTAGTTCATTGTATTTTATAGAACAAATATCCCTAATTTAATAAGTTTCCCTTAGTTGCATCAAATTCGAATTATTATCTATCGGGTAATATGGAGATTTGAATAATTCTATAATTAATTTGATGGTTGAAATATAATTATAATAATTCGAATAAATCCCCATGTCCCAAATATATATATCTATAATTTGAATACTTCAGTCAAGTAAATTGACAATGAATCACCAAAAAATAATATTCTATATTTGATCACATCTATGAAGTCTTAATAAGTCTTTTATTCTTCAAAACTCACGTTATCATCACCATTTACTGAAATGATTTAATCAAATACAACCATCTATTATTATTATTATTATTATTATTATTATTATTATTAGAGTAAATGACCCGTGCATGGCACGGGGAATATGCTATTTTTTTTTAGGATTTTATCCAAAAATATGTGATTGTTGATTTCACATTTTTAGTTTAAAATTTTGTTGGGGAATCATACATATCAAATTATTGATTTATGAGGTTAATTATGCAGAAATATTCGGAAAAAAAAATTGTTATGTAAAATATAAAAGATAAATCCTCATATTAGTTTAATTATAAGATATTTTTAAATCTACTTGATTTATAAACATTTTATCTTTTGTTTTTTTATTCTTTTCCCCTGCAAATTAACAATTATTAAAAATTATATTTATCTATCACACTTTATCTTTTCTCTTCAAAATATATTTGATTTATTTATCCTCTTATCCCCATGCAGGTGAAGTATCTCTAGAAAATATACTTATATCATATTATTAATTTATTTTCTTTTAAAAATCTATTTAATTTATTTATCTTTTTTTCCCATGCAAGTTAACCATTTATAGAACAATTATATATTTATTATTTTTTTCTTCTCTCTTTAAAATCTATTTGATTTATTTCTTCTCTTTTCCCGTGTAAGTTAACCAATTTTAGAAAATATTTTTATCTATCATAATATATTTCTTCATCTCACTTGAAAATCTATTTGATTTATTTCTCCCCTTTGCCCGGTGCAAATTAAACATTTTAAAAAAAATATATTTATCTATTGTATCATTTTTTTATTCTCTCTTGAAAATATTTTTGATTTATTTCTACTCTTTTTTCGATAAATTAAACCATTTTTAGAAAATGTATTTTTCTATCATATTATTTTTTTCTACTCTCTTAAATATATATTTGATTTATTTCTCCCTTTGGCTTTTGCAAGCTAACCATTTTTTATAAAAATATGTTTTTGTTTTACATTATTTTTGTTCTCTCTTGCAAATCTATTTGATTTATTTATTCTATTTTCCCATGCAAGTTAGCAGTTTTTAGAAAATATATTTATCTATCATACTTTTTATTTTCTCTTGAAAATCTATTTGATTTATTTCTCCTTTTTCCCTGTGCAAATTAATCATTTTTGTAAAAATATATTTATCTATCATATTATTATATGTATTATTTCTCGAAAATCTATTTGATTTGCATTAAATGATGTTTTTCTAAGAGGATGACACATAACATAGAATTCAATGAGGTTATTAATTTTATTTTCTCTTGAAAATTTATTTGATTTATTTCTTCTCTTTCCAATGTAAGTTAACCATTTTTAGAAAATATATTTATCTATAATATTATTAATTGACTTGTGCCCTTGAGTTTTATTATTGGATTTGGATTAAATGATGTTTTTCTAAAATGATGACACATGGCATGGAATTTAATGAGGTTATTCCTAAATGTATATAGTATAGATTCCTCCTATATTCTAATACTAGTGTATGGACTCATGCCATGCATGGGGAATATGTTATTTTTTTAGGATTTCATAAAAAAAATTACGTAATTTTTAATTTCATATTTTTGGATTAATTCTTTTTGTATAATTTAAATAATGACTCTTAAGTGTAAAGAGTGAGTACATATTGTCTACTACACAATTTTAGTATTAAAAACATAATTTTAATAATAAAAAATGCATAAACAATATATAAATATATACCATGTAATTATAAAAAAAATTTATACAGAAGTGATATGTACTTTTATCCTCATCTCTCATTCTCTCTTGTCACTCCATTAATCATTTCTCGATCTAATTTATTTCAACATTAATACTAAACTCTTTCCGTGTAAGTTAAGCATTTTTGGAAAATATATTTCCCTATCACATGAAATTTTTTCTTCTATCTTAAAAATCTATCTATTTCTCATCTTTTCTCGTGCAAAGTTCACATGCAGCCTCAGAGGATTCATAGTTAAAGAACAACTTAGACGTCTGACCGTATCCTGAGAGATTAGTCTATCACCTATCGGGTGAGAGGCTGGGAAACCAAAAAAAAAAAAAGGCACAACTTAGAGTAGTTCATTGTATTTTATAGAACAAATATCCCTAATTTAATAAGTTTCCCTTGGTAGCATCAAATTCGAATTATTATCTATCGGGTAATATGGAGATTTGAATAATTCTATAATTAATTTGATGGTTGAAATATAATTATAATAATTCGAATAAATCCCCATGTCCCAAATATATATATCTATAATTTGAATACTTCAGTCAAGTAAATTGACAATGAATCACCAAAAAATAATATTCTATATTTGATCACATCTATGAAGTCTTAATAAGTCTTTTATTCTTCAAAACTCACGTTATCATCACCATTTACTGAAATGATTTAATCAAATACAGCCATCTATTATTATTATTATTATTATTATTATTATTATTATTATTAGAGTAAATGACCCGTGCCATGCACGGGGAATATGCTATTTTTTTTAGGATTTTATCCAAAAATATGTGATTGTTGATTTCATATTTTTAGTTTAAAATTTTGTTGGGGAATCATACATATCAAATTATTGATTTATGAGGTTAATTATGCAGAAATATTCGGAAAAAAAAATTGTTATGTAAAATATAAAAGATAAATCCTCATATTAGTTTAATTATAAGATATTTTTAAATCTACTTGATTTATAAACATTTTATCTTTTGTTTTTTTATTCTTTTCCCCTGCAAATTAACAATTATTAAAAATTATATTTATCTATCACACTTTATCTTTTCTCTTCAAAATATATTTGATTTATTTATCCTCTTATCCCCATGCAGGTGAACTATCTCTAGAAAATATACTTATATCATATTATTAATTTATTTTCTTTTAAAAATCTATTTAATTTATTTATCTTTTTTTCCCATGCAAGTTAACCATTTATAGAACATTTATATATTTATCATTTTTTTCTTCTCTCTTTAAAATCTATTTGATTTATTTCTTCTCTTTTCCCGTGTAAGTTAACCAATTTTAGAAAATATTTTTATCTATCATAATATATTTCTTCATCTCACTTGAAAATCTATTTGATTTATTTCTCCCCTTTGCCCGGTGCAAATTAAACATTTTAAAAAAAATATATTTATCTATTGTATCATTTTTTTATTCTCTCTTGAAAATATTTTTGATTTATTTCTACTCTTTTTTCGATAAATTAAACCATTTTTAGAAAATGTATTTTTCTATCATATTATTTTTTTCTACTCTCTTAAATATATATTTGATTTATTTCTCCCTTTGGCTTTTGCAAGCTAACCATTTTTTATAAAAATATGTTTTTGTTTTACATTATTTTTGTTCTCTCTTGCAAATCTATTTGATTTATTTATTCTATTTTCCCATGCAAGTTAGCAGTTTTTAGAAAATATATTTATCTATCATACTTTTTATTTTCTCTTGAAAATCTATTTGATTTATTTCTCCTTTTTCCCTGTGCAAATTAATCATTTTTGTAAAAATATATTTATCTATCATATTATTATATGTATTATTTCTCGAAAATCTATTTGATTTGCATTAAATGATGTTTTTCTAAGAGGATGACACATAACATAGAATTCAATGAGGTTATTAATTTTATTTTCTCTTGAAAATTTATTTGATTTATTTCTTCTCTTTCCAATGTAAGTTAACCATTTTTAGAAAATATATTTATCTATAATATTATTAATTGACTTGTGCCCTTGAGTTTTATTATTGGATTTGGATTAAATGATGTTTTTCTAAAATGATGACACATGGCATGGAATTTAATGAGGTTATTCCTAAATGTATATAGTATAGATTCCTCCTATATTCTAATACTAGTGTATGGACTCATGCCATGCATGGGGAATATGTTATTTTTTTAGGATTTCATAAAAAAAATTACGTAATTTTTAATTTCATATTTTTGGATTAATTCTTTTTGTATAATTTAAATAATGACTCTTAAGTGTAAAGAGTGAGTACATATTGTCTACTACACAATTTTAGTATTAAAAACATAATTTTAATAATAAAAAATGCATAAACAATATATAAATATATACCATGTAATTATAAAAAAAATTTATACAGAAGTGATATGTACTTTTATCCTCATCTCTCATTCTCTCTTGTCACTCCATTAATCATTTCTCGATCTAATTTATTTCAACATTAATACTAAACTCTTTCCGTGTAAGTTAAGCATTTTTGGAAAATATATTTCCCTATCACATGAAATTTTTTCTTCTATCTTAAAAATCTATCTATTTCTCATCTTTTCTCGTGCAAAGTTCACATGCAGCCTCAGAGGATTCATAGTTAAAGAACAACTTAGACGTCTGACCGTATCCTGAGAGATTAGTCTATCACCTATCGGGTGAGAGGCTGGGAAACCAAAAAAAAAAAAGGCACAACTTAGAGTAGTTCATTGTATTTTATAGAACAAATATCCCTAATTTAATAAGTTTCCCTTGGTAGCATCAAATTCGAATTATTATCTATCGGGTAATATGGAGATTTGAATAATTCTATAATTAATTTGATGGTTGAAATATAATTATAATAATTCGAATAAATCCCCATGTCCCAAATATATATATCTATAATTTGAATACTTCAGTCAAGTAAATTGACAATGAATCACCAAAAAATAATATTCTATATTTGATCACATCTATGAAGTCTTAATAAGTCTTTTATTCTTCAAAACTCACGTTATCATCACCATTTACTGAAATGATTTAATCAAATACAGCCATCTATTATTATTATTATTATTATTATTATTATTATTAGAGTAAATGACCCGTGCCATGCACGGGGAATATGCTATTTTTTTTAGGATTTTATCCAAAAATATGTGATTGTTGATTTCATATTTTTAGTTTAAAATTTTGTTGGGGAATCATACATATCAAATTATTGATTTATGAGGTTAATTATGCAGAAATATTCGGAAAAAAAAATTGTTATGTAAAATATAAAAGATAAATCCTCATATTAGTTTAATTATAAGATATTTTTAAATCTACTTGATTTATAAACATTTTATCTTTTGTTTTTTTATTCTTTTCCCCTGCAAATTAACAATTATTAAAAATTATATTTATCTATCACACTTTATCTTTTCTCTTCAAAATATATTTGATTTATTTATCCTCTTATCCCCATGCAGGTGAACTATCTCTAGAAAATATACTTATATCATATTATTAATTTATTTTCTTTTAAAAATCTATTTAATTTATTTATCTTTTTTTCCCATGCAAGTTAACCATTTATAGAACATTTATATATTTATCATTTTTTTCTTCTCTCTTTAAAATCTATTTGATTTATTTCTTCTCTTTTCCCGTGTAAGTTAACCAATTTTAGAAAATATTTTTATCTATCATAATATATTTCTTCATCTCACTTGAAAATCTATTTGATTTATTTCTCCCCTTTGCCCGGTGCAAATTAAACATTTTAAAAAAAATATATTTATCTATTGTATCATTTTTTTATTCTCTCTTGAAAATATTTTTGATTTATTTCTACTCTTTTTTCGATAAATTAAACCATTTTTAGAAAATGTATTTTTCTATCATATTATTTTTTTCTACTCTCTTAAATATATATTTGATTTATTTCTCCCTTTGGCTTTTGCAAGCTAACCATTTTTTATAAAAATATGTTTTTGTTTTACATTATTTTTGTTCTCTCTTGCAAATCTATTTGATTTATTTATTCTATTTTCCCATGCAAGTTAGCAGTTTTTAGAAAATATATTTATCTATCATACTTTTTATTTTCTCTTGAAAATCTATTTGATTTATTTCTCCTTTTTCCCTGTGCAAATTAATCATTTTTGTAAAAATATATTTATCTATCATATTATTATATGTATTATTTCTCGAAAATCTATTTGATTTGCATTAAATGATGTTTTTCTAAGAGGATGACACATAACATAGAATTCAATGAGGTTATTAATTTTATTTTCTCTTGAAAATTTATTTGATTTATTTCTTCTCTTTCCAATGTAAGTTAACCATTTTTAGAAAATATATTTATCTATAATATTATTAATTGACTTGTGCCCTTGAGTTTTATTATTGGATTTGGATTAAATGATGTTTTTCTAAAATGATGACACATGGCATGGAATTTAATGAGGTTATTCCTAAATGTATATAGTATAGATTCCTCCTATATTCTAATACTAGTGTATGGACTCATGCCATGCATGGGGAATATGTTATTTTTTTAGGATTTCATAAAAAAAATTACGTAATTTTTAATTTCATATTTTTGGATTAATTCTTTTTGTATAATTTAAATAATGACTCTTAAGTGTAAAGAGTGAGTACATATTGTCTACTACACAATTTTAGTATTAAAAACATAATTTTAATAATAAAAAATGCATAAACAATATATAAATATATACCATGTAATTATAAAAAAAATTTATACAGAAGTGATATGTACTTTTATCCTCATCTCTCATTCTCTCTTGTCACTCCATTAATCATTTCTCGATCTAATTTATTTCAACATTAATACTAAACTCTTTCCGTGTAAGTTAAGCATTTTTGGAAAATATATTTCCCTATCACATGAAATTTTTTCTTCTATCTTAAAAATCTATCTATTTCTCATCTTTTCTCGTGCAAAGTTCACATGCAGCCTCAGAGGATTCATAGTTAAAGAACAACTTAGACGTCTGACCGTATCCTGAGAGATTAGTCTATCACCTATCGGGTGAGAGGCTGGGAAACCAAAAAAAAAAAAAGGCACAACTTAGAGTAGTTCATTGTATTTTATAGAACAAATATCCCTAATTTAATAAGTTTCCCTTGGTAGCATCAAATTCGAATTATTATCTATCGGGTAATATGGAGATTTGAATAATTCTATAATTAATTTGATGGTTGAAATATAATTATAATAATTCGAATAAATCCCCATGTCCCAAATATATATATCTATAATTTGAATACTTCAGTCAAGTAAATTGACAATGAATCACCAAAAAATAATATTCTATATTTGATCACATCTATGAAGTCTTAATAAGTCTTTTATTCTTCAAAACTCACGTTATCATCACCATTTACTGAAATGATTTAATCAAATACAGCCATCTATTATTATTATTATTATTATTATTATTATTATTATTAGAGTAAATGACCCGTGCCATGCACGGGGAATATGCTATTTTTTTTAGGATTTTATCCAAAAATATGTGATTGTTGATTTCATATTTTTAGTTTAAAATTTTGTTGGGGAATCATACATATCAAATTATTGATTTATGAGGTTAATTATGCAGAAATATTCGGAAAAAAAAATTGTTATGTAAAATATAAAAGATAAATCCTCATATTAGTTTAATTATAAGATATTTTTAAATCTACTTGATTTATAAACATTTTATCTTTTGTTTTTTTATTCTTTTCCCCTGCAAATTAACAATTATTAAAAATTATATTTATCTATCACACTTTATCTTTTCTCTTCAAAATATATTTGATTTATTTATCCTCTTATCCCCATGCAGGTGAACTATCTCTAGAAAATATACTTATATCATATTATTAATTTATTTTCTTTTAAAAATCTATTTAATTTATTTATCTTTTTTTCCCATGCAAGTTAACCATTTATAGAACATTTATATATTTATCATTTTTTTCTTCTCTCTTTAAAATCTATTTGATTTATTTCTTCTCTTTTCCCGTGTAAGTTAACCAATTTTAGAAAATATTTTTATCTATCATAATATATTTCTTCATCTCACTTGAAAATCTATTTGATTTATTTCTCCCCTTTGCCCGGTGCAAATTAAACATTTTAAAAAAAATATATTTATCTATTGTATCATTTTTTTTATTCTCTCTTGAAAATATTTTTGATTTATTTCTACTCTTTTTTCGATAAATTAAACCATTTTTTAGAAAATGTATTTTTCTATCATATTATTTTTTTCTACTCTCTTAAATATATATTTGATTTATTTCTCCCTTTGGCTTTTGCAAGCTAACCATTTTTTATAAAAATATGTTTTTGTTTTACATTATTTTTGTTCTCTCTTGCAAATCTATTTGATTTATTTATTCTATTTTCCCATGCAAGTTAGCAGTTTTTAGAAAATATATTTATCTATCATACTTTTTATTTTCTCTTGAAAATCTATTTGATTTATTTCTCCTTTTTCCCTGTGCAAATTAATCATTTTTGTAAAAATATATTTATCTATCATATTATTATATGTATTATTTCTCGAAAATCTATTTGATTTGCATTAAATGATGTTTTTCTAAGAGGATGACACATAACATAGAATTCAATGAGGTTATTAATTTTATTTTCTCTTGAAAATTTATTTGATTTATTTCTTCTCTTTCCAATGTAAGTTAACCATTTTTAGAAAATATATTTATCTATAATATTATTAATTGACTTGTGCCCTTGAGTTTTATTATTGGATTTGGATTAAATGATGTTTTTCTAAAATGATGACACATGGCATGGAATTTAATGAGGTTATTCCTAAATGTATATAGTATAGATTCCTCCTATATTCTAATACTAGTGTATGGACTCATGCCATGCATGGGGAATATGTTATTTTTTTAGGATTTCATAAAAAAAATTACGTAATTTTTAATTTCATATTTTTGGATTAATTCTTTTTGTATAATTTAAATAATGACTCTTAAGTGTAAAGAGTGAGTACATATTGTCTACTACACAATTTTAGTATTAAAAACATAATTTTAATAATAAAAAATGCATAAACAATATATAAATATATACCATGTAATTATAAAAAAAATTTATACAGAAGTGATATGTACTTTTATCCTCATCTCTCATTCTCTCTTGTCACTCCATTAATCATTTCTCGATCTAATTTATTTCAACATTAATACTAAACTCTTTCCGTGTAAGTTAAGCATTTTTGGAAAATATATTTCCCTATCACATGAAATTTTTTCTTCTATCTTAAAAATCTATCTATTTCTCATCTTTTCTCGTGCAAAGTTCACATGCAGCCTCAGAGGATTCATAGTTAAAGAACAACTTAGACGTCTGACCGTATCCTGAGAGATTAGTCTATCACCTATCGGGTGAGAGGCTGGGAAACCAAAAAAAAAAAAAGGCACAACTTAGAGTAGTTCATTGTATTTTATAGAACAAATATCCCTAATTTAATAAGTTTCCCTTGGTAGCATCAAATTCGAATTATTATCTATCGGGTAATATGGAGATTTGAATAATTCTATAATTAATTTGATGGTTGAAATATAATTATAATAATTCGAATAAATCCCCATGTCCCAAATATATATATCTATAATTTGAATACTTCAGTCAAGTAAATTGACAATGAATCACCAAAAAATAATATTCTATATTTGATCACATCTATGAAGTCTTAATAAGTCTTTTATTCTTCAAAACTCACGTTATCATCACCATTTACTGAAATGATTTAATCAAATACAGCCATCTATTATTATTATTATTATTATTATTATTATTATTATTATTAGAGTAAATGACCCGTGCCATGCACGGGGAATATGCTATTTTTTTTAGGATTTTATCCAAAAATATGTGATTGTTGATTTCATATTTTTTAGTTTAAAATTTTGTTGGGGAATCATACATATCAAATTATTGATTTATGAGGTTAATTATGCAGAAATATTCGGAAAAAAAAATTGTTATGTAAAATATAAAAGATAAATCCTCATATTAGTTTAATTATAAGATATTTTTAAATCTACTTGATTTATAAACATTTTATCTTTTGTTTTTTTATTCTTTTCCCCTGCAAATTAACAATTATTAAAAATTATATTTATCTATCACACTTTATCTTTTCTCTTCAAAATATATTTGATTTATTTATCCTCTTATCCCCATGCAGGTGAACTATCTCTAGAAAATATACTTATATCATATTATTAATTTATTTTCTTTTAAAAATCTATTTAATTTATTTATCTTTTTTTCCCATGCAAGTTAACCATTTATAGAACATTTATATATTTATCATTTTTTTCTTCTCTCTTTAAAATCTATTTGATTTATTTCTTCTCTTTTCCCGTGTAAGTTAACCAATTTTAGAAAATATTTTTATCTATCATAATATATTTCTTCATCTCACTTGAAAATCTATTTGATTTATTTCTCCCCTTTGCCCGGTGCAAATTAAACATTTTAAAAAAAATATATTTATCTATTGTATCATTTTTTATTCTCTCTTGAAAATATTTTTGATTTATTTCTACTCTTTTTTCGATAAATTAAACCATTTTTAGAAAATGTATTTTTCTATCATATTATTTTTTTCTACTCTCTTAAATATATATTTGATTTATTTCTCCCTTTGGCTTTTGCAAGCTAACCATTTTTATAAAAATATGTTTTTGTTTTTACATTATTTTTGTTCTCTCTTGCAAATCTATTTGATTTATTTATTCTATTTTCCCATGCAAGTTAGCAGTTTTTAGAAAATATATTTATCTATCATACTTTTTATTTTCTCTTGAAAATCTATTTGATTTATTTCTCCTTTTTCCCTGTGCAAATTAATCATTTTTGTAAAAATATATTTATCTATCATATTATTATATGTATTATTTCTCGAAAATCTATTTGATTTGCATTAAATGATGTTTTTCTAAGAGGATGACACATAACATAGAATTCAATGAGGTTATTAATTTTATTTTCTCTTGAAAATTTATTTGATTTATTTCTTCTCTTTCCAATGTAAGTTAACCATTTTTAGAAAATATATTTATCTATAATATTATTAATTGACTTGTGCCCTTGAGTTTTATTATTGGATTTGGATTAAATGATGTTTTTCTAAAATGATGACACATGGCATGGAATTTAATGAGGTTATTCCTAAATGTATATAGTATAGATTCCTCCTATATTCTAATACTAGTGTATGGACTCATGCCATGCATGGGGAATATGTTATTTTTTTAGGATTTCATAAAAAAAATTACGTAATTTTTAATTTCATATTTTTGGATTAATTCTTTTTGTATAATTTAAATAATGACTCTTAAGTGTAAAGAGTGAGTACATATTGTCTACTACACAATTTTAGTATTAAAAACATAATTTTAATAATAAAAAATGCATAAACAATATATAAATATATACCATGTAATTATAAAAAAAATTTATACAGAAGTGATATGTACTTTTATCCTCATCTCTCATTCTCTCTTGTCACTCCATTAATCATTTCTCGATCTAATTTATTTCAACATTAATACTAAACTCTTTCCGTGTAAGTTAAGCATTTTTGGAAAATATATTTCCCTATCACATGAAATTTTTCTTCTATCTTAAAAATCTATCTATTTCTCATCTTTTCTCGTGCAAAGTTCACATGCAGCCTCAGAGGATTCATAGTTAAAGAACAACTTAGACGTCTGACCGTATCCTGAGAGATTAGTCTATCACCTATCGGGTGAGAGGCTGGGAAACCAAAAAAAAAAAAAGGCACAACTTAGAGTAGTTCATTGTATTTTATAGAACAAATATCCCTAATTTAATAAGTTTCCCTTGGTAGCATCAAATTCGAATTATTATCTATCGGGTAATATGGAGATTTGAATAATTCTATAATTAATTTGATGGTTGAAATATAATTATAATAATTCGAATAAATCCCCATGTCCCAAATATATATATCTATAATTTGAATACTTCAGTCAAGTAAATTGACAATGAATCACCAAAAAATAATATTCTATATTTGATCACATCTATGAAGTCTTAATAAGTCTTTTATTCTTCAAAACTCACGTTATCATCACCATTTACTGAAATGATTTAATCAAATACAGCCATCTATTATTATTATTATTATTATTATTATTATTATTATTAGAGTAAATGACCCGTGCCATGCACGGGGAATATGCTATTTTTTTTAGGATTTTATCCAAAAATATGTGATTGTTGATTTCATATTTTTAGTTTAAAATTTTGTTGGGGAATCATACATATCAAAATTATTGATTTATGAGGTTAATTATGCAGAAATATTCGGAAAAAAAAATTGTTATGTAAAATATAAAAGATAAATCCTCATATTAGTTTAATTATAAGATATTTTTAAATCTACTTGATTTATAAACATTTTATCTTTTGTTTTTTTATTCTTTTCCCCTGCAAATTAACAATTATTAAAAATTATATTTATCTATCACACTTTATCTTTTCTCTTCAAAATATATTTGATTTATTTATCCTCTTATCCCCATGCAGGTGAACTATCTCTAGAAAATATACTTATATCATATTATTAATTTATTTTCTTTTAAAAATCTATTTAATTTATTTATCTTTTTTTCCCATGCAAGTTAACCATTTATAGAACATTTATATATTTATCATTTTTTCTTCTCTCTTTAAAATCTATTTGATTTATTTCTTCTCTTTTCCCGTGTAAGTTAACCAATTTTAGAAAATATTTTTATCTATCATAATATATTTCTTCATCTCACTTGAAAATCTATTTGATTTATTTCTCCCCTTTGCCCGGTGCAAATTAAACATTTTAAAAAAAAATATATTTATCTATTGTATCATTTTTTTATTCTCTCTTGAAAATATTTTTGATTTATTTCTACTCTTTTTTCGATAAATTAAACCATTTTTAGAAAATGTATTTTTCTATCATATTATTTTTTTCTACTCTCTTAAATATATATTTGATTTATTTCTCCCTTTGGCTTTTGCAAGCTAACCATTTTTTATAAAAATATGTTTTTGTTTTACATTATTTTTGTTCTCTCTTGCAAATCTATTTG
This sequence comes from Echinosophora koreensis, assembly GCA_035048595.1. Lineage (NCBI taxonomy): Eukaryota > Viridiplantae > Streptophyta > Magnoliopsida > Fabales > Fabaceae > Echinosophora > Echinosophora koreensis. The sequence goes on from JAPCYP010000106.1 coordinate 1,423,577, forward strand.
ATTTATTTATTCTATTTTCCCATGCAAGTTAGCAGTTTTTAGAAAATATATTTATCTATCATACTTTTTATTTTCTCTTGAAAATCTATTTGATTTATTTCTCCTTTTTCCCTGTGCAAATTAATCATTTTTGTAAAAATATATTTATCTATCATATTATTATATGTATTATTTCTCGAAAATCTATTTGATTGCATTAAATGATGTTTTTCTAAGAGGATGACACATAACATAGAATTCAATGAGGTTATTAATTTTATTTTCTCTTGAAAATTTATTTGATTTATTTCTTCTCTTTCCAATGTAAGTTAACCATTTTTAGAAAATATATTTATCTATAATATTATTAATTGACTTGTGCCCTTGAGTTTTATTATTGGATTTGGATTAAATGATGTTTTTCTAAAATGATGACACATGGCATGGAATTTAATGAGGTTATTCTAAATGTATATAGTATAGATTTTCCTCCTATATTCTAATACTAGTGTATGGACTCATGCCATGCATGGGGAATATGTTATTTTTTTAGGATTTCATAAAAAAAATTACGTAATTTTTAATTTCATATTTTTGGATTAATTCTTTTTGTATTTTTAAATAATGACTCTTAAGTGTAAAGAGTGAGTACATATTGTCTACTACACAATTTTAGTATTAAAAACATAATTTTAATAATAAAAAATGCATAAACAATATATAAATATATACCATGTAATTATAAAAAAAGTTTATACAGAAGTGATATGTACTTTTATCCTCATCTCTCATTCTCTCTTGTCACTCCATTAATCATTTCTCGATCTAATTTATTTCAACATTAATACTAACTCTTTCCGTGTAAGTTAAGCATTTTTGGAAAATATATTTCCCTATCACATGAAATTTTTTCTTCTATCTTAAAAATCTATCTATTTCTCATCTTTTCTCGTGCAAGGTTCACATGCAGCCTCAGAGGATTCATAGTTAAAGAACAACTTAGACGTCTGACCGTATCCTGAGAGATTAGTCTATCACCTATCGGGTGAGAGTCTGGGAAACCAAAAAAAAAAAAAAGGCACAACTTAGAGTAGTTCATTGTATTTTATAGAACAATATCCCTAATTTAATAAGTTTCCTTGGTAGCATCAAATTCGAATTATTATCTATCGGGTAATATGGAGATTTGAATAATTCTATAATTAATTTGATGGTTGAAATATAATTATAATAATTCGAATAAATCCCCATGTCCCAAATATATATATCTATAATTTGAATACTTCAGTCAAGTAACTTGACAATGAATCACCAAAAAATAATATTCTATATTTGATCACATCTATGAAGTCTTAATAAGTCTTTTATTCTTCAAACTCACGTTATCATCACCATTTACTGAAATGATTTAATCAATACAGCCATCTATTATTATTATTATTATTATTATTATTATTATTATTCGAGTAAATGACCCGTGCCATGCACGGGGAATATGCTATTTTTTTTAGGATTTTATCCAAAAATATGTGATTGTTGATTTCATATTTTTAGTTTAAAATTTTGTTGGGGAATCATACATATCAAATTATTGATTTATGAGGTTAATTATGCAGAATATTCGGAAAAAAAAATTGTTATGTAAAATATAAAAGATAAATCCTCATATTAGTTTAATTATAAGATATTTTTAAATCTACTTGATTTATAAACATTTTATCTTTTGTTTTTTTATTCTTTTCCCCTGCAAATTAACAATTATTAAAATTATATTTATCTATCACACTGATCTTTTCTCTTCAAAATATATTTGATTTATTTATCCTCTTATCCCCATGCAGGTGAACTATCTCTAGAAAATATCCTTATATCATATTATTAATTTATTTTCTTTTAAAAATCTATTTAATTTATTTATCTTTTTTTCCCATGCAAGTTAACCATTTATAGAACATTTATATATTTATCATTTTTTTCTTCTCTCTTTAAAATCTATTTGATTTATTTCTTCTCTTTTCCCGTGTAAGTTAACCAATTTTAGAAAATATTTTTATCTATCATAATATATTTCTTCATCTCACTTGAAAATCTATTTGATTTATTTCTCCCCTTTGCCCGGTGCAAATTAAACATTTCAAAAAAAATATATTTATCTATTGTATCTTTTTTTTATTCTCTCTTGAAAATATTTTTGATTTATGTTCTACTCTTTTTTCGATAAATTAAACCATTTTTAGAAAATGTATTTTTCTATCATATTATTTTTTTCTACTCTCTTAAATATATATTTGATTTATTTCTCCCTTTGGCTTTTGCAAGCTAACCATTTTTTATAAAAATATGTTTTTGTTTTACATTATTTTTGTTCTCTCTTGCAATCTATTTGATTTATTTATTCTATTTTTCCCATGCAAGTTAGCAGTTTTTTAGAAAATATATTTATCTATCATACTTTTTATTTTCTCTTTGAAAATCTATTTGATTTATTTCTCCTTTTTCCCTGTGCAAATTAATCATTTTTGTAAAAATATATTTATCTATCATATTATTATATGTATTATTTCTCGAAAATCTATTTGATTTGCATTAAATGATGTTTTTCTAAGAGGATGACACATAACATAGAATTCAATGAGGTTATTAATTTTATTTTCTCTTGAAAATTTATTTGATTTATTTCTTCTCTTTCCAATGTAAGTTAACCATTTTTAGAAAATATATTTATCTATAATATTATTAATTGACTTGTGCCCTTGAGTTTTATTATTGGATTTGGATTAAATGATGTTTTTCTAAAATGATGACACATGGCATGGAATTTAATGAGGTTATTCCTAAATGTATATAGTATAGATTCCTCCTATATTCTAATACTAGTGTATGGACTCATGCCATGCATGGGGAATATGTTATTTTTTTAGGATTTCATAAAAAAAATTACGTAATTTTTAATTTCATATTTTTGGATTAATTCTTTTTGTATAATTTAACATAATGACTCTTAAGTGTAAAGAGTGAGTACATATTGTCTACTACACAATTTTAGTATTAAAAACATAATTTTAATAATAAAAAATGCATAAACAATATATAAATATATACCATGTCATTATAAAAAAATTTATACAGAAGTGATATGTACTTTTATCCTCATCTCTCATTCTCTCTTGTCACTCCATTAATCATTTCTCGATCTAATTTATTTCAACATTAATACTAAACTCTTTCCGTGTAAGTTCAGCATTTTTGGAAAATATATTTCCCTATCACATGAAATTTTTTCTTCTATCTTAAAATCTATCTATTTCTCATCTTTCCTCGTGCAAAGTTCACATGCAGCCTCAGAGGATTCATAGTTTAAAGAACAACTTAGACGTCTGACCGTATCCTGAGAGATTAGTCTATCACCTATCGGGTGAGAGGCTGGGAAACCAAAAAAAAAAAAAGGCACAACTTAGAGTAGTTCATTGTATTTTATAGAACAAATATCCCTAATTTAATAAGTTTCCCTTGGTAGCATCAAATTCGAATTATTATCTATCGGGTAATATGGAGATTTGAATAATTCTATAATTAATTTGATGGTTGAAATATAATTATAATAATTCGAATAAATCCCCATGTCCCAAATATATATATCTATAATTTGAATACTTCAGTCAAGTAAATTGACAATGAATCACCAAAAAATAATATTCTATATTTGATCACATCTATGAAGTCTTAATAAGTCTTTTATTCTTCAAAACTCACGTTATCATCACCATTTACTGAAATGATTTAATCAAATACAGCCATCTATTATTATTATTATTATTATTATTATTATTATTATTAGAGTACATGACCCGTGCCATGCACGGGGAATATGCTATTTTTTTTAGGATTTTATCCAAAAATATGTGATTGTTGATTTCATATTTTTAGTTTAAAATTTTGTTGGGGAATCATACATATCAAATTATTGATTTATGAGGTTAATTATGCAGAAATATTCGGAAAAAAAATTGTTATGTAAAATATAAAAGATAAATCCTCATATTAGTTTTAATTATAAGATATTTTTTAAATCTACTTGATTTATAAACATTTTATCTTTTGTTTTTTTTATTCTTTTCCCCTGCAAATTAACAATTATTAAAAATTATATTTATCTATCACACTTTATCTTTTCTCTTCAAAATATATTTGATTTATTTATCCTCTTATCCCCATGCAGGTGAACTATCTCTAGAAAATATACTTATATCATATTATTAATTTATTTTCTTTTAAAAATCTATTTAATTTTATTTATCTTTTTTTCCCATGCAAGTTAACCATTTATAGAACATTTATATATTTATCATTTTTTTCTTCTCTCTTTAAAATCTATTTGATTTATTTCTTCTCTTTTCCCGTGTAAGTTAACCAATTTTAGAAAATATTTTTATCTATCATAATATATTTCTTCATCTCACTTAAAAATCTATTTGATTTATTTCTCCCCTTTGCCCGGTGCAAATTAAACATTTTAAAAAAAATATATTTATCTATTGTATCATTTTTTTATTCTCTCTTGAAATATTTTTGATTTATTTCTACTCTTTTTTCGATAAATTAAACCATTTTTAGAAAATGTATTTTTCTATCATATTATTTTTTTCTACTCTCTTAAATATATATTTGATTTATTTCTCCCTTTGGCTTTTGCAAGCTAACCATTTTTTATAAAAATATGTTTTTGTTTTACATTATTTTTGTTCTCTCTTGCAAATCTATTTGATTTATTTATTCTATTTTCCCATGCAAGTTAGCAGTTTTTAGAAAATATATTTATCTATCATACTTTTTATTTTCTCTTGAAAATCTATTTGATTTATTTCTCCTTTTTCCCTGTGCAAATTAATCATTTTTTGTAAAAATATATTTATCTATCATATTATTATATGTATTATTTCTCGAAAATCTATTTGATTTGCATTAAATGAATGTTTTTCTAAGAGGATGACACATAACATAGAATTCAATGAGGTTATTAATTTTATTTTCTCTTGAAAATTTATTTGATTTATTTCTTCTCTTTCCAATGTAAGTTAACCATTTTTAGAAAATATATTTATCTATAATATTATTAATTGACTTGTGCCCTTGAGTTTTATTATTGGATTTGGATTAAATGATGTTTTTCTAAAATGATGACACATGGCATGGAATTTAATGAGGTTATTCCTAAATGTATATAGTATAGATTCCTCCTATATTCTAATACTAGTGTATGGACTCATGCCATGCATGGGGAATATGTTATTTTTTTAGGATTTCATAAAAAAAATTACGTAATTTTTTAATTTCATATTTTTGGATTAATTCTTTTTGTATAATTTAAAATAATGACTCTTAAGTGTAAAGAGTGAGTACATATTGTCTACTACACAATTTTAGTATTAAAAACATAATTTTAATAATAAAAAATGCATAAACAATATATAAATATATACCATGTAATTATAAAAAAATTTATACAGAAGTGATATGTACTTTTATCCTCATCTCTCATTCTCTCTTGTCACTCCATTAATCATTTCTCGATCTAATTTATTTCAACATTAATACTAAACTCTTTCCGTGTAAGTTAAGCATTTTTGGAAAATATATTTCCCTATCACATGAAATTTTTTCTTCTATCTTAAAAATCTATCTATTTCTCATCTTTTCTCGTGCAAAGTTCACATGCAGCCTCAGAGGATTCATAGTTAAAGAACAACTTAGACGTCTGACCGTATCCTGAGAGATTAGTCTATCACCTATCGGGTGAGAGGCTGGGAAACCAAAAAAAAAAAAAGGCACAACTTAGAGTAGTTCATTGTATTTTATAGAACAAATATCCCTAATTTAATAAGTTTCCCTTGGTAGCATCAAATTCGAATTATTATCTATCGGGTAATATGGAGATTTGAATAATTCTATAATTAATTTGATGGTTGAAATATAATTATAATAATTCGAATAAATCCCCATGTCCCAAATATATATATCTATAATTTGAATACTTCAGTCAAGTAAATTGACAATGAATCACCAAAAAATAATATTCTATATTTGATCACATCTATGAAGTCTTAATAAGTCTTTTATTCTTCAAAACTCACGTTATCATCACCATTTACTGAAATGATTTAATCAAATACAGCCATCTATTATTATTATTATTATTATTATTATTATTATTATTATTATTATTAGAGTAAATGACCCGTGCCATGCACGGGGAATATGCTATTTTTTTTAGGATTTTATCCAAAAATATGTGATTGTTGATTTCATATTTTTAGTTTAAAATTTTGTTGGGGAATCATACATATCAAATTATTGATTTATGAGGTTAATTATGCAGAAATATTCGGAAAAAAAAATTGTTATGTAAAATATAAAAGATAATCCTCATATTAGTTTAATTATAAGATATTTTTAAATCTACTTGATTTATAAACATTTTATCTTTTGTTTTTTTATTCTTTTCCCCTGCAAATTAACAATTATTAAAAATTATATTTATCTATCACACTTTATCTTTTCTCTTCAAAATATATTTGATTTATTTATCCTCTTATCCCCATGCAGGTGAACTATCTCTAGAAAATATACTTATATCATATTATTAATTTATTTTCTTTTAAAAATCTATTTAATTTATTTATCTTTTTTTCCCATGCAAGTTAACCATTTATAGAACATTTATATATTTATCATTTTTTTCTTCTCTCTTTAAAATCTATTTGATTTATTTCTTCTCTTTTCCCGTGTAAGTTAACCAATTTTAGAAAATATTTTTATCTATCATAATATATTTCTTCATCTCACTTGAAAATCTATTTGATTTATTTCTCCCCTTTGCCCGTGCAAATTAAACATTTTAAAAAATATATTTATCTATTGTATCATTTTTTTATTCTCTCTTGAAAATATTTTTGATTTATTTCTACTCTTTTTTCGATAAATTAAACCATTTTTAGAAAATGTATTTTTCTATCATATTATTTTTTTCTACTCTCTTAAATATATATTTGATTTATTTCTCCCTTTGGCTTTTGCAAGCTAACCATTTTTTATAAAAATATGTTTTTGTTTTACATTATTTTTGTTCTCTCTTGCAAATCTATTTGATTTATTTATTCTATTTTCCCATGCAAGTTAGCAGTTTTTAGAAAATATATTTATCTATCATACTTTTTATTTTCTCTTGAAAATCTATTTGATTTATTTCTCCTTTTTCCCTGTGCAAATTAATCATTTTTGTAAAAATATATTTATCTATCATATTATTATATGTATTATTTCTCGAAAATCTATTTGATTTGCATTAAATGATGTTTTTCTAAGAGGATGACACATAACATAGAATTCAATGAGGTTATTAATTTTATTTTCTCTTGAAAATTTATTTGATTTATTTCTTCTCTTTCCAATGTAAGTTAACCATTTTTAGAAAATATATTTATCTATAATATTATTAATTGACTTGTGCCCTTGAGTTTTTATTATTGGATTTGGATTAAATGATGTTTTTTTCTAAAATGATGACACATGGCATGGAATTTAATGAGGTTATTCCTAAATGTATATAGTATAGATTCCTCCTATATTCTAATACTAGTGTATGGACTCATGCCATGCATGGGGAATATGTTATTTTTTTTAGGATTTCATAAAAAAAATTACGTAATTTTTAATTTCATATTTTTGGATTAATTCTTTTTGTATAATTTAAATAATGACTCTTAAGTGTAAAGAGTGAGTACATATTGTCTACTACACAATTTTAGTATTAAAAACATAATTTTAATAATAAAAAATGCATAAACAATATATAAATATATACCATGTAATTATAAAAAAAATTTATACAGAAGTGATATGTACTTTTATCCTCATCTCTCATTCTCTCTTGTCACTCCATTAATCATTTCTCGATCTAATTTATTTCAACATTAATACTAAACTCTTTCCGTGTAAGTTAAGCATTTTTGGAAAATATATTTCCCTATCACATGAAATTTTTTTCTTCTATCTTAAAAATCTATCTATTTCTCATCTTTTCTCGTGCAAAGTTCACATGCAGCCTCAGAGGATTCATAGTTAAAGAACAACTTAGACGTCTGACCGTATCCTGAGAGATTAGTCTATCACCTATCGGGTGAGAGGCTGGGAAACCAAAAAAAAAAAAAGGCACAACTTAGAGTAGTTCATTGTATTTTATAGAACAAATATCCCTAATTTAATAAGTTTCCCTTGGTAGCATCAAATTCGAATTATTATCTATCGGGTAATATGGAGATTTGAATAATTCTATAATTAATTTGATGGTTGAAATATAATTATAATAATTCGAATAAATCCCCATGTCCCAAATATATATATCTATAATTTGAATACTTCAGTCAAGTAAATTGACAATGAATCACCAAAAAATAATATTCTATATTTGATCACATCTATGAAGTCTTAATAAGTCTTTTATTCTTCAAAACTCACGTTATCATCACCATTTACTGAAATGATTTAATCAAATACAGCCATCTATTATTATTATTATTATTATTATTATTATTATTATTAGAGTAAATGACCCGTGCCATGCACGGGGAATATGCTATTTTTTTTTAGGATTTTATCCAAAAATATGTGATTGTTGATTTCATATTTTTAGTTTAAAATTTTGTTGGGGAATCATACATATCAAATTATTGATTTATGAGGTTAATTATGCAGAAATATTCGGAAAAAAAAATTGTTATGTAAAATATAAAAGATAAATCCTCATATTAGTTTAATTATAAGATATTTTTAAATCTACTTGATTTATAAACATTTTATCTTTTGTTTTTTTATTCTTTTCCCCTGCAAATTAACAATTATTAAAAATTATATTTATCTATCACACTTTATCTTTTCTCTTCAAAATATATTTGATTTATTTATCCTCTTATCCCCATGCAGGTGAACTATCTCTAGAAAATATACTTATATCATATTATTAATTTATTTTCTTTTAAAAATCTATTTAATTTATTTATCTTTTTTTCCCATGCAAGTTAACCATTTATAGAACATTTATATATTTATCATTTTTTTCTTCTCTCTTTAAAATCTATTTGATTTATTTCTTCTCTTTTCCCGTGTAAGTTAACCAATTTTAGAAAATATTTTTATCTATCATAATATATTTCTTCATCTCACTTGAAAATCTATTTGATTTATTTCTCCCCTTTGCCCGGTGCAAATTAAACATTTTAAAAAATATATATTTATCTATTGTATCATTTTTTTTATTCTCTCTTGAAAATATTTTTGATTTATTTCTACTCTTTTTTCGATAAATTAAACCATTTTTAGAAAATGTATTTTTCTATCATATTATTTTTTTTCTACTCTCTTAAATATATATTTGATTTATTTCTCCCTTTGGCTTTTGCAAGCTAACCATTTTTTATAAAAATATGTTTTTTGTTTTACATTATTTTTGTTCTCTCTTGCAAATCTATTTGATTTATTTATTCTATTTTCCCATGCAAGTTAGCAGTTTTTTAGAAAATATATTTATCTATCATACTTTTTATTTTCTCTTGAAAATCTATTTGATTTATTTCTCCTTTTTCCCTGTGCAAATTAATCATTTTTGTAAAAATATATTTATCTATCATATTATTATATGTATTATTTCTCGAAAATCTATTTGATTTGGCATTAAATGATGTTTTTTCTAAGAGGATGACACATAACATAGAATTCAATGAGGTTATTAATTTTATTTTCTCTTGAAAATTTATTTGATTTATTTCTTCTCTTTCCAATGTAAGTTAACCATTTTTAGAAAATATATTTATCTATAATATTATTAATTGACTTGTGCCCTTGAGTTTTATTATTGGATTTGGATTAAATGATGTTTTTCTAAAATGATGACACATGGCATGGAATTTAATGAGGTTATTCCTAAATGTATATAGTATAGATTCCTCCTATATTCTAATACTAGTGTATGGACTCATGCCATGCATGGGGAATATGTTATTTTTTTAGGATTTCATAAAAAAAATTACGTAATTTTTAATTTCATATTTTTGGATTAATTCTTTTTGTATAATTTAAATAATGACTCTTAAGTGTAAAGAGTGAGTACATATTGTCTACTACAACAATTTTAGTATTAAAAACATAATTTTAATAATAAAAAATGCATAAACAATATATAAATATATACCATGTAATTATAAAAAAATTTATACAGAAGTGATATGTACTTTTATCCTCATCTCTCATTCTCTCTTGTCACTCCATTAATCATTTCTCGATCTAATTTATTTCAACATTAATACTAAACTCTTTCCGTGTAAGTTAAGCATTTTTGGAAAATATATTTCCCTATCACATGAAATTTTTTTCTTCTATCTTAAAAATCTATCTATTTCTCATCTTTTCTCGTGCAAAGTTCACATGCAGCCTCAGAGGATTCATAGTTAAAGAACAACTTAGACGTCTGACCGTATCCTGAGAGATTAGTCTATCACCTATCGGGTGAGAGGCTGGGAAACCAAAAAAAAAAAGGCACAACTTAGAGTAGTTCATTGTATTTTATAGAACAAATATCCCTAATTTAATAAGTTTCCCTTGGTAGCATCAAATTCGAATTATTATCTATCGGGTAATATGGAGATTTGAATAATTCTATAATTAATTTGATGGTTGAAATATAATTATAATAATTCGAATAAATCCCCATGTCCCAAATATATATATCTATAATTTGAATACTTCAGTCAAGTAAATTGACAATGAATCACCAAAAAATAATATTCTATATTTGATCACATCTATGAAGTCTTAATAAGTCTTTTATTCTTCAAAACTCACGTTATCATCACCATTTACTGAAATGATTTAATCAAATACAGCCATCTATTATTATTATTATTATTATTATTATTATTATTATTATTATTAGAGTAAATGACCCGTGCCATGCACGGGGAATATGCTATTTTTTTTAGGATTTTATCCAAAAATATGTGATTGTTGATTTCATATTTTTAGTTTAAAATTTTGTTGGGGAATCATACATATCAAATTATTGATTTATGAGGTTAATTATGCAGAAATATTCGGAAAAAAAAATTGTTATGTAAAATATAAAAGATAAATCCTCATATTAGTTTAATTATAAGATATTTTTAAATCTACTTGATTTATAAACATTTTATCTTTTGTTTTTTTATTCTTTTCCCCTGCAAATTAACAATTATTAAAAATTATATTTATCTATCACACTTTATCTTTTCTCTTCAAAATATATTTGATTTATTTATCCTCTTATCCCCATGCAGGTGAACTATCTCTAGAAAATATACTTATATCATATTATTAATTTATTTTCTTTTAAAAATCTATTTAATTTATTTATCTTTTTTTCCCATGCAAGTTAACCATTTATAGAACATTTATATATTTATCATTTTTTTCTTCTCTCTTTAAAATCTATTTGATTTATTTCTTCTCTTTTCCCGTGTAAGTTAACCAATTTTAGAAAATATTTTTATCTATCATAATATATTTCTTCATCTCACTTGAAAATCTATTTGATTTATTTCTCCCCTTTGCCCGGTGCAAATTAAACATTTTAAAAAATATATATTTATCTATTGTATCATTTTTTTATTCTCTCTTGAAAATATTTTTGATTTATTTCTACTCTTTTTTCGATAAATTAAACCATTTTTAGAAAATGTATTTTTCTATCATATTATTTTTTTCTACTCTCTTAAATATATATTTGATTTATTTCTCCCTTTGGCTTTTGCAAGCTAACCATTTTTTATAAAAATATGTTTTTGTTTTACATTATTTTTGTTCTCTCTTGCAAATCTATTTGATTTATTTATTCTATTTTCCCATGCAAGTTAGCAGTTTTTAGAAAATATATTTATCTATCATACTTTTTATTTTCTCTTGAAAATCTATTTGATTTATTTCTCCTTTTTCCCTGTGCAAATTAATCATTTTTGTAAAAATATATTTATCTATCATATTATTATATGTATTATTTCTCGAAAATCTATTTGATTTGCATTAAATGATGTTTTTCTAAGAGGATGACACATAACATAGAATTCAATGAGGTTATTAATTTTATTTTCTCTTGAAAATTTATTTGATTTATTTCTTCTCTTTCCAATGTAAGTTAACCATTTTTAGAAAATATATTTATCTATAATATTATTAATTGACTTGTGCCCTTGAGTTTTATTATTGGATTTGGATTAAATGATGTTTTTCTAAAATGATGACACATGGCATGGAATTTAATGAGGTTATTCCTAAATGTATATAGTATAGATTCCTCCTATATTCTAATACTAGTGTATGGACTCATGCCATGCATGGGGAATATGTTATTTTTTTAGGATTTCATAAAAAAAATTACGTAATTTTTAATTTCATATTTTTTGGATTAATTCTTTTTGTATAATTTAAATAATGACTCTTAAGTGTAAAGAGTGAGTACATATTGTCTACTACACAATTTTAGTATTAAAAACATAATTTTAATAATAAAAAATGCATAAACAATATATAAATATATACCATGTAATTATAAAAAAAATTTATACAGAAGTGATATGTACTTTTATCCTCATCTCTCATTCTCTCTTGTCACTCCATTAATCATTTCTCGATCTAATTTATTTCAACATTAATACTAAACTCTTTCCGTGTAAGTTAAGCATTTTTTGGAAAATATATTTCCCTATCACATGAAATTTTTTCTTCTATCTTAAAAATCTATCTATTTCTCATCTTTTCTCGTGCAAAGTTCACATGCAAGCCTCAGAGTATTCATAGTTAAAGAACAACTTAGACGTCTGACCGTATCCTGAGAGATTAGTCTATCACCTATCGGGTGAGAGGCTGGGAAACCAAAAAAAAAAAGGCACAACTTAGAGTAGTTCATTGTATTTTATAGAACAAATATCCCTAATTTAATAAGTTTCCCTTGGTAGCATCAAATTCGAATTATTATCTATCGGGTAATATGGAGATTTGAATAATTCTATAATTAATTTGATGGTTGAAATATAATTATAATAATTCGAATAAATCCCCATGTCCCAAATATATATATCTATAATTTGAATACTTCAGTCAAGTAAATTGACAATGAATCACCAAAAAATAATATTCTATATTTGATCACATCTATGAAGTCTTAATAAGTCTTTTATTCTTCAAAACTCACGTTATCATCACCATTTACTGAAATGATTTAATCAAATACAGCCATCTATTATTATTATTATTATTATTATTATTATTATTATTATTATTATTAGAGTAAATGACCCGTGCCATGCACGGGGAATATGCTATTTTTTTTTAGGATTTTATCCAAAAATATGTGATTGTTGATTTCATATTTTTAGTTTAAAATTTTGTTGGGGAATCATACATATCAAATTATTGATTTATGAGGTTAATTATGCAGAAATATTCGGAAAAAAAAATTGTTATGTAAAATATAAAAGATAAATCCTCATATTAGTTTAATTATAAGATATTTTTAAATCTACTTGATTTATAAACATTTTATCTTTTGTTTTTTTATTCTTTTCCCCTGCAAATTAACAATTATTAAAAATTATATTTATCTATCACACTTTATCTTTTCTCTTCAAAATATATTTGATTTATTTATCCTCTTATCCCCATGCAGGTGAACTATCTCTAGAAAATATACTTATATCATATTATTAATTTATTTTCTTTTAAAAATCTATTTAATTTATTTATCTTTTTTTCCCATGCAAGTTAACCATTTATAGAACATTTATATATTTATCATTTTTTTCTTCTCTCTTTAAAATCTATTTGATTTATTTCTTCTCTTTTCCCGTGTAAGTTAACCAATTTTAGAAAATATTTTTATCTATCATAATATATTTCTTCATCTCACTTGAAAATCTATTTGATTTATTTCTCCCCTTTGCCCGGTGCAAATTAAACATTTAAAAAAAATATATTTATCTATTGTATCATTTTTTTATTCTCTCTTGAAAATATTTTTGATTTATTTCTACTCTTTTTTCGATAAATTAAACCATTTTTAGAAAATGTATTTTTCTATCATATTATTTTTTTCTACTCTCTTAAATATATATTTGATTTATTTCTCCCTTTGGCTTTTGCAAGCTAACCATTTTTTATAAAAATATATTTTTGTTTTACATTATTTTTGTTCTCTCTTGCAAATCTATTTGATTTATTTATTCTATTTTCCCATGCAAGTTAGCAGTTTTTAGAAAATATATTTATCTATCATACTTTTTATTTTCTCTTGAAAATCTATTTGATTTATTTCTCCTTTTTTCCCTGTGCAAATTAATCATTTTTGTAAAAATATATTTATCTATCATATTATTATATGTATTATTTCTCGAAAATCTATTTGATTTGCATTAAATGATGTTTTTTTAAGAGGATGACACATAACATAGAATTCAATGAGGTTATTAATTTTATTTTCTCTTGAAAATTTATTTGATTTATTTCTTCTCTTTCCAATGTAAGTTAACCATTTTTAGAAAATATATTTATCTATAATATTATTAATTGATTTGTGCCCTTGAGTTTTATTATTGGATTTGGATTAAATGATGTTTTTTCTAAGATGATGACACATGGCATGGAATTTAATGAGATTATTCCTAAATGTATATAGTATAGATTATTAAGCATTGTTAGTGTAAAGGATTTTTACACTGTCACCCAAAAATATCTTGATATATCAACATTATTGTCTATGTAAAAGTTTTACACTGATAATGCGTACTATCTTTTTTTCTTTTTGGTAATCTGATAGTATATACTACTTTAATCCTTATATAAATTTCAAATGTCACATATGACGTATAATTATTATAGAATTAATGTATTACTGGATATTTTTGAAAGACTTCTATGATTCTATTCATTTGTTTTATATTCCATATTATCTTTTTAAAATTCCATTATTAAATCAATGCGTTGACATTTTCAAGCACCTCGAAGTACCATTGTGACAAAGTTCATGTGCATGGCTTAAAATTTTATATTAATTTATTATCCAAATCAAAATCAATCATTTAATTGATTTAATTTTATTTGATTATATGGTTTAGTTTATGTTTTTACTTAATGATGATCGATTTATTTCTTATTATCATTGATTCTTTCATTTAGATTATCATTATTTGCGTTTAAAATTGAATCCCAAATTAATAATTAACATTGATTACTTGATTTCTTTTGATTATATTCCCATATTCTTAATTTGTTGATGAAGCTAAGATTTCAATACTTAAGAAGTACTTTGATGCACAATTCACAAATTAAAGAATCATCCGTGGCAAAAAGTAATCATCTCTTCAACTTTTTTTCAAGCCCTCGTATAAAATTCATCACTATTAAAAGATGATGATGTTGGAAATCTAGAGAAACTCGTTCTCGAAATGGAGGGATATGAAAGACCAAGATTTGAAACAAAAAATATAAGGAATCAGATAAAGCCAAAAGGAAGAAAAGAAGAACATGAACCGCATTTGAATTTTTTTTTTTTTAAGAAATAAACTTTAGAGTGTCCACAATAGTTGTTTGAAGCTCTCTAATGCCACAATCGACACTGTGCTTGAACCACATGAAATCAGCAAGAATACCAAATAAAAAGTTGTGAACCACACAAAGCCAATAGATCTGCAAAGTAGGAAAAAAAAGGTATGAGAAGAGAAAAACGGACTTGAGAATGACATTTTTATTGCACAACTCTCTTTTTGTGCTCTCATGGCTTTTGCAGTGGGATTGACAAAGGAATGCATTAGATTGGAGATCTCAATACCTGGACAACCGTTGCTGGTGTAGAGAACATGCTATATCTATGAGGTAATTTCTTTTCTCTAACTCATTTTAATTGAAAGTTCATTTCTCTCATTGCATGCCAATCAATACTTCTGGCCTTTCTATTTATAAGGAACCGTGCATTTGTTGTGTAGATGTATTATAGTACATCCTGTATTGCTGATATTTGAATTGAAAGCCATTAAAAAACAACATATCGCCTCATAAATATAATTTAAATTGAATATAAATTATTCTTAATCACTTTTCATTGTCAAAAGACGAATAGGTTGCATCACCACTCCATGCAAAAAAGGCTGCTACATAGATCTTTTCATGTAAGAAGAAACACAACTCTGAAACGATTACATGATTTACAATGATAATAAGAAATTAATGTGTATATATATATATATATATATATATATATATATATATATATATATATATATATATATATATCATAGTATTTTGCTAATTATTTTGTATAATGAATTTGGATATTCTGATTGTATAAAAAAAGGAAATAAATAAGGAGTGAAAAAAATAGAATATAGATATATAACAAAATCTGATTTATGAAAACCTATCAAAAGGAAGTAGGCCTGGCAAAAGAATCCATGGACCATTTGTTCATCCAGCCCATTCATAATAAAATCCATCTAACCCATCCAACAATAATAATAAAACTAGATTGATTGGATTAGGTTGGATCCATTTTATTAGTGGATGGATAATGATTCATCCCATTTTTTTCTAAATCCATTGGACCAAAACAAAATAAAGAGCTGGATCATTTTTTATCCAGTAAAAAAATCAGTAAATATTTTTTTAAACCAGTTACAAAGGAAACATATAGACTACAAAGAGCGAAGAAAACGAGAGCAACACGACTTGGTAAATGTACCGGTCAGTCCACCGCATTCTGAGTGCGGACTTATTGCTTCCATGGTTATGGACTTATAGGTTTTTTTCCTTCTATTCCAAATTGAATATGCGTAGATGGCACACGTTCTCTGATGTTTCATGAATGAATATACGAATGATTATTGATATGTTGGTACATCACTATATCATACATCTGTGCAGATGCTCTCAATACATTTTTTGTTAATCAAAATTATATTACATTTCTAATTATTATTATAAGTGTGTCAAAAAAAATATTATAAGTAAAAAATTCATGTATTTAATTAAGGTCCTTGAGATTTTATAGAGAGAAAATATTTAATATATAAAAATTGTTAAAATAAAATTTTAGTATAAAATGTTTTTTAAATGGATGGGTCAGATATCCATCCATATAAAAATGACTAATGGATGGATTGGATGGTTTTTATTAAATGGATCATGGATGGATTGTATTTTTTAATACATTTTTAATGGATCGAAATGGATTGATGGATTATTTTGGTCCGATCCATTATAATCCGAATCAAAATCCATCCGATCCATCCGTTTGCCACCCATAAAAGGAAGGGAAAAAGAGAGAGAGGACATTGTCATTATCAAGCTTGGTGTCAAGAGGTGTTGGAGGAGGCAAAGAAGATCTCTCGTGTGGCGAACAACGTCCACTGCCCCCTAAAAGTCATTGCAATGCCTCTCAACATTTTAGTCAATCAAATTAAATACTATTTTCATATTTGAAAGTCAAGTTTCAAAATCTGAGATGACTTCAGTAACAGCAGAATGTTTTTAATCAAATTACAGCTTAAATTTCATAATTTCATAATTCACTGATATATATTAAATTGTATGCTAAATGTAGATTATGTTACCATGATCAAAAAACTCAATATGAGCATTGAATTCAATTATCAATTCACCTATTCCAATTCAAATTGTGATTGATACAGCATTGAATTCTATATTCAATACCCCTACACTAAATCTTAAATTGCATAAATCAGATTAATTTGTCATGCATCTTTTCAACTAAAAAAACTTGTGTTACATTATGTATTAAAAGGTATGCGCAATAATTCTACTAAAAACCTGGTATACGATTTATTATTAATTTGAATTTGAAATCATGACAATTAATTTGTTTTAATGCTGGAAAAACTTGTGTTACATTATGTATTAAAAGTGTGATTTCACAAGTTAGATTTTTATAATAATAATAATAATAATAATAATAATAATATAAAGTAAATAAAATTAATTATATAATGTTAATACAGCGCCCGTTTGGTATAGATTAAAAAATAAGTGATTCTGACAGTTAATAATTTAGAGATTGTTTTTTAGAGATTATTAAAAAAAAGAAGAAACTGTTTGTGTTTGTTTACAATCATAAAAATCACTTTTTTAAAGGTAATTAGTGATAAAAAATGTTTTTTTCCAAAAGCTAATGAAAGTAACTTTTTATTTTAACCTTAAAATTGATTTTTTTTTTTTAAATCAACTTTTAGAAAAGTTTAAACAAACACAACCAAACTCATTAAAAATATTTTTTTACTTAAGAAAAATGATTTTGTCATCAAATAATCTATAACAAACACCGTCATAGTTTGAAAAGTTTATATTGGTCTAAATATAAAATAAAATTTAATTAATACATATTATTGGTGTAAATATTTTTTATATTGTAAAAGAATTAGATATTAGTATGAAATTGCTTGACTTTTTCTTAACTACTTTAAAGGTCTCTGACACTATAAATGTTGAATTTTTGACAATATAAAAAATCTTTAATTTGACAATGTATCAATATTAAACTATTTAAAAAATTATGATTCATAATATAAAATATTTCGTGATAGTAAATTATAATTTATGTCTCTTTATTCAGAATATATTATTAAAAACATGTATTTAGTCTAATTTATAATGTTTTGGGTATAACTTAAAAATCATAATAATATGGTTCGTTAATGAATACTCTTGAAATATTATTCCATCAATTACATATGGTTTATTTTGTAAAATTTAAAGTATAAATATTATTGTTCACCATTTTGAATCCTTATTTTATCATTGTTCTTTAAGTGTTTCACTCTAATTAGTGTTTTGGTGAGTTTTTTTTTTTTAATCCAAATTTTTGTTTTGGGGTAATATTATATTCTTATGTCTAAGAGGATGTTTAAGACAACTGCTGCAAATAGATTATATCAATAATCAATTATATCTATAATCAATTATTATGATAATTGATTATAGTTATAATTTGTTTTTGTTTGAGTATGTTTGTTAAAAAAGACTTTAAGATAATCTATTTTGTTTAGATGATGTAAAAAAGGTCACTTTTATATAATAAATTATCAAAAAGGATATGGAATTGTTTGTATAAAATAATAATATTGTTTAATAGTTAGTTATATAAGGGTAAATGAGAAAATGTGATTGATTTCAAAATATTCAATTTTTATTTTTCTATAAGCTTCAAAGTCATCACATTATTTACAAGATATGTAATCATAACGAGCATGTTTATGAGAAACAAATATAATCTCTATAATTAATGGCTAATTCATAAAATTAAGCAATAACTTCAACAAACCACTAAAAAGGGTAATTATCATAATATTTATTATATTATTATTTAAAATATAATATGCTATTAATTAAACACTAAAATTGTGTATTATGTACATTGATGTGATATAAGCTACTATCGTAAACCTAATATTAAAGAGATTTTTTTTTTTAAAATTCAGTTGTAACTTTGGATTGGGAGTGAAGCACCTGATTTGTGAAAGTGATTCTTTAGATATTGTTATGGCCCTGAATAAACCCACTTTCATAGATTGTCATTCTTTTGCGAGTGTGGTCAAGGAAGTCTTGGAGCTGTTGCGAAGGAATTGAAATGTTAGAGTCCAGCATGTGTTTAGGGAAGCCAATGCGTATGCAGACCATCATGCTAAGCTGGGAGCTCTGTCCGGAGATTTTGTCAAGCTGTGGAGGTCTCCTCCAGGAGACATGGGTTCTTTGTTGGTTAAGGATGCTCCCTTAATGGCATCCTCTTTGTAATTCTTGTTTGTTTTGTTTTCTTTCATCATTCCACCAAAAAAATAATATTGCATGTTCATTTGTTATTGCAATACTTTTAACATTAATAACCAACGGTGGTTGGGAGTTCAAATCCCGAAGTCGTCACGATGGGGAGGGCTTTACCTAACCACCACTCTGACCCAAGGATTAAGTCTCACAGTGAGATTAGTCTCACGGCTATGCCTATAGTGATATCCGGTCAAAGACCAAAATCACTCACAACTTCCTCACTTTATATATGTTAGCTTCGCTAATGCATCATACTGCATATGCACGAGCGCATCTAAGGGTTTGTCCTAGTACTTGCTTTGCCTTATCTGTTGCATTCAAGGGGCTATAATTATATTTAAAAGTAGTAGGTTAAGCTATTGATGCTCAATCAACTTTATGCAATTTGCTCCCTCATTGAATTTCCTCCCAATGATCACTACACTTAATTTGTTGTGTGTTTGCAGCCGAGTTGCCCTTTACTTGGCTTGGCCTGTAGGCTATCCTTATCTTTCTCACCAAACTAGTACATCCATTAGATTAACGATCTTAAATATCTTGCCGTTCCACGCAATCGAAAACTGTCTCTCCACCCAACTCTGCACATGGCACACTCTTTGACCATTGGTTATTCATCAGCTAGGGCATGTTAGTCACTTGAAAGAAAGTTGTTGAAAAAGGAGCTACCAAACTATTCAATTGGTGGTTATTCATGAGCTAAAGCATATTACTCACTCTGCCGTAGCTCGTTAATTGAATTCCAACTGCTAAACAGACTATTCTTTCTTTTTTATGAAAAGAGCTACCAAACAAACGAAGTTCTCAACACTAAATTTCATCATCTGATAATCATTGAATGAAATAAAAATAAGAGAATAATCGCTTCCATTAACTCAGAATCCAAGGCCTTTTTATTCTTGTTTAAAGACTACACAAATCAAATGCCTAGTTTTTTTTGAACCACAGAATATGATTTTATCCACTAAGGAGGTGCTCATACTGCTACCTCTTTGCAATAGTAGAATGGAATAATTCCTAAGAAAAGCTTAAAAGGACATATTACCATACAAGTTACCACATGTATGTTCTATTACTACACTGGAAGCTGAAAACTTCCATTAGTGACATATTTTGAGGGCTTACCTGTCAAATTTACTGAACTGTCATCTAAACTTGTTCCATTCAAGAAGAAAATGATAAAAAGGCAAGTTAAATAATAATGGATGACGGCTTTCTTATATATACAGGAGCCACACATATTTGCACAAAAAATAATAACAACCAATGACAAAAAGTATTCATTGCAGACCAGTAACAGAAACTCAGTATGTTGCTAACATCAAACATTTTTTATCCTATAATTCAACCTTTATACCATGCACAGAAAATACATATTTAATATATTGGCTATTGTATCACTTCCATCTTTTCCAACCATGCTTAAACTTGCCATGCATTCCAAACCTGCCATGCTTCCAGCGCTTGCCAAATTTCCCATGCTTAAACTTTCCATGACCAAAGTAATGACCATGTCCATAATGATGACCACCATGTGCCAGATGGTGAGCCCCATAAGCAGCAGCTGCAGCAGCAACACCCCCTGCTAACAGTCCTCCTACACCAGCCCCATGCCCTGTATAATAAGAAGTCAGTACAACAATACATCTTGAAATCAAATCATAGCCCTCTCAAATTCCAAAATTATTCTAAAGTATGAGCAGCAATTTACTCTGTAATACTTGTGGCTTGAATATAACCCGTGCAAAAAAAAAGAAAAAACATTAGGAGTTACAAAAAGCTTAATCTAAAAGGTTTCCCAAAAATTTTAATTTTCGATAGAAGCCAAGAGCATCAATTTATCCATGTGGCCAGCCCAACCTAGCGGGATAAAGCTTTATTGTAATAGTAGTTGTTGTTTACATGACAAAAAAGAGGATATTAGAAAGTAATAATTCCATTTCAAACATAATCATATAAAAATCTCCAATTCTCCATAACAAATTTGGATGGTCAAGTGTACCTGAATGATATGGAGCTGGAGAACCTGGATAGCCATGTGGTGGAGGGTGAGCTGGTGGATAATACCCTGAAGGAGGATAACCAGAAGGTGGATACCCTCCCGCAGGAGGATATCCTGAAGGAGGATATGCAGGTGGTGGGTACGTTGATGGCGGATAGCCTCCAGGTGGTGGGTATGTTGTTGGCGGATAGCCCCCATGTGGTGGATATGCAGGTGGTGGGTATGTTGTTGGCGGATAGCCTCCATGTGGTGGATATCCTGTTGATGGGTATGACCCAGGTGGAGGAGGATACGGGGGTGCTGATGGATAGCCTGTTATATGTGAAAACAGACCTCTCTCATTGGACTCGTCAGAATCATGGCTGTCATTTCCATTGCTCATGTTGGTTTGATCTAAAATTCATCAGTACAAAAAAAAAGAAAAGAAAAGAAAAGAAAAAAAAGAATATCAATTTATAAACTGCTATCCAAATAAAATAGCATCAATTATTAAACAAATATATAATATCAAATGGAATCTTCTTCATGATTGTCTTGAAAATTTTCATTTATCTATTTTAAACTGATTAGCATAAAAGATGTTAGAGTATAGAGCCCGTGTGGCTCATAGTTAGCATAGCCAGATCTGTTAGCTTCTGTTAACTGCTGTTAAGCATTTCCAGTTAACTATAGGCAAGTGACAACTGTCTGGTCTAACAACTGTCACCATGGTTATGATTAGGAAATGACTCCTCTAAAGTGAGCATAGTAAGAGTGTATCTACCCTTGATTAATTCAAGTTATTCCAATACACCTTAGCTAATCAATGGTGGATATACATTTACTTTCTCACTTTACATTCAAGTTCACTTTAGAGGAGCTTTATCCATATGAATAACTGTATGAGAAATGTTATATCCTCCTACAAATCTTACTACCCACTTGGAAAAAAAAGAAAAATATTAAAAAGTCAAGATTAGTCAATGTTATAACATGTGAAATGTGTTAACTTGAAGTGGGTATGAGAATTTGTACAAAGATTTTTTTGATTGGAGGATATAACATTTCTATTAATTGTATATAGGTAGTTTTAAGAACTAGAGATTTGTGCACTTGAGATTTTGTATAATTTCTATAGTAATTGCCTTTTCAAACCTTGCACTAGATCTTCCAATCAAACCCTCTATAGAAGGGCACAATTCCTCAATTGGTATAAGGAAATAAGCAGGGAAGGTCATGGATATGGTGCTTATTGCTCTTTAGTGGAGACAATTACCACTAGTCAAACAACACAACAAAAAGGGGAGAAAATTTTCTATTGGTTCTTAGGCTTTTAATTGAACTCATAAAAAAAAAATTAATAAACTAAAGGATTCCAATAATTATACTAATAAAAGAGTATTATGAATTTAAAAAGGTCTGACCTATCATATATAGGAATTCTAATTTTCAGAAACAAATTTCAACTAAGATACTAATAGGTAAGTTTACACCAATGTTGTCAACACATTTGTTAAAAGTTGTGAACAACTCTATATGTCCACCATACCAACAGCTTCAAAACAACTTGAAAGATATATTAGTAACGTACCAGGTATATGTACAAAATAAGTTATACATTGCAGGAACTTTCACAGACGATTCTTCATAAATCAAGTAGTTGCCACAAAAAGAAAAATAATTGTATACTTATGCAACTATCTTTCAGATATCCCCCTTTTCTTCCATATCATTACAGCTAAAGGATAGAATAAATTTAAAGTAAACAATCAATTCAGTCCCAAAAGATTATGGTATCGCCAAATAGGTCCTTGAAAGTTTCTTGTCGCAAATTTAGTCCTTGAAAGATTTAAAAGTGTTAAATTGAAAGTGTTTTTCTGTCACCAATTAAGTCTCAAGAAGGCCAATGAATGTAGTGACATTTTAATTTTCTTAAGGACTTAATTGGTAACAAAAAATATGAAGAACTTATCCGGCGCCAGTGGTGACACCATAAAACAGAAGTAATTTACACATATAATTATAAAAATGGACAAAGCAATTGTTGTTATGGGTGCTTCTTGTCCTTCCAGACAAAAGAGATTTGTGATAAGCTTTTAACTCATTCTAAACAACAAAAAGAAAAGATTTAAAAAACCAATTTTTTTTAACATAAATAATAAATAAAAGGATTTCATTATCGGCCCAATGTATCTCCTACTCCTTCCTATTTCTCCTAAAAGGAAACAAGTACTGCCAAGAAAATATCTAGCGAATCCATGTTGCAGCATGATTAAACAATTTTAGCATAATCAATTTGACAATGTTCATAATCAATCAAAGTTTAAATACAGCAGGGGAACAAATTGAGCAAACCCATGTTGTAGCGTGATCAAGCAAAAGGGTAAAGGAAAATCAGAGACAAACAAAGACCATAATTGATGCAATCCAAAAACCATCGAAAACCCAGTTGATCATGGTGCCACAGATATTGAAATTTACAAAAAAAGAAAGAAGAATTAATTACTATGTCATATCAAACCAAACTGAAAAACAGGGAACACTGCAACAGATTAAGATTTGGTTATCAACAATGGGAAAAAATAGAATAATGATAAAAATGATGCTTACTCAATTGGAAATTGTAACGGAGCTCTCTAAAACCTTCCAAAGGTGACGACCGCGAAGGCTTTTTAGCCAAAAGAAAAAAATTGGACCTTTACCTATTCTTATTCTTATACTAATTGTTGCGTGATTTTAAAAATCACGCGTTGCATCTACGCGTTAATTTTTATTTCTTATATATATAGGGATAGGGTAGGGATATAAGCATTTGATCCGTGATCCCAACAAAATGGAACCAATTTTGGTGCTTTGGATGAGTTCAGAGTTTAATATTAAATATGAAGGCAATCACTTTGATATTGGATTAAAAAGAGTTGGGTTCAGTCAAGAAAATAAAAAATAAATAAGAGTTGGGTTAAATATTTTTTTTTTGTATCTGCGAAATGAGCTAAATTTTATTTTGGTCATTGAAAAAAATTTTTTTTTTTTGGTTTTGGTCCCTGTAAAATCTGAAATCACTATTTATAGTCACTATTGTTATATGACATCTATTAAGTACTTATATATCTAACAGAAAGTCATATATTCATTCTAAGTGACACCAATAACCTTTGTGGTGTTATGTTAGCATATGATTCCCCTAAAATTTTTCTCCAACTCTAAAATTAATTACATTTATCTTTTCTAAAATGAATGTTAGGGATTAAAAATGATAATATCAAATTTTAGAGGGATGAAAACAAAAGAAAAATGATTTATAGGATTAAAATCAAAATTTACTCACTTTTATAAGGACCCAAAATTAATAATTTCATTTTGTCAACAAAAAAAAAAAATCATATTTTAGAGGGATGAAAATCAAATTTTTTTTACAGGGACTAAAACCAAAATCGGCTCATTTTCTAAGGACAAAAAACATATTTAACCCAAAAGAGTTTAATTTTTAAAATAAAAACACACATGACAAAATATTAGTGGATATCAGTGTAAAACTTTTTAAAATAAAAGCATCTACTACTTTCTTTTTAACGAGCAAAGCGTATAGTCATATGCTACTTTGATCCTTAAAAAATTTAAACATGTCCCACCTAAATCAAAAGAATGGCTTAAAAAATATATATTACTATTAATTTTATTATAATAATATTATTTTATTAAAAAGTTAATATATTATTATTGAAGTCTAAAATTGGTTATATCTAAAAAATAATAATTAATTTCATATCACTGATCAACTTCCTTAACAGCAAACAATTTCTAGAACCATTATAGATTATATTTTGTAGTGCAATTCAAATAGGAGATCTACTATATTTCATTACATATTTCACAACTCCCAATATTAGGCATCTTCTGCATTCAATAATAATAGCCACAGGTGGAAATTAGAATTGATTGTGAAACACTCTCGATAACATGGACTGGCTAGCATCTAGTCGTAGATGTCAGTGTATTGCATGGAATGCCACGACCAAGAAAAATCACAAATTGGCCATCCGTGACCTACCTACCCTGACCATCCCCAAGACCATTTAGGATCGTCATTAGCACGTCCGCATGCGCACAGACATGTAAGCTCAACTTCCTAGGCACAGAGACCTTACTGACAATTTCAATTGATCAAACCGATAACGACGTGTGCGTTCATATTTATCCATCGGATAAATTTCGGGATTCCTTGCGGAAATCAAATGTCATTTTAGAGGCAATGTATACCAACTTATCGGGAATCACCCCTCATTGGACCATCCATGTTTTAACAATAAAGTATATTATGGAGAGGTCATTCACCAATCTATTATACTTCTTTAGGTCCTTCCCGAATGGGATTACTTGTCAAGCAAGCAATCATAAAATACTCTTAGTTATTAAGTATTGTGGATGTAAGGATGATTAAATCATCCATGCTTTATGACCTATGGTCTTGTTCCACCCATGAGTCATAATCGCTAAGTCCTTGTTTTTAACTAAGCCATTCCTAACTTATGTTTTCCATCTAGTTTGAAATACTAGTCTTTGAGACTAAAATTGCTTTTGTCCAAAGCCAAAACCTTTTGACTTAAACCAAATCATTTGGAAATAAGATTGACACATAGGTACCTTTGTACCAATTCTCTCAAAACAATTACTCAAAAACACTTAAAAGTGTTACAAAACGGTTTTTCTCTTTTCATTAGATTTAGGGCCGAAAACCCGAACTTTTGAAATAAGCTTCTTTCCCTCAAACCATCACTTACTGAGGTTTTAATACTCATTTTAAGGTATTAAAAATACTAAGTTAAGGTCTTGAATAACATTTTACCCAAAATCCCAAAAATTTGGTCGAATGCCTCTAAGTTTGAAAATCGAGTAGTTCCTTTTCATCGGTTCTTGGGTCCTAAAGGTTAAGGATTCATTTTGGGACCTTATGATACTTAGTTAAGTGTCAAAAATAGTTTACAACTGATAAAAACAGTGTTGATCGAATTACTCACTTTTGGTCCATTTTACAATTTTGAACGCTTACAAACTCACTTTCTCAGACTTTCAAAACAAAGGTTTGTTCCTCTATGACCTAAACAATTATCAAAGCCATTTTGGAATCATTTGAACATTTTAAGACAGTTTTAAACACAGTAAAAACAGTTTTGTAAAACAACACTTTCTTCTTGTTTTCATTGATCCTTAAAACACTTATTTCTTTGGTTTCTAAAGCATCACTTGGATAATTCAAAACATAACATAAGATCAAAATATTTCGCAAACCATTTCTAAAACTCTTGGCCAAAAATCAAAGTTCCAAAAGATTGTTTAAAACTTGTTTAAAATTTATTCTTTTCCTTTTTGGTTTTGTCATTTATATCCTCACTTAAGGGTTATGGAACCACTTAAGTTTCAAGGATTGGAGTTAAACTCCCATTTATCATTCATACATGGCCAAAAATCAACCACAATCAAAGTGAAGATTTCACTTTGCTAAACAAATTCATAATCATACAAGTGAATCAACATAGCATATAATAGCTCAAAAATCATGCTATATCACTAATCACATTAAACAATTCATTTTCAACAATCAACTATTAAAATCTTCACTTTAATCCAATTGTAACACCCGATTTTTCACTATTTACTGTTTTTATATCAGTAAATCAGTAAAATAAACAGAAACGTTTATAATTTTATTTTTAAACATAGAAAATGATTTTGGATAAATCAAGATCATATTCATACTCTACTTTACCGTAGAGAGCTACGATTCAATTTTGGGTCGAAAATTCAGATGAAACCCGGTCTGCGATTTAATGACAGTAAGAATTTTACTGCTCAAATGACCTAATTTTGACTCGTGAACGAAACACTTAAGGTTTTTATGAAGTTTCCAACTTCTTTGGCTATTTTAAAATTTTTCACTTAAAAAGTGAAATAATATATATTATGCGGGCATTATATGAAATCGGGTAAACGTCGGAGCTGAAAACGAGATTTTCGAGACCTGTTAACGGATAAAAGGCATGTCAAATCTAGGAATCTCCGGAGAATAAAGGTGACTCATAGGATGGATATTGAAGTGCCATGCATTTTTGGAAAAATTATGATTGGATGACCGGGTATGAATGCCATTGGTAGGAAATAATTACAGTATGTATACATGATGTTTGTTTGAGTGTCGTACATGTAGTTATCATGATAAAACTCAATGATGGTATCTCACCCTTGCTTTATTTCTTTTCATGTTGGGTTTCTACTATGCTTATATATATATATATATATATATATATATATATATATATATATATATATATATATATATATATATATATATTCGAGTACAGATGAACCAAATGAGTCCGATATCGTACACGGGAATACGTTCCCTGCATTTTGACGAGGCTAATGATGGAAGCGTACGGAGGAGGAACCTGGATACTTCTGTGGGCGGGGAGTTCTAGGGAGGATTTCCCAATGGGTTTTCTTAAGTGCGACCTGCTATAGGATCTGTTTTGGGTTTACTTTTGGGTAATAATACCGCTACTATTTAAGTTTAGTTTATGTGTGTTTTTCCTTATGCTATGACTTAAATAAATGATTTGTAATATAAAAGGCCATATGTAAGACTGTATTGATGCATATATATATATATATATATATATATATATATATATATATATATATATATATATATATATATATATATATATATATATATATATATATATGTATTCGGTTGTTTGTTAATTATAAAGGTTTGGTTTGCATTAGTAGAGGGAAAATAAAAAGAGAAAAAAAAATCTACAACTAATTTCAAGGAAGTTAAGAAACAGAGAAAATTATATTTTCCAAAAGCAACCAGCGTAATTATTTTCAGTCTTTTAGTTTCTACATGTAGCGCCAAGGGGGGTGTTACATTAGTGGTATCAGAGCTGGTCGAGTCTTTCGGGAATCCTTGGGAAATAGGTCTGTTATGTCTATTTTGTGTGACCTCTGACTTAAACTTGTTTTAATTACTTCTTAGAAGTAATGTGTGGTGACGAGTAAGTTTACGTTTCAGTTTCTGGTTTTGGTTTAACTGATTTTGGCTTGTATGTCAGTTATGGAACCAGTTGTTGAACCAGAAGCTGGACGTGGACGCGGCCGTGGAAGAGGCCATAGAGGCGGTCGTGGTAATCTGGGAGAGAATCCTGAAGGAGCTGGTGGGATGGACTATGCAGCACAGGCAATGGAAAATGTTGCAGCTGCTATCGCATTACAGACGGCAACTATGGCTGCCCAAAATCAACAAGAACAACTCAGAGCTGAACAAGCTGCTGAGGGAAAAGGATTGACTGCTTTTCGGTGTCAGAATCCATCACAATTTCATGGGGATGCTGATCCCGAGAAGGCTGACCTTTGGATACAAGAATTAGAGAAGATCTTCGAACTGATTCACAGCCCAGAAGGAGTCAAAGTTCAGTGTACTACGTTCCTGCTCGTGGGTAATACTGAGTACTGGTGGAGGGGCGTCAGACAATTGATGGAAGCGGATCATCAGGGGATTACTTGGAATGCATTTCGTAACGCATTCCTGGACAAATACTTTCCTCAAAGTGCCAGAACTAAGAAAGAGCAAGAATTTCTGCGTCTGCAGCAGAGAGAAATCACTGTTGGGGAATGCGCGGCGAAGTTCGAATCGCTCGCCAAGTATTTCCGTTTCTTCCAAGCTCAACCTGACGAAGAATGGAAATGTGAGAAGTTTGAAGGAGGATTAAGGTTTGAAATCAAGGAGTCAGTGTTGCCACTGGAGATCAAACATTTTCAAGCTCTGGTCGAGAAATGCAGGAAGGTGGAATAGATGAAAAAGGGAAGAGATAGCAGAGGGAATGTTGGAGGACCATCTAGATCCAAGAATCAGTACTAGAATCAGTACTAGAACCAGAGAGGGAAACAAGCTCAGGGAAAGCCTTATTCCCGACCACCCGGAAATAATCAGGATCAGAACCAGAATCAACAAACTTATCGTCCAGTCCCTTCTGCGTACAATAGTGGAGGCCAAAGGAACCAAAACCAATGCCAATTTCGAAAGTGTTTCAAGTGTGGAAGCGAAACTCATTTTATTGATAATTGTCGACTCCAAGGAGTGCAGTGCTTCAAATGTGGAAAGATAGGACACATGGCCAAAGACTGTCAAACTCAGAAACCTGCATCAAACACCAACAATTCTAGGACCAATAAACCGACAGCTAAGGGAAGGGTTTACACCACGAGTGGTGATGAGGCTTCAAATTCCGAAGATCTCATACAAGGTAGTTGCGACATAGCTGGTAATCTCTTAACGATACTTTTTTATTCGGGTGCAACGCACTCTTTTATTGCGATGGATTGTGTGAGACATTTAGAATTGCCTGTTTCTTCTATGTCATATGATCTGATTGTTTCAACTCCAACTGCTGAACCTGTTGTTGTGACTTCTATATGTTTGAACTGTCCTATCATTATTCAGGATAGACATTTTCTTGTTAATCTCATATGTTTGCCTTTAATTCAATTAGATGTAATTCTAGGCATGGATTGGTTATCTTCCAACCACATCCTTTTAGATTGTTCCCATAAGAACTTAGTTTTTCCTGATCCTGAGATTTCTGGATTTTTATCTACCCACCAAATGAGAACTTCTTCGAAAGAAGGAGCTCAGGAATATTTGCTTCTATCTAACTTGGAAGTCGAGAGGGAAATCGACTTGAGTACGATGCCTGTAGTTAGAGAATTTTCGGATGTGTTTCCTAATGATGTTCCGGGT
The DNA here is from genome assembly GCA_035048595.1 of Echinosophora koreensis. NCBI lineage: Eukaryota > Viridiplantae > Streptophyta > Magnoliopsida > Fabales > Fabaceae > Echinosophora > Echinosophora koreensis. Next base: position 1,454,239 of record JAPCYP010000106.1, read on the forward strand.
TTGCCACCTGTCAGAGATATCGAATTCTCCATCGACTTGATCCCAGGAACCGGCCCAATTTCAATCGCACCGTATCGGGTGGCACCGATAGAACTTGCTGAGTTGAAAGCTCAACTGGAAGATCTTTTGTCGAAACAGTTTATCCGACCAAGTGTTTCCCCGTGGGGAGCACCAGTTCTTCTAGTAAGAAAGAAGGACAGAGGGTCGAGACTCTGCGTGGATTTTTGACAACTCAATAAGGTGACGATCAAGAACAAATATCCTTTACTGCGTATAGACGATCTAATGGATCAACTAAGAGGAGCCGTTGTGTTCGCAAAGATTGATTTGATAACGGGATATCATCAGATAAGGGTGAAGATGGAAGATATACCAAAAACTGCGTTCAGAACTCGCTACGGACATTACGAATATCTTGTAATGCCTTTTGGAGTTACAAATGCACCTGCTATCTTCATGGACTACATGAACCGGATTTTTCGTCCGTTTCTAGATAAGTTCGTTGTCGTATTCATCGATGACATTCTCATTTATTCTAAGAATGATGAGGAACATGAAGAGCATTTGCGACAAGTCCTGCAAATCCTACGTGAGAAGGTATTATAAGAAAAACTATCTAAGTGTGAATTATGGCTGGGAGAGGTAAAATTCTTGGGGCACGTGAATACTGAGGAAGGAATTGCTGTCGATCCTGCAAAAGTAGAAGCAATACTTTCTTAGGAAAGACCAAAAAAGGAACGGAGATTCGCAGCTTTGTGGGTTTAGCTGGTTACTATAGGAGGTTTATCGAAGGTTTTTCCAAGATAGTGGGACCGTTGACTCAACTGACAAGGAAGGATCAACCTTTTGTATGGACTGACAAGTGTGAGGAGAGTTTTCAAAAGATCAAGGAACGTTTGACAACCTCGCCAGTGTTAATACTTCCTGAACCGAATGAACCTTACGAAATATATTGTGATGCTTCATATCAAGGTTTAGGTTGTGTATTGATGCAACATCGGAAAGTCGTAGCCTACGCGTCACAACAGTTAAAGACTCATGAGAGGAATTATCCGACGCATGATCTGGAATTAGCTGCTGTGGTTTTTGCACTAAAGATAAGGAGACACCACCTGTATGGAGCCATGTTTGATGTCTTTAGTGATCACAAGAGTCTGAAATACCTGTTTGATCAGAAGGAGTTCAACATGAGACAGAGACGATGGATGGAGTTCTTGAAAGATTATGACTTCACATTACAATATCATCCAGGAAAGGCGAACGTCGTAGCAGATGCACTAAGTAGGAAGGCCATTCATATCTCAGCTATGATGGTGAAGGAATTAGAGCTGATTGAAAAGTTCCGTGATCACAACTTAATCATGGACGTAAGTCAAAAGAAAATCTATGTGGGAATGATTAAGATCTCTAGTGGATTAATGGAAGAGATCAGAGAACAACAAGTCACCGATACCTGTATTCAAGATAAGAAGAAGTTGATGGAACAAGGAAAAACCACTGAGTTTAGTTTGGGATCCGATAACATCTTAAGGTGCAATGGACGAGTCTGTGTACCTGATAATCTTGAGATGAAAAAGATGATTCTAGAGGAATCACACAAGAGTAAGTTGAGTATTCATCCGAGATCAACTAATATATATCAGGATTTAAAACAAAAGTTTTGGTGGCCAGGCATGAAAAAGCAAGTCGCAGAGTATGTTGCAGCATGTCTGATTTGTCAAAAAGCGATGGTAGAACATCAACGACCAGGCGGAATGCTTACATCATTGGATGTACCTGAATGGAAGTGGGATAACATATCGATGGATTTTGTGGTAAGTTTACCGCGAACTTCCAAAGATTTTGTGGTAAGTCAGCTCACTTTTTACCTGTTAAGATCAACTACACTGTGGAAAAGTTGACCGAAATTTATATCAAGGAGGTGATTAGACTTCACGGAGTACCTTTAAGTATTGTTTCAGATAGAGACCCGAAGTTCACTTCACGTTTTTGGGGAAGTTTAAATCAAGCGCTGGGAACTAAGTTAAGCTTAAGTTCAGCTTATCATCCTCAAACTGATGGACAAACCGAGAGGACGATTCAATCGTTAGAAAACTTGATGAGAGCATGTGTTTTAGAGAATCGAGGAAGCTGGGATGACCTTTTGCTGCTTATCGAGTTTACATACAACAATAGTTTTCACTCAAGTATAGGGATGGCACCCTATGAGGCCTTATACAAAAGGAAATGTCAAACACCTGTGTGTTGGTATCACGATGGAGAAAGCACGATTTTAGGACCAGAAATTGTGCAGCAAACAACAGAAATGGTTAAACAAATCCGTGAAAATATGAGAACGGCACAAAGCAGGCAGAAGAGTTACTCTGATCAGAGGAGACGACCCTTTGAATTTCAAGAAGGAGAACATGTATTTTTGAGAGTCACACCCACGACTGGGGTAGGTAGGGTTTTAAAATCCAGAAAACTCACTCCAAAATTTATCGGACCTTACCAAATTCTTCGCCGTATCGGTCCAGTAGCCTATTAGATTGCTTTACCACCTTTTCTTTCAAATATTCATAGTGTCTTTCATGTCTCACAATTGAGGAAGTATATTTCTGATCCATCTCACATAATTGAACCCGATGAAGTACAATTAAAAGAAAACTTGTCTTATGAGACTTCACCTGTGCGAATCGAGGATAAGAGGATTAAGCAGCTCAGGGGAAAACAAATTTCCTTAGTCAAGGTTATTTGGAACGAGACAACAGGAGAGGCAACATGGGAAGCTGAGGACAAAATGAAGTTACAGTATTCTGATCTTTTCACAGGTACGTAATTTCGTGGACGAAATTTTTTTTTAGTGGGTAGTATTGTAACACCCGGTTTTTCACTGTTCACTGTTTTTATATCAGTAAAATAAACAGAAACGTTTATAATTTTATTTTTAAACATAGAAAATGATTTTGGATAAACCAAGATCATATTCATACTCTACTTTACCATATAGAGCTACGATTCGATTGTGGGTCGAAAATTCAGACGAAACCCGGTCTGCGATTTAATGACAGTAAGAATTTTACTGCTCAAATGACCTAATTTTGACTTGTGAACGAAACACTTAAGGTTTTTATGAAGTTTCCAACTTCTTCGGATATTTTAAAATTTTTCACTTAAAAAGTGAAATAATATATATTATGCGGGCGTTATATGAAATTGGGTAAACGTCGGAGCTGAAAACGGGATTTTCGGGACCCGTTAACGGATAAAAGGCATGTCAAGTCAAGATGAGTCACAAGGGGTGAGTCATAGGATGACTACTCTTGGTCATGATGGCATTTTAGGAGGAAAAGACTAAATTACCCTTTATGTTGGTTTTATTTACAAGTTTGCCATTGTACAAGATTATCATTTTGCCCTTGAAAAATTGTGTTTTGGACCCAATTACCCCTCCCTTCCTACGGCCCAAGCCCATTAAGGAGGCCCTCCTCACTTCTATAAAAGGCTAGAGTCTTCATCTTCTTCAACCTTTGCCATTTCCTCCATTAAAACACTAAGTTACATAAGCTTGATTTGTGAAGGAAGTAGGAGATTTCTTGCCAATTTCTATATTAAAAAATTCATAGAAAATCATAGGAAAATCCAATGAACATGAAACCAATTTATATAATCCTATTTTCATCTCTATATTCTAGATCTATGACCTTGCATCAAACAAAATTTCTAACCTATTTAACCTAAAGAGGCCGAACCTAGGTTTTGTTGGGGGGGGGGGGGGGGGGGATTTTGTTCATTTTCTTTACATGATTCAATCTTGTAAGCTATATAGGTATTGGATCTATGTTGTTTGAGTTAAATTAGGGTCTCTAAACCATTTTAATGATCAAGGCCGAAATTCATTTGTTGAGGGATTGGAAGATTTAATTTCAATCTTTATGTCATCATCATTGATTTAGGGTTTTAAGTGATTATAAGTCACTAATCCAAGAGTTTCGAAATTTTAGAGATTTCCAACCCCAAAAAGCAGCCCTAGGCCGAAACCAACATGTAGGATTTTAGGTTTGATTAAGTTGTTTGTTTGTTAATTGATTGTTATGTTTAATGAAGGATAAGCTAAATTATTGTGCACGCGTGTTATCGGCGTTACTTGGATTTTCGACGAACCGTTTCTCAAAGACACTTTGCTTTCAGGTAAGGGGAGTTTGCCTGAGGAGCTTCGATAATTATGTGTATAAATTGTTTGGTGTGTCTGTAATTAATTGTTGTAGTTTGTGGTGGTTGTTTTAAAATTTTTGAGTAATATTCTGTGATGCATGATTTATCTGTGAAAGCATGCTATTAATTGAGATGTGTGAATTTATTATTAGCTGTGAAAGCATGTGATAAATTGTGTTGTATGAAATTTTTTGTTGATTTTGTGATTGACTGGAAGCCTGACATCGGTCAGTGCTCATTGGAAATTAAGGATAAAACTTTAAGAATATTTAAGGGAAACAATATGTTTTTGAAAATTTGTGGATTTAATTTTAAGGTAATAATAATAATATTTTAATGAGTTTTAATGAAAGAATAAGTTAATGAGTGACAGCGAGTACGTAACCGTGAAAAAATTTCACTTTCGCACGTTTTTGAAAACACTGGAAAGAAAATGGAAACAAATCTTAATTTTAAGGAAATGTATTTTAAAAATTGTTTCAAGGTCGATAATAAATAAATTTTCCAGAAATAAGGGTTTCTGCTTGCCTAACTGCGGTAGAAAGATAAACGATCTTTTTAAGTAAGAAAAATAAATTTATGTGCCAGAAATGACTTTTTCAAAATGTTAATGGATTTTTAGAAATAAAAATAAAAGATTTGAGGAAAAATGATTTTCGTTACGTTTTAAAACGAATTTCATCAGAAAAGGATTTTTGGAAAAGAATTTAAGAACAATGGAAATTTTCCGTCAAACTTGGATAAGTTTTCGGAGTTTTTGCTTTGGTATTTGTTTTTCTCCGAACGAAAATTCTTGGAGGAAATAAAGGAAAGGATAAGGACCTAGATTGCCGAGACGTCGGGCTAGTGTTCCTAAGAGGAAATTGTACGTTGGAGGTGGAAAAAATTGTAATATTTGGGAAAAAGGTAGTCGGGAGCTTTAAGCCTTGACAAAGAAAAGATGAACGAAAAAGAACAGTTGCGATAACAAAGGGTTTTACATGCATAGTCTGGCAAATATGCCATTTTGGGCAGACGTCTCTTGGGTATCGAGCTACAATTTCACAAAGGGTGAATTGGGTAAATTGGTTAGTTACGGACCAAAGATAAATTCTAGGGTCTTTGGGTCTTAGGGACATTCGAGCTTCGAAAATCCATCAAATACTTGGGGCCTTGCAAACTCGGGTCGTGGAATTTGGTTACCCTGCACGAATGTACTCAATAGGGAACTATTCCAATATTATTTTAGGTGCTCCATCGTGATATTCCCTGAACATTTGGAGCCGGACCTAAATTTAGAGGCCGATCTCATGAGACAATTGTGTTATGGGTATTGCAGCCTAATCATTGCTCGAAGGAGGGAAGTTAGGAATCTCCGGAAAATAAAGGATGATCAAAATGATGGTTTTCAACATGCGAGAAATCATTTTTCTAACCAAACGATCAAACTAATAAACATGGATCAATTACAATTAACCATTACAATCATGTCCACATAAGGGATCGAATAAACAAAGTGGATAACCCTTGGTTTAGGGTTTCCAACAACAAGACAAATAGAGCCATTTTCACACCCACTAATATGGTGTGATGTGGTTTGCTCCCCCTTACATCTTGTAGCTCCCTTAGTGAAGTCTCCTCTTAGATCCTTCCATGTACTTTTCCCTCTTCATCCACAAAGCCACAAAATTCATCCTCACCACACAACCTTCATCAACAACCACTTAACCAAGTTAAAACAAGCAACAATCCAAGGAGAAAAACCATGTGAAACTCACGACCAAGCTAGGGTTCACATAGCTAGGAAATTTTGCTCACTTATAGCTTTGACATACATGAAGAGGAAAGTATTTCTATGATAGAAACATTATCAAAATCTCAAAAACAACATCATGCAAATTCCTATGAATTTTCCCATGAATTCTCAAGAGTATGGAAACAAATCATATGGATTGAAAGGAAATTGAAAAAGGAGTGAAAGTAATGATCTTAGATCATAAAAACTTACTTCTTGGATGATGAAAGTGATGAACACAGTGTGGAGGTTCTTGAGCTAGGAAATACCCATTTTGCAAACTTGCTCAAAATGAAATTTTGTGTGAAATAACATGTGTCTAGATGGTTGGGGTAAGTGAGAATATGGTCTTAGAATTTTGAAATAAGGCTTGGATGATTATCTAGAGAGCTTGGTCTAAATTTATGAGAGGTGGAAGGAAGGAGAGAAATGAAACTTGTATTTTGATATTTAAAACTAGAAAGTAAGTGACTTTTGTGTGTTTGTATGAAAAATGAAGGGAATGAATGTTTAAGAGAGAGAGAGCCGAAATTTTAGGGGCAAGATGGTCCAAAATTTGGATGGACCCCATTGGAATTTACAAAGAAAGCTAAGGGCACTTTGATTATTTTGCATGTTAGTTTAGATATTTATGGAAATTTTGAGATATTTCTCAAAAACCCATCATTACATTTGGTGACTCACCATGTGAAATGACACAAAACACTACTAGAAGGGGGGTTGAATAGTGTTTTCATAAATCAGAGTTTTCTTAGCACAAAACAAAATTCAGTACAGGTCAGACACTTTTCATAGAAGCTTGTTTCAGCAAACTGAATTACATGGAACAACTACAAACACTCCCCAAAAAAATTAGTAGCAATAAATAAATAATTGTAATTTAAAGATCAAGATAGGGAAGAAAATACTAAGAGATTTATCCTGGTTCACTGACAAACTTTGGGCTACATCCAATCCTTGGCTCTACCAAGTTTTATGACTATAACTGATCAAGGTTATAGATGTAACAACCCGATTTTCGGATACCTTGTTGGCCGTGGCAACCATACCCAAGAGGGGGGTGAATTGAGTTTTAAATAAAAATGAAATCTTTTTCGATAAATCAAAAACCCTTTTTAAAGTTAAAATAGAATTCGCAGCGGATAAAAGATTATTGTCGAATTGAAGCGCTTGATAAAAATAAACAGTTTGAAACTAAAGCGCTATAAAATAAAGTGCGATATAGTAAAGAGGATAAGGGAAGAATATGAACACAACAATATATCCTGGTTCGGCCACAGACTACCCACGTGGCCTACGTCCAGTCCCCAAGGCAATACGACCAAGGGTTTTCAATCAACTCTAGTTTTTAAACAGGATCAACTAGAACCTTTATAATTCAGAGAACCCTTAACACAAATCTTAGGACATACTATCCCTTGTGTAAGAGCCTCAAACACTAGCTTTTAAACAGGCGTAGCTAGAACCTTTACAATTAAGAGAACCCTTAACACAAATCACAGGACATACAATCCCTTGTGTAAGAGCCTCAAACACTAGCTTTTAAACAGGCGTAGCTAGAACCTTTACAATTAAGAGAACCCTTAACACAAATCACAGGACATACAATCCCTTGTGTAAGAGCCTCAAAAGTATCTCAAGAGATATACCCTCTCTTGTAAGAATAGTAATCAAAGAAGGTTTGAGTCAATCCGACTCTTACCAATAGTATGCACTCTTAATAGTGCTGATATAAACAAATTGAAGCACAAGAATAACAACACCTATATGGTGTGTAGAACTCTCAAAATAATATGGTCAAGTGATAGTGTAAGAGATGTAGTATAGAAAAATGATTTTCAGAGTTTTTAGCACAGAGAGAAATAGTAGAGTTGTATATTAGTGCTTATGATGGCTGCCTACCTTTTCTTTTATAAGTGAGAAGTGATGGTCTAAAGAAAATAGGTCAAGCCTCTTTAAAATTCATTTTCTGTCGCGTCATAATCGATTATTGCAAGCATAATCGATTATTTAAGGTATTTTCAGGAAGCACGCATTTGGACAGAATAGGCATAATCGATTATACTAATCGATTACTAGTCCACTGACTTTCACATAAAAGGCATAATCAATTACAAAATCGATTAAGAGATTTCCGTTTGAAGATCATTGAAAGGCAGTAAGGACATAATCGATTATACAAAGTACATAATCGATTATTCAATTTCAAATTCAAAACTTAACGGCTTTAATTAAAATCAATACTCATTAAACTCATTTAAAGCCTTTTAATTCATATCATAATCGATTATTGGTTTCCCATAATCGATTATGGATCGAAGCACATTTGAATTTGAAAATCTTAACAATTAATATTATGATTACTCATTAAGCACAATTAATTGTCATATATAAAACATGTTTAAAATGTTTTTGGCACATGTTAAAAGTGTGTGTGTGAGACCAATATTAAATTGATAACTCTACTTACCATTTACACACTTTTTCTAAAACAAGCAATACAAATACTGAAATTCCCATTTTGCCCATCTTGACTGCTTGTTTAACTTTTGCCGCTTTTCGCACTTAAGTCCTTTTCACGCTTTTTGTATTTTGATCCTTTAGTTGAATTTGCGTGTTAGTCCTTGGACTTGAAATTTCTCTTTTGCTCATCATCAAAACAAAAATACCTGTCAAGGCATATATCCACAAACTCCCCCTTTTTGATGATGACAAACATCTCATGAGGGAATTTCTAAAAGATAGAGTTAGAGCAATAAAATATATCTCATTTCATAATTTTGCTCTACTCCCCCTTAAGCATGCAATCAATAGAGGATTTTCCAATTTAATTTTCTCTACTCCTTTAAGCATGCATTTATTAGAATCATATATCAATTTGACTTAGCTTATCTCCCCCTTAAGCATGCACTCATGTTATCTCCCCCTTAAGCATGCACTCATGTAATTCTCCCCCTTTTGTCATTATCAAAAAGCGGGAAAGGCAAAGTAATATCATGGCATATATCCACTATCAAATTGAATAATTCAAGCATAAGATATAATCACCATGGCATGCAAGCTTATAATTATCATATTTATTAAGTACATACGGAAGCAAAAGTGCCAGGGTTAATGATAGTATAGGAGTAATAACCATTTGAAGAGAATTTAAGGATTCATACAAATAATTCTCCCAAAAAAGATGTGCATTTATTGTCAAGGATTCTTCACCTAAAGATTTGTTTTTAATAAATGTGAGAATCTTTTTATATTATGGTATAGTGTAGATCCAATACTCATTGAATACCATACAAATATTCTTATAGCCAATCAATTTTGGATTTTGATGGTCATTGTTGATTCTGAGTTTTATACGCTCCATAATCGATTACCGTTCTTGGTTAATCGATTTTCCCTTCTTTTCTCCATATAATCGATTATTCTAATCGATTATTAAGTTTCTGTCTTTTATTGTATACCATACGTTGATTTCAATAGATGAATAATGTTTATGTCTAAAAAGATGAAGTGCTAACTAGAAAAGGTCAATCACACTTTCATTAATCGTAAAGACACAACATTCAAAATATCGAATGTAGCAAAAACAAGAACATAAAGGCCTATAATTTCTACTTGGTGCTTTGATTCTCCTTAGGTAGCCAAGTATTATCATGCTTCACAAACCCTAATGATGCTAGATATGCTTCGTTGATGCTATCATTGGATTGAGGCTCTATTTCTTCTTCACCCTCTAATGGAATGCCATAATGGTTGTGGATCTTTGTAATTAGCATAGGATAGAGAAGATGAGAAGCAGTTTTTGAGTAAGCACAATCTACCATGTGTTGAAGAACTGCAGTGGCCCAGTTGATCTTCTTCTCCTTGTTGATGGCCCACATGAGAACTATGTCGTTCTCCGAGATTCTTGTCACATTATTTCCTCTAGGAAGAAGGCATCTAGCAAGAACATAGTGGAGCAATTGTTCTTCAGAGTTGAGAGCTTTAAAGGAGATTACTTTGGATGGCTTGGCTTTTGGATTAATGAATTTCTTTAAGACTCTTTCTCTCTTGAAAGAATTTTTCCATACCAACTTTGGATTTGCAAGAGAGATGTCAATGCCTTGGTTTGGTAGGCGAGTTAGATTAACCCATATTTCAAGAGGAATGTTGATCTCAACACCTTTTACTTTTGAAGAGATGGTTTTTGATGAATATTGAAAGGAGAAATTTTCATAGAATTGCCTTACCATGGATGGGTAAATCTTCAGTTTACGAGAGCAAAAGGCAGTGAGTTTGAGATTTGATAGAATTTTCAGAAGGTTGAAGGTTGAATCTTTGAGCTCCTTCTTGTTGATGTAGCTGAGAGGGACGATAGGCCTATTCATGCAAATCGCCGAAATTCGTCCTTGTTGAGTCTTGGAGGATAAGAGCATCTTCATCCTTGGAGGAATCTTAATCTCTGATGGAGTCTTTTCAGCATTCTTTCTTGAGTTGCAAACCATAGTGAGAGTTGAGGAAAGGAGGCTTTTTCAAATCAATTATTTTGTGTTTTGGTATGAATCCTTCAAGGTGTATTTAAACACTTTCTCAAGGTTGGAAGATTAGAGGATTGATACTGATTTTACAATCTTCATGATTTGAAATCAGATTTTGGTCAAGATTTGATTTGATTTTAATCTTCCAGATTTTGCAAAGATTTTGTGAGGGATATTTTAAGAAAGTGTAAATTTTCCCTTTCTAATATGTCCAAAAACAGATTTTGAAATTTGATTTTAACATTTTGAATAATCAATTTGTTGGACAAGATCAATGTCTAGAAATTTTGAGATGTAAGAGGGGGGTTAAAACATAACACCTTTTTATTTGAAAACAAAGCAAGGGAAATACAATAGTTAAGATAGAGCTGTTCTATTTTCCTGGAATCCATTGATTTTTCACCAGCTCAAAACCCATCTTGTATAAGGTCTCTTCATCAAGACCAGCATTGGGATTACCTCTTCATTTTCCAATGGAATATTGAAGTGTTTAAGAATTTTGGTAATCATCATTGGATAGGGAAGATGAGAGCTTGAAGAGGAAAGTCCAGAGTTTACCATGTGCATCAGAGTACTAGCGGCCCAATTTATATATTTACCCTTTTCTAAGGCCCACATTAGGGCTATGTCTTCCTCTAAGACCCTTGACTGATCCATGAAGCGAGGTAGAAGCCAATGTACTATTGCATGGTGGATCAGTTTCTTTCTCAGAGTTAGGTGTTTCTCATGAATAGTACCATTAATATTTGTACCTGGAAGTGTAAGGGTACTACACACCATATCTCTTTGAAATTTTCCTTCCCATAAGGTATTAAGATTTTGGCTAGTGATTATGTCTCCATCTTTAGGAAGACAAGACACAGAGGCCCAAGAGGTGAAGGTCATGGTGAAGGATACTCCTTTTACTTCGGAAGAGAAGGCTTTTAGAGAGGAGTGGAAGCGGAGATTGCAGTAGAAGGCTTTGACCAGTGAGGGATATATTTTATCATTCATTGAGCAGAACTTGAGAAGATCAAGTTTGGAGAGAGTTTGAAACAGTTCAAACTCTTGGAACTTGAATGAGTCCAGATTGATGTAGCTAGGGGAAATGATAGGGCGATAGATGAAGTATGTGGCAAAACGTTTCCTTTGTTCTTCACTTGAGAGGAGATTTGTTGTCTTAGAAGTCAGATAGGAGGTATTTGGAGGAGCTTCATTTGATGTTTTTGATAGACGACTTTGTGAGACATCAAGTGACTGGAGATTGACCCTATGATGTTTTCTTCTGGTTGATTTCAAGAGTCTCATTGTTTAACAACAGTAAAGTGGAGACTTTTAACGAGGTTTCAATATGGAGGATTAGTATGTTATGAGTGGCTGTCTTAACATCCCTATTTGTAGGAGAGGTAATTAGGTCTAAGTGCAATAGGTTTAGCCCACTAGTCAAACTAATCGCGTCATAATCGATTACTCTAATCGATTACAACCTCTCTGTTTGAACATGTTTACGCGCACAAAAAGAATAATCGATTACGCTAATCGATTACTGCTTCTCTGTTTGAAAATCAACCTTTGGTGCAACGCATATAATCGATTATTAACTATGATAATCGATTATTAAGTTTGAATCTTAAAAGCTCTATATTAGTGTTCCCTTTGAAATTTTGAATTTTGAATTTTGAAATTTGAAATCTTTCTTTTTAGGGAAATGTTATCAGAATTTTTGTTGAATATTTAAATTTCCAAGATTAATCATCAATAATTTTCAAATTAGATTTTAATTTTATGATAAATGAGGAGATAATGATTTTTGAATTTCAAAATATATCACCATAATATAAAATTTCGAAAATCACAATAAAAAAATTGATTACTTGAATTTTGAATTTAAGACAAGTATCATCAAAATATTCATTGATCATTTAATTTTTCAAGATCAATCCTCCATCAATTTTTCAAAACAATCATCATTAATAATTTATTACCACAATCTTAATGATTTTAAATTTGAAAATTTGTGGTATATTAATTCATGATAAGAAGTAAATTTTCCAATAAAGTGCAATCATGAATTAGTTAATAATTTTTGGATCATATTTTATTTTATGATGAAGTGATGATTTTTGAATTTCAAAATATATTTTCATAAAATGAATTTTCGAAAATAATAAAAAATATTTTGAATTTTGAATTTAAAATCTCAAAAATTGAATTATCTTTAAATGATATACTAATTTATTTATCATTTAATTTAAAAAAAAATTAATCCTCAATAAATTTTTGAAGTAATCAATATCAAGTATTTATTGCCACAAACTTAATAGTTTTAAGTTTGAAAATATTTGATTTATTAATTCATGATAAGAAATAAATTTGCCAATAAAATATGATCATGAATTAAATCACTAATTGAGTTTTCAAATCAGATTTTCAAAAATAGTGAAAATAATAGTTTTGTATCATAAAAGACTTTAATGCCAAATTTTGTAGCATAATCGATTACACTAATCGATTATGTGCCTACTGTTTTTTTTTTTTTGTGAATTTTATAGCATCATCCTATAATCGATTATCTTAATCGATTACAGTATTTCTGACTTTCTTCCTGGTTCTCTCGAGGAACCATAATCGATTATATAATCGATTATCCTCTTCGATTTTCAATTTTCTTAACAGGGAAGATTTATAACTCATTCAAATTAATAACACCATGCTTCACATAATATTCAATCATCATACAAACATACATGGCATTTAGCACAAGGTTTCTAGACCATTTTGAAAGAGTTTTCATAATCAAGCAGTTATATTCAAGTTGGGATTTTCACATGGAATATATCTTGATTTCAAATAGCTATCTTTATCAACATACCTCCATTTAACAAGTTTTGCATTTAAGCATGTATAGGAAGTAGAAGGTAAAGTTACCTCGTTGCGTGAATTTTCAAGACTATTCCTTCTTACCCACTTTCGCTTGATCTTGAGTCTACCTCTTACATTGTCTACCTTGTTTGAGTTGTTCATCAAGATACATTTACTTCTTTTGGTGGTAATTGCATTTTCTAACTTGTGAAGCATTCCTCTTGATGTCACCTCCATTTCCAAACTAGATTGTTTTTCAATTTTTAGTTTTTCCTGCAAATTTGAAGAGCTGGAGAAACTTTTTGGTACCCATTTCATGTTGGGTCCTTGCGGGTTAGTGGACAAGCTATTTGCACCTTTAGGCACCCAAACAAATTTATTTCTCATACAAGAGTTTTTCCTATAGATGCACATATGAGAAATGTGTCCTAACTTTCCACAGAAATTACATATTACATCATTTTTATTTGTCATATAACAATTTTCATACTCAACTATAGAATGACTATGACTTTGGTGTAAGTCATGTTTAACATTAGATGAATCATAGTTGGCACGAGTTGCATCTTCTATTTCATACGAGGGATGTACACATGTGAAACCTTTTGTTGTAGTAATTTCATGGAATAACTCTTCAACTTGATTATCAAGGATTTTGCAATTTTCAAAACATGAAGAGAATTCAACTTTCACAAGATTTTCTTTACTAAGAAAGGCATATTCTTTCTTCAAAATTTCCAAATCTCTTTCAATCAATGAAATACTTTTCAATGAACTTAAGTTATGATTTTCTAAACTTATCAAATCATCATACAACTCATTGTATGCACATAGCCATTTATCATTTAATGATTTGAGTTCAGAATCGTTTACCTCCAAGTTTCTTTGAGTCTCTTGGAGAGTAGCTTGAATTTTCTTGACCAATAGCTTTGTGCTTTTATGGTCCTTTTTCTTGGCATGTTCTTGAGGATGTTCTTCCTCCATTGAATTTCGCCCTTTCCTGTTATTGCTTTCATTCTTAAAAGTGTTAGTGACAAGGTAATTATAATCAAGCACATTCAAAATAGCCTTGGCACAATCACAATCTTTAATTTTCTCATAAGCATCATCGCACAAACAATTCCGAAGAATTTGCATAGCTTTGAGATTCAAGCAAAAACAGTTTTTATCAAACTCAGTCTGATGTTGTTTGGGTTTAAGAATGAATCCATGGACTCCAATATCCCATAAATCAACATCAATTGACTGCATAAAAATTTCGATTCTCATTTTCCAATATATGAAATTCTCACCATCAAAGAATGGTGGTTTGTCAATTTCAAAACCATACATTTTGGAAAACTTTTTAAAAGGGTTGCCAACAGGATCTTAACTCGAAGCTGTTAAGCTACTAACCAGAGCCGAAGCTCTGATACCACTTGTTGGCCGTGGCAACCATACCCAAGAGGGGGGTGAATTGGGTTTTAAATAAAAATGAAATCTTTTTCGATAAATCAAAAACCCTTTTTAAAGTTAAAACAGAATTCGCAGCGGATAAAAGATTATTGTCGAATTGAAGCGCTTGATAAAAATAAACAGTTTGAAACTAAAGCGCTATAAAATAAAGTGCGATATAGTAAAGAGGATAAGGGAAGAATATGAACACAACAATATATCCTGGTTCGGCCACAGACTACCCACGTGGCCTACGTCCAGTCCCCAAGGCAATACGACCAAGGGTTTTCAATCAACTCTAGTTTTTAAACAGGATCAACTAGAACCTTTACAATTCAGAGAACCCTTAACACAAAATCTTAGGACATACTATCCTTGTGTAAGAGCCTCAAACACTAGCTTTTAAACAGGCGTAGCTAGAACCTTTACAATTAAGAGAACCCTTAACACAAATCACAGGACATACAATCCCTTGTGTAAGAGCCTCAAACACTAGCTTTTAAACAGGCGTAGCTAGAACCTTTACAATTAAGAGAACCCTTAACACAAATCACAGGACATACAATCCCTTGTGTAAGAGCCTCAAAAGTATCTCAAGAGATATACCCTCTCTTGTAAGAATAGTAATCAAAGAAGGTTTGAGTCAATCCGACTCTTACCAATAGTATGCACTCTTAATAGTGCTGATATAAACAAATTGAAGCACAAGAATAACAACACCTATATGGTGTGTAGAACTCTCAAAATAATATGGTCAAGTGATAGTGTAAGAGATGTAGTATAGAAAAATGATTTTCAGAGTTTTTAGCACAGAGAGAAATAGTAGAGTTGTATATTAGTGCTTATGATGGCTGCCTACCTTTTCTTTTATAAGTGAGAAGTGATGGTCTAAAGAAAATAGGTCAAGCCTCTTTAAAATTCATTTTCTGTCGCGTCATAATCGATTATTGCAAGCCATAATCGATTATTTAAGGTATTTTCAGGAAGCACGCATTTGGACAGAATAGGCATAATCGATTATACTAATCGATTACTAGTCCACTGACTTTCACATAAAAGGCATAATCGATTACACAATCGATTAAGAGATTTCCGTTTGAAGATCATTGAAAGGCAGTAAGGACATAATCGATTATACAAAGTACATAATCGATTATTCAATTTCAAATTCAAAACTTAACGGCTTTAATTAAAATCAATACTCATTAAACTCATTTAAAGCCTTTTAATTCATATCATAATCGATTATTGGTTTCCCATAATCGATTATGGATCGAAGCACATTTGAATTTGAAAATCTTAACAATTAATATTATGATTACTCATTAAGCACAATTAATTGTCATATATAAAACATGTTTAAAATGTTTTTGGCACATGTTAAAAGTGTGTGTGTGAGACCAATATTAAATTGATAACTCTACTTACCATTTACACACTTTTTCTAAAACAAGCAATACAAATACTGAAATTCCCATTTTGCCCATCTTGACTGCTTGTTTAACTTTTGCCGCTTTTCGCACTTAAGTCCTTTTCACGCTTTTTGTATTTTGATCCTTTAGTTGAATTTGCGTGTTAGTCCTTGGACTTGAAATTTCTCTTTTGCTCATCATCAAAACAAAAATACCTGTCAAGGCATATATCCACATACGCTGTATTAACGGAAAAGATATATTTATTTATATTTTTATCTGAGACCTAGGAAATGATTTTGGAGGAAACAAAATCATATCTAGAACCTACCCTATATTAGGAAGCTTTGGTTAAAATTTGGGTTGTAACACCCCGATTTTCATTGCTTTCATATATCTGTTAAAATATTTAAATGTGGATATTTTTATCCGAAACCTATAAAATGATTTTGGCTTAAAAAAATAATCATTTCTGAATTCTATCAGATAGAATAAGGTTCCAATTAAATTTTAGGCTTAAATCTCAGACGAAACCCAATATGCTTTTCCACTAACAGTATAAATTTACCGATCAAAAAACCTAATTTTGACCCGTAAACGAAAAATCAATGATTCTTACACTTTTCTTAAGTGATAGGAGTCATTCCAAAATTTTCACTCAAAAATAAAATATTATATTTTATTCGGGCGAAATGTTTATTTGAGACGTGCGGTAAAAAAAAAAAAACCTGAGTCGGGTAAACGACAGAACGGATGTGGTGCAGAGATAATTTGGAGCAGAGATGATGAAAGTGATTGATGGGACTTGTGAAAGTTTGTCACATCATAACTTTTATCTCATGATTGCACTTTAAAATATATTATTATATTACCTAAAACCTTTTAACTTAATCTTAATGATCCAAACATGTCCCTAAGTTACAAAAAATCTCCTAATTTTTCCTACCCATAATCGTGGCTGCCCCCCCCCCCCCCCCCGCTACACATTTGCTTCATTTTTTCACTTCACACAAACTCAAATTGAGGAGCTAAGTTTGCTTGCTTAGAGGAAACTCATCAAGTCTTGCCATTTCCTTCATCTTCAAAGTTCATAAGCTTAAGGTAAACTCATGTCTTTGATCTTCTCTTCCTCTTTTTGTTCATCATATTCATTTTTATGTTCTTGTGGTTGATGACCATTTCCTTTCATTCATGAAAATGAAATCCGAGTATGAGTTTGATGCATGGAGTTCTTGCACCATGATCATTTGAATCATCCATTCAAGATTCCAACCCTTGTATAACCCTTTGTTGGTCGAAACTGAGAAGAGAAGAGGGTTTGACGTTTTTTGTCCCATTTTTGAATTCTAACACTTGTTTTAAGCACTCTAGGACCTATATGATCAAACTCTAAGAGCTTAAGTTCAACAAAATTCTCTAGCCTGTTTTTCCCTATAGAGGCCGAAATCTACCCTAGGAGAGTTAGTAGGATTTCTTCAAAAATAACTTGTACTATATTGATTTGTGAAGGAATCACTGAGTAGCTTGTTATTTGAGACTGTGTGGAGGAAACTGAAGCTCACTCAATCGTTTTCAAGACAAGAAAAACTCAACTTTCAGAGGTAAAGGGAGTTTGCTTGAGAAGTTCCTAGTAGTCATATACTTAGTTATATGGTATGTTTTGTGTTGATTAAAAATATATTGTGTTGCTAATGAGTAGACTGTTGGAAATATATTATATGTTGTTGAATTATTTAGAGTATATATATCTGATGATTATTTTTTTGTGATATTGATTGACTGAGACTGGTTGTGGCATGACATTAGTCATTGCCTATTAATGGAAATTATTTTATCAAAAGTATATGAACACAGAAAAATTTAAAAGTGATGATGGTTTTCTTTGAAAGTGAAAAGAGAAGAAAGGAAAGGAACTAGACTTCCGTGCTGAGATTCAGACTGGTTTCCTACTTCTGGGAAGCCGGACTAGCATTCCTACTGATAAGAACCTAGAGTTCTGAGATGTCGGACTAGTGTTCGTTTGAGAAAAAGACTTTGAAATCTTTAATGATGTGTTAAAATTCCAAATTGATATTAAAAGTCTAATTAATATATGAAAAGATAATCTGGCAGACGTGCCGTTGTTTAGCGAGCTATAGTGTCACGCAGGGTGCACTGACAAACTGGATAGTTACGAACCAAAGATATACTCTTTAATCTTTGGGTCTTAAGGGACATTCTGGTTCGAAAACCCATGAGATATCCGAGGCATAGCACCCTCGGGTAGTGGAAATCGGTACCCCTGCTCGAAAATGTACTCTATCAGGAACTATTTTGTATTATTTAGGTGATACGCGATACCCTAGAACAATTGGGGAAAAGACCCAGTTGAGAAGCCACCCAACGCGAAACAATTGTTATAGGCATTATCGCGGCCTATCATGCTCCACGAAGGGAAGTTAGAATCTCCGGAGATTGAAAATTTAGAAAGTGGATATTGAAGTGTTTAAAACATAATTTATGAAATACTTTTGATTATGAATCCTTTTGAAATATTTATAATTTTCATACTATGCTTTGTTGTTATGATATTGCGGAGGTTGTTGTGATGTTAAGTATATGATTGCTATGATTTTAAACTCATATATTGATATATCACCTTTGCATTATTTACTTGATTTGGTTCTCTGTTGTGGTATTTTATCATACATATATAGATGGATCCCCTACACAACATGATTCACTCAGGCTCTCGGACCCATACTTTTGAGTTTCGTGATGAGGCAGGTGCTTGGGTGATACACCCTGGGGCTCGGAGCGCCACTTACACCGGGCCATTACTAACTACAGAGGGAGTCGAGGTAGGGATAGCTTCATGTACGCAGCGTGTGAAGACAGTTGAAGTACCGCTACCCTCGATTTGGATGCTTCTGAGGAGTCTAGTGGAGACGGGGAATACATACCACCCGCCACTGTGACACCCTTCTACCCCGCATGTTAATATAAAACATTTACTTAAAAGAGGTAATATAAAAACATGCCTTTATTTGAATAAATTAAAACTTGGATAAAAAGGTTTCACATCTTAATGAAAACAACGCGGAAATAACATAGTTTAAAACAATAAAACATAAACAAGACAGATAAAGAAAACCCAACCCTGATGTCACATACAGAGCTGGTATAACCAAAATCCGGATACATCACGGAAACAAACGGAAATAACTGAAAACAACTAACAACTATAACTAAGCATCCTAACCAGAGTCGCGATTCCTCAGAGTCACTCCTCCATGGCTGCTCACTGTCCTCTGCATAAAGAGATACATGCAACAACAGAAACAGGAAAACAGGGAGTAAGAAATCATGTAAACACAACGGCATGGGAATAGGGAATAAGATGAACATACATCATATCAGGCATAGCATCAACGTCATATAACATCATACATCATCATTTAATATTATAACATGTTAATCATCCACATATGCTATGCGGTGCAACGCAATCCTACTCCACTACTCCATCAATGCATGTGGATCCAACTACCTTAGGAAGTCAACTTTGGAGTTACATATCCACATTGGCCATAAAAGCACTAACGCCTTCACCAAACCATGGGTGAACCCCTTGGATAGCCGACGTACCATAACGGGGTACACCACCTCGGGGGCGCACGGTGTATACACTATTCTTCTCCCATACCTGATAAGCGGTTCGCGTTTCAAAAGAAGAAAGAAGATCCACTAGGGTCCCGTCTCACTAGCGCTTGTCTACGACCTCAAGAACGCCAAAGAGACACTTTGGTTCAACTCTAAGATCAAGAAATCAAAAGGAAGAGATCAAGAACTTGAAAGAAAGAACACAAGGGATAAGGTGCACGAATTTTACCTTTTCTAAAGTCCCAAACAGCAAGCACAACGAACCCCTATTCGTAGCGATATTCTCCAATCAAGAAGCAGTGAAGAACGGTGCAAGAACGGGTTCCCTAGAGAGAGTTTTAGGGAGAAAAACCATAAGGATTCAAAGAGGAAGGAGGGAGGCAGTTTTATGAGTGTTGGGGTCGTGTAAACTAGGTTTAGGTCGATTATAATGGTATATATATGAGTTTCGGTCATAACGGGTTCCTATTTCAGCCCAAACTGTATACAGTTCGGTATTTTGACCATAAATTGAGCTACAAGTTTCCGATTGAGGCGTTCTTGGTGTAGTTAGAAATCTCAGAGAAATACCTACAAATTAATGTCTGATGATCGAATCCTAAATCGGACTCTAAGATGGTCAAAATTTCGATGGAAGTTTAGCGACAGATTTGATAGTTATTCCTAGATAGGATCCTTAGGAGATTATGATAAGATCTTAAGATATAAACAAAAAGATGATGATCCTATATTGATAAGGACCTAAATCTGATTGGTTGAGGGGCTAAAATCTAAGAATAACAGTATCTCTATTTAAATACTAAATCACACGATATCTTATCATATCATTCTTAATCGCTTATTATTAATAAACTCACATATTATATAAAATCAAACATTAAGAGACACAATCTCATATTAATGCAAATAATCATATATTAATATACATATTATCATATGCATTAATATATACACATATATATAAATATCAAACATATCAAACATATATATGCCAAAACTAACACATATAAACATAAGGGTGAATCTTGAGGTGTTACAGCCACCACCACTACAGGTCATACCCGGAGTAGCACCAGTATCTCCAGTACCAGAGATGCCTGCTCCCAAAATTCTATATGGAGGAGAGGAGGACGATGAGGATATCATGGTTGCGGAGGAGTTTCCGGAGGCGGATCCTATTGAGGAGGATCCTATCGAGGAGGATCCGGCTGAGGCTGAGGGAGAGGTGCCGGAGTACCAATCACTGGTTGAGGAGGTTGATCCATTAGTGGGTGAGGCTGTGGGTGTTGTATCTCCTGACCCTTCTGATCCGGGGGATGACCATGGGGGTCTCCCTAATGGATACCATTAGATGACCAGGTTAGGATGTTTATAGTTTTTGAGGTAGTGTTAACTTCACTTGGTCTATATATTTGGCTGATTAGAGCCAAGTCTTTTTGTATCAGTGGTATTCTGCCGAACTCCTTATATTTTGTATATTGTATTTGTCTGTATGTATTTCCTTAACAAAACTAATGACCCGAAACTATAAGGGTCCTGATGTAGGTGCAGCTACATGTATAACTAGGATGATGATGCATAAATATATATATGTTTATAAATATATGAGTGTAACATTATGTTCATGTTGAAAAGAAGAATTTTTTTTCTTTCATGAGTTTTCGAACATAACCAAAATCGTAAATATTTTCCGAAAGTAACCAGCGAGATTATTTTATTTTTACTTTTTGTTTTAATTTCCGTGGTTAATTAGAAAGTTATGCAATGCCAAGGGAGGTGTTACGTTAGTGGTATCAGAGCTGGTCGAGTCTTTCGGGAATCTTTGGGAAATAGGTCTGTTATGTCTAAGTTGTGTGATCTCTAACTGAGACTTGTTTGGATTACTCCTTAGGAGTAATGCGTGTTATCGAGTTAGTATACGTTTCAGTTTCGAGTTGCAATTTAACTGATTATGACTTGTAGGTGTAACACACTACTTTTCGTTAAGTGCTTTCCTTTAAGCTGGTTTTGTTAAGTTAGAATTGTTAGTTGAGGACTTAGTGGGATTTTTGGCTTAAAAGTCCCTTTCTGGTACATGAGCACGCCCGTGCTTACAGTCAGAGGCGTGTTTCTGATTTTAATTTGAGCATGCCCGTGCTCAACAGTGAGCACAACCGTGCTCAATGTGTGGATCGCGTCTCGCTGACGCTAAGTCCAGCACGACCGTGCTCAAGGGTGAGCACGACCTGCTCAGGTCCAGGCTATATATTTTTGCACAGAGATCGAGGGTTTTACGTGAAACCGTATTTTTAGTAGCAGCAGCCACCATATTGCGGCTACCTGTGCTTTTCTCCCTAATTCCTCTTTATCCATTGCTATAGTGGAGTTTTGGAGACCCTAGGGAGACCCTTCCTTGTCAGTACCGATCTTTTTAGGTAATGGTTTCGCTTCCTTTTGTTTCCTTTTCATGTTTACGAATTGGGAAATGATTAGATTATGTTTTTGATCAACCTAGGCTTAGTACCGGAGTAAGCCGCTTGAGGATTCGGGACCAGTTCGATGTTTAGGACGTTGTTGGAGCTACCTTCAATCCAGGTATGGGGAGAAGGGTAGTGTAACCATAGGCAGTGGGGGTAGTGTAAGGTAAATGGGTTCCCATAACCCCGATTTGTTATGGATGAATGTATGATTTAATATACTAGTTGATTGACTGTTTTGATAACATGATCTGTTGGTTTGGTTGGTTATGTTCTTGATATATGTCTCATTGCTATTATTGGATGTTTTATGATGTTAATGCCATGATTATATATTTTTGATATGATTGTTGTTTGATGATTAAGATATGGCCGTTTGGATGTTGGTTTTGTTGTTAAACATTAATTGGTTAATTAGGTTTAAAAACGTGTTAAGTTTTGGAGAATTAATCCCTAAAATATTTGGTTAAAAATCTGTGTTCGAACTCTGCCCAGAACAGTACTGTCATGCACTGAGTACGGCCGGGCTGAATAGGGAGCACGCCCGTGCTCCCAGTTTAAATTCTGAAAAATGGCCGTGCATTAAGCACGGTCGTATAGCAGATCAGCACGACTGTGCAGCTGAGCACGACCGTGCTGATTAGGAAGCACGACCGTGCTCCACTTAAGCGGCAGCACGCCCGTCATGTGTTGAGCACGCCCGTGCTGGGGTTTAAGCACGACCGTGCTCACCCCTCTTGAATAGAAACAGAATTAAAGGACTTTAAGGGTTTTCAAACCCCATTTCCCCAGTGATGATAAGTTGACATAGCTAATAAAAAAATGCAGATTAGACAACTTGGTTAATAATTATCTAAAGATAATTAAGATAATAAGATGTAAGTCGGTATCCGTTGGGTTACCGCACGTTGACAAGTTGTACCTTGGTGCTTAATGACCAAGGGGACCTTGACCCCACGGTTTGGGTCTAAGGCGTTGTTGATGTTGAAGTCTTGGGTGCTTATTAGCCCAAACATGTTGAGTTGAACCTTGGTGCTTATTGGCCAAGGGAGCCTTGACCCCACGGTTTGGGTCTAAGGTTACGTTGATGTTGAGGTTGAAGTCTTGGGAGCTTCATGGCCCGAGCAAGGAGGTGGTTGAGATTGGTTGTTGTTGTGCCATTTGCATATAGCATTGGAGTTGTTGGTTGATGGGGTAGGTTCGACATAGGGGAGATCGCCCGAGAGTACGGTGATCTGGTCATCCACGGTAGGTCACCCGATGGTTTGGTGACTGCGGCCCCCCGTGATGAGGCATCCACGGTTTGATGCGTTGGCTATCCATGGGGTTCACCCAAGGTTTGGTGAACTGCTGGTGTTGGTGCTTCTATGGCCAATATGGATATGTAACTCCAAAGTCGTTCATCCTGAGTTAGTTGGATTCACATGCATAATGGAGTAGCGGAGTAGTTGATACATTGCACCGCATAGCATACACTACAAAAAAGGCGGGATTATCGATGGCCAAAACCCGTCGGAAACGCAAAAAATCCATCGTTAAAGCTCATTTCCGACGGACCAAATTCTGTCGGTATCTGGCGCGTAGGAAACGGTTTCCGACGGATGGGTCAGGTCCATCGCTTTTCCCATAGGTAACGTTTCCGACGGAATTTTCTGTCGGTAACGTTTCCGACAGAAATTTCCTTCGGTAACCGATTTCCATCACCGACAGAAATTTCCGTCGGTAACATTACCGACGGAAAAAGCCGTCGGTAATTAATTTTTTTAAGTAATAAATTTTTTTATTTAAATTTTTTTATTTTAAATATAAATTATTAATTCATTTTATTTAAAAAATTACATTTTTGATTTATTAAAATTAATTTATTATATTATTATATTAGATCAAAACAAGAAATCACAAATAATTAAAAAGACTAAATTTAAATGAACATAAATATTCCATACATAAAATATATGTCTGTCTATAAAACACAAGTAAATATAAAACTATCCTAATAATCATCATTATCATAGTAATCGTCATCATCATCCTGTAGGGGGGAGTTCACCGGCGTTAGCTGACCATCATGCTGCGGCACAGAAGTCACACCGGCATCATGCGGCTGTGGTGGTGCCATGGTAGAAGTAGTGGAGGGCTGGCTGGCATGGATGACCCCCTCTAGAGAGCTGCGCCTCTCTGGTGGAAGCAAATCGAGCAGAGAGGTCATCACCATTTACCAAGTCTCCATCTGCTGCTGCTGCATGCGCTCTGCAGTCTGCCTCTTGTCCTGCACCTCCTACCTCAGCTGCCGCATCTCCTCCGTGTCCTGTGAGTCGGAGGAGGCTCCCGAATGGTCAAGCTCGGTGTCGAGGCCCGAGTGATGGAACGAGCCATAGTCGCGGTACCGTAAATGCGACCCTTCTTCTTCCCGCCCGCCACTTCCATCCAGACCTGGGTCTGTAGTCGGTCGACTTCGGTGGGGTCTAGCTGGGAAGGATCCGAGGCACCAGAGCAGGAGGCAACCTCAGACGCTACCTGACTGAACCTGGCATTGTACTCTGCCTGCGTCAATACATTACAAAAATTATATTGTTAGACTATAATAATGAAAAATACATTAAATGTAAAAAGATACTTTAATTAGCTCACCACTGTCTGCCTCGACCTCTCATCAACAAACTCGCCAGTGTCTGCGCGAATATGTGTCTGCTCAAACACAGTAGGGACATCAACCGAGTGGGCAAGCTGTCCTACCTACAACCGACAAAGAAATATAATCAAATAATTATAAAATAAATCATATAAAAAAATAAAAATATACTATTATTTATATGTGCATACCATGTTAATGGCATGCTGCATATGGCTAATCGAGCCACCAGTGTGCATGCTCCCACCCTTCTATGAAGCCCGATTTCTCTTTGCCTGCTCAAACTTCGCCTTATACTCTGGAGTGTCCCAGTGCGCACAAAGCCGAGACCAAATTTTGGGGCCAATGTAATCTGGGCGCACCCACATTTCCCTAGCCTTCCCGAGCATGTCCCTCAGTCGATTAGATGCTCTGTCGTCAAATATGGCGCGTATCTGTGCAGCATGCTCTCGCATAAGGGCCTGTTAACAAAGAAGAAATATCAATACCATTATACAAAAAATAAAAAATATATAAAATGCGTGAAAAAAAATAAAATACAGGAAAAAATAAACAAGTTACCCCGAATCGTGTGAAGATACGATCCCGGTTTTCCTTCGGTTTCCTCCCCCATGATGGCCAGAAGCGACGATATTGCGCCTTGAGGGCGTAGGTAACGTTCTTCGATCCCACTTTCGATGGGACGAGGCTGAAAAATTTAAAATTTTATTAATTCAACAATATGACAATCAACAAATATATACTTATTGAATAAATATAAAATAGTCAAAGTTAAAAAATTTCTTACGACCCAGAAACAGGCGTGATCCATGGTCGATCCTCAGGTCAGGGAATCCTGGCCCACTCAGCAAAGTTCTCAGGCACGATCGAGTGCTGGCCGGACGATGTGGATGGAATGTCCGTGCCGTGATGGTATGCGGCCCTGGATGATGAGGATGGAATGGTAGGGCCAGGCTGTGCCGACATACCAGGAGTTGGCATAAATGATAATCCTGCTGGCTGTATGGTATATGCAGTTGATGATGGTGGTGCTGGGTGTGGGTGTGGTGTAAGTCCAGTAGGGGGCGGCGAGTAGCCGGCTAGTGAGCCTCGTGGGCCAAAGCGAGTGGGTAGAATATGTGTGGAGGATGGGGTAGTGTGGGTCAAGATGGTGTGGTATGGGTAGGGGATGGTGTAGTATGGGTCGGAAAGGGTGTAGAATGAGTGGGGGAGGGTGTAGAACGGTCGGGCGAGGGCCCCTATAGCTGGAGTGGGTGCGGTGGGTGCAGAGGAACCTGCACCGAGGCGGGCAAGCACCTGGGACTTAATGGCGTATCGTCCTCGCTTAGCCTTCCCCTTTTCTCCGCTAGGCGCTGGGGGGCGGGGCGGCTCTCCTCCTGATGTTGACATATCTATTTTTTTTTATCACAATTATAAGTCAATGTAAAAAAAATAACTCAATCGACATTTAACAGATTAAACTAATATGCAAAATTTTAAAATACAACAAAATTACAAAAGTCTTAAATTTAAATGCATAAACAAATATACAAAATACATGATACTATAACTTAATAGTAAAATTCCTATTCAGACGTATCATCATCTGATTGTAAGTCTGACTCTTCTTCTTCTTGTATTGAGTTATCACTTTGGATTTCTTCCTCTGATGATGCATTCATCGATACCGATGGATTAACAATGGCCACTTTATTTATTATTTGTTTGTCAGTGTTTAATTTTATTTAATTAAATAAACATTATTTACTTTTAACAATATTATTATTCAATTTTCGAAAGCCACTCCTTAAAGTCCGACGCGGATGATCCATAGGTGTCCTGCATAACACTTCGACGAGACATGGAGTAATCATTTTAAAAGGCGTAAACATTTTACCTAAATTAAGTATTAATTTAAGCTTTGTAAAAAAAAATAGTATTAATTTAAGTTTTATATTACATCAAAAGCTAAAGGTGAATTTTACACTACCATAAAGCAGCATTGAATGACATATGTTTTTAACCACAATCAAATTCTAAATTAAAATAACTGAAATAAAATAAAACCAACATTTAATTACACTCCAAACCACAAATAGATAACAATTTACTAAATTGATCCAACATAACAGCCCAACACACTTAACAATTTACAACATAACAGTACAACACACCTAATTACACTCCAACAAAACTGTCCAACACACTTAAAAAAAAAATTTGATCCAACATAACAGTCCAACACATTTTATCATTGTCCTAACAATTCACAACATCCTAATTAACAGCCATCCATTCAACATCTAATTAATAAACAAAATAAAATTAAAAATTAAATGGGAAACTCACCTGAAACAACCGCACTGGTGGCTGGTGCTCCAAACAGGTAGTGGTTCTCTGGAGAAGAGGAGAATTGAGTTACTAGCTATAATGCACAAACAGAGAGAAGAGAGTTGGAGGAGAAGGTGGCTTACCTGAATGTGGTGGCGTGCGGCGGTGTATGAGGTGGCACACGCGGCGGTCACTGGTGTCGGTCGGCCGACGGTCGCGCCGGTCTCTGATGGCGGTTGGGCGGCATCGCGCGACGGACTCTGGCTGGAGGGGAGACGGAGGGGCAGCTGGTAGAGAAGAAAGAAGGAAAAGAGAAAGGAAAGAGAGGGAGAAAGGAAGAAAAAGAGGAATGGGGAAGGCTGGCCGGAGGGGCGGCTGGCCGGAGGGGAGCCGAAGGGGCGGCTGGCTGGAGGGGAGACGGAGGGGCGATGGTCGGCGATGAGGAGAGGGGGAGACGTCGAATATGGAATGAAATGAGGGGGGAGGGAAGATTTATACATAAAAGAGGTTACTGACGGACCGGGCAGTCGGTAACCAGCGATGCATTCAAACTATCGACGGCGGGATCTGCGTTTCCGACGGACCTGTCCATCGGCAAATAACCAGATCTGATGAATTCGAACTATCGACGGAAATTTCTGTCGGTAAACCTGTCCCGCCCAATTTTCGAGGCGCCTTTCCGACGAAAAATTCCGTCGGTAAATTACCGACGGAAATTTCCGTTGGTAACCTATTCCTGCTCAATTTTCGAGATGACTTTCCGACGGAAAATTCCACCGGCAATTTACCGACGGAAAATTTCCGTCGGTATACCCTGGACACGCTCAAATTTCAAAACTTTTTTCGACGAAAAATTCCGTCGGTAAAATACTGGTGGAATTTTTCGTCGATATACCCTTTTCCGAGACAGCGTTCCGACGGAAAATTCCGTCCATAATTTACCGGCGAAATTTTCCCTCGGTATACCCTTTTCCGAGACAGCGTTCCGAAGGAAAATTCCATCGGTAATTTACCGACAGAAAAATTCCGTCGGTAATCCTTCCTGCCACATTTCCGCGCCATATTACTGACGGACGTACCGACGGAATGGCCGTCGGTAATGGTTCTGACGGCATTTCTGTCGGAAATGTCCGTGTTTTTTTCCTATTTCGAATTTCCGACGGTTTTTTTCCATCGGTAATGATAAAATTTCCGTCAGAAAAATGTCCGTCGGTAAATGGCCGTCGGTAAATCGATGTTTTCTTGTTGTGATACTTGGTTGATATGATATTGTTGGATATTGATGTATGCTCATGTATGTTGCTGATGTATGTTATGATGATGCCATGTTGTATGTTTACCTTGTTTCCTATCTCCATGCCGTTATTGTTTACATGATTCTTACTCCCCTCTTTCTGTTTGTGTGTTTGGCCTGATTGGCATTTTGCAGAGGATGATGAGCAGCCCGGAGAGGAGTGACTCTGAGGAGCCACCACTCATAGTTAGGGCCTTTCTTTTAGTTGTTAGTTAGTTGTTTATCCGTGATGTACGGAACGGTTATACCAGCTCTATTGTGACATCGGGTTGGGACGTTGTTATTGTTTTATTCGTTTATTGTTTAAACTTGGTTTATTTTCCGCGTTGTGAACTCGTTCATGTGGGACTTTTCTACCGATGGAAAAATGTTTTATTTTATCCAGTGAGTGCATGTTTTTATTTTAATTGTTTTATATTAAATGCCTTATAACAAGCGGGGTAGAAGGGTGTCACAGTAGGTCAGTTATGGAAATAGAAGGTGGATGTGGACGTGGACGTGGACGTGGTCGCGGCCGTGAAAGGGGGCATAGAGGTGGTCGAGTAGCTGACCATGGTGATTTTGAAGAATATTACGAGGATGCTGGTGGAAATGATTATGCAGCTCAAGCGATGGCAGATGTTGCTGCTGCTATTGCCCTTTAAACAGCTGCAATGAATGCTCAAACTCAACAAGAACAAGTTCGTGCTAAACAAGCTGCTGAAGGGAGAGGTCTGACGGCTTCCAGATGTCAGAATCCACCACAATTTCATGGAGAGACTGACCTGGACAAAGCAGGTTTGTGGATAGAAGAACTGGAGAAAATTTACGAATTAATTCACAACTCAGAAGAAGTCAAAGTTCCTTATGCTACTTTCCTACTCTTGGGAGATGCCGAGTACTGGTGGAAGGGCACCAAACAGTTGTTAGCTGTGGATTATTAGGAAATCACCTGGAATGTTTTCCGTGAGGCATTTCTGGAGAAATATTTTCCTCAAAGTGCCAGAATCGAGAAGGAACAAGAATTCTTGAGTCTAAAACAGATGGATCGGTCTGTTGGAGAATATGTAGCGAGGTTCGAGTCGCTTGCCAAATACTTCCGATTCTTCCAAGCACAACCTAATGAAGGCTGGAAATGCGAGAGATTTGAAGTAGGATTGAGGTTCGAAATCAAAGAATCTGTTTTGCCACTGCAGATTAGGAATTTCCAAGCTTTGGTAGAAATGTGCCGAAAGGTAGAACAGATGGGGAAGGAGAAGGATAACTGGGGAAATGTCGGTGGACCATCCAGATTCAAGAACCAATTCCAGAATCAAATAGGGAAGCAAGTCCAGAGGAAACCTTACTATAGACCACCCGAAAACAACCAGAACCAACAATCTTATCGTCCAGTTGCTTCTGCATATGGTAGTGGAAGACAGAGGAACCAAGATCAAGGATATGCTATGAGATGCTACAAGTGTGGAAATTCAACCCATTCTACACAAGACTGTCAGTTGACAGGAATGTAATGTTTCAAATGCAGGAAGATAGGACATATAGCCAAGGACTACAATGCTCGAAAGTCTGTACCAGTTTCCAACAACTCAGGAGCAACAAACCAACGGCTAAGGGAAAAGTTTACACCATGAGTGGTGCTGAGGCTTCACAATCTGATGATTTGATACAAGGTAATTGTGACATAGCTGGTAATATTTTAACTGTACTTTTTGATTCGGGTGCAACGCATTCTTTTATTTCGATGGATTGTGTGAGACATTTGGAATTGTCTATTTCTTCCATGACATATGATTTAATTGTTTCAACCCCTACTACTAAACCCATTATTGTGAATTCAATATGTCTAAACTGTTCTATTATCATTCAGGATAGACATTCTCTTATGAATCTGATATGCTTGCCTTTAATACAGTTAGATGTAATTCTAGGCATGGATTGGTTATCTTTCAACCATATCCTTTTAGACTTTGCTCAGAAAACTTTAGTTTTTCATAATCCTGAGATTTCTGGATTTTTATCTACCAACCAAGTAAGAACTTCTTCGAAAGAAGAAGATCAGGGATGCTTGTTTTTATCTAGCTTAGAAGTCGAGGGGGGGGATCGATTTGAGTACGGTGCTTGTAGTAAGAGATTTCCCAGATGTTTTTCCGAACGATGTTCCGGGTTTGCCACCAATTCGAGATATCGAGTTCTCCATCCATCTAGTTCTTGGAACCGGTCCGATTTCTATCGCTCCATACCGAATGTCACCCAGAGAACTTGTAGAATTGAAAGCTCAATGGAGGACCTTTTATCAAAAAAATTTATACGACTGAGTATATCCCCGTGGGGAGCACCAGTTTTGCTAGTAAGGAAGAAAGACGGAGGTTAGAGACTCTGTGTAGATTTCCGACAACTCAACAAGGTGACAATCAAGAACAAATATCCTCTACCACGCATTGACGATCTGATGGATCAATTGAGAGGAGCTGTGGTATTCTAAAAAATCGATCTAAGGACGGGTTATCACCAAATAAGGGTGAAGGCAGAAGATATACCAAAGATGACGTTCACAACTCGTTATGGACATTATGAGTTTGGAGTGACGAATGCGCCTGCTGTTTTCATGGACTACATGAATCGGATTTTTTCGTCCGTTTCTTGATAGGTTCGTCGTAGCGTTCATCGATGATATTCTCATTTACTCAAGGAGTCATGAGGAGCATGAAGAACATTTGCGACAAGTTCTACAAATCCTACGTGAGAAGGTGTTGTACGCAAAACTTTCCAAATGCGAGTTTTGGCTCGAAGAAGTGAAATTCTTAGTGCATATGATCACTAAAGAAGGAATTGTAGTAGATCCTGCGAAAGTAGAAGCTATACTTTCTTGGGAAAGACCAAAGACGGTGACGGAAATTCGAAGCTTTGTTGGAGTAGCTGGCTATAATCGGAGGTTCACTGAAGGTTTTTCAAAGATAGTGGCACCTTTGACTCAACAAACAAAGAAAGATCAACCTTTTGTGTGGACTGCGAAGTGCGAGGAAAGCTTTCAAAGGATAAAGGAACGATGGACAACTTCACCGGTACTAATACTACCTGAACTAGATGAACCTTATGAAGTATATTGAGATGCTTCATATCAAGGCTTAGGCTGTGTGTTAATGCAACATCGAAAGGTTGTAGCATATGCATCACGTCAACTGAAGACTCATGAGAGGAATTATCTGACGCATGATCTAGAGTTAGCTACTATGGTTCTTGCACTAAAAATGTGGAGACACCATCTTTATGGAGCCAAGTTTGATGTTTTTAGTGACCACAAGAGTTTGAAGCACCTGTTCGACCAAAAGGATCTCAACATGAGGCAAAGACGATGGATGGAGTTTCTAAAAGATTATGACCTCACATTGTAATACCATCCAGGAAAAGCGAATGTAGTGGCAGATGCACTAAGCCGAAAAGCCATTCATATCTCAACTATGATGGTAAAAGAACTTGAATTAATTGAGAAGTTCCGTGATCTCAATTTAATTATGGAAGTAAAGCAAGAGAATATCAGTTTAGGAATGATAAATATTTCTAGTGGACTAATGGAAGAAATCTGAGAGCAACAAGTTGTGGATGCATTCATTCAAGAGAAGAAAGACTTAATGGAAAAATAAAAATTTACCGAGTTTAGCTTGGGATCAGATAACATTTTAACATGCAAAGGAAGAATCTGTATACCAGATAATCATGAGATGAAGAAGATGATTCTGGAAGAATCACACAAGAGCAAGTTAAGTATTCATCCTAGATCAACTAAGATGTATCAAGATCTGAAACAAAGATTTTGGTGGCCAGGCATGAAAAAGCAAGTAGCAGAGTATGTGGCATCATGTCTGACTTGTCAGAAAGCAAAGGTAGAACATCAACGACTTGGAGGAATGCTTACATCATTGGATGTACCTGAATGGAAGTGGTGGATTTCATAGTGAGTTTACCCAGAACTTCCAAAGGTTTAGACTCAATTTGGGTAATCGTTGACAGGTTAACGAAATCAGCACATTTCTTGCCTGTCAAGACTAATTTCAGTGTGAAAAAGCTAACTGATGTTTACATCAAGGAAGTAATCAGACTTCATGGAGTACCTTCGAGTATCATTTCAGATCGAGATCCAAAGTTCACTTCACGTTTCTGGGGAAGTTTGCATCAAGCATTTGGAACAAAATTGCGTTTAAGTTCAGCATATCATCCTCAAACGGATGGACAAAAAGAGAGGACAATTCAATCATTAGAAGACTTGCTGAGAGCATGTGTTTTAGATCATCGTGGAAGTTGGGATGATCTTTTGCCACTGATTGAATTCACCTACAATAACAGTTTTCATGCAAGTATAGGGATGGCTCCCTATGAGGCTTTGTATGGGTGAAAATGTCAAACACCGTTGTGTTGGTACCAAGATGGAGAAAGCATGATTCTAGGTCTCTAGATTGTGCAACAAACGATGGAAAAGATTAAACAAATCCGTAAACGAATGAGAGCAACTCAAAGCAGGCAGAAGAATTACTAAGATATGAGAAGATGACCTCTTGAATTTTAAGAAGGTGAACAAGTATTTTTGAGAGTCACACCCACGACTAGGGTAGGTAGGGTCATAAAGTCCAGAAAACTCACTCCCAAATTCATTGGACCTCACCAAATTCTTCGCCGGATTGGTCCAGTAGCTTACCAAATTGCTTTACCCCCTTTTCTTTCAAATACTCAGAATGTATTTCATGTTTCACAACTAAGGAAGTATATTCCTGATCCATCGCATGTAATTGAACTTGACGTAGTACAATTAAAAGAGAACTTGTCTTATGAGGCTTCACCTGTACGAATCGAGGATAAGATGATTAAGCAGCTCAGAGGTAAACAAATTTCCTTAGTCAAGGTTATTTGGAATGATGCAACTGGAGAAGCAACATGGGAAACTGAGGACAAGATGAAATTGCAATATCCTGAACTTTTCCCAGGTGCATAATTTCTGTTGAGACCTCATAAGTCTAAAACACATTCAATGTGTAGATTCTCTAAGTTTTGATGATTCCAAATAGATTAAGTACGGTAATATTGAACCATATGAAATTACTGACATATCTGATAAGTGTGAAGGAAAATAGACTTAAGGTCACTCGTCTATTTTTGACCCGTCTACTTTTTAGTAGAAGCTCAGTTTTTAGACTTGTCTAAAAACCACTCGTCTAAAATTCAGTCAAAGATCAAGTCAACGCTTAGTCAAGATCTGAGTTTACTTGATGACGTGGAAAGAAGCATTTGTCTAGAAAAGGTTTAGTGGATCACCCGTCTAGTTTTTGGAATGCGCTAGCACCCATCTAAGTTTTGTACTACATAAGCACTCGTCTAAATTTTTGATTGACTTTCACCCGTCTAAATTTTCATTACTGATACCAAGTCAGTGTGTTAGAAATAAAGTCCAAGTCACCTTATTAATTTTAGATGCCTTCCTTAAGGATCTCGAAGACCTCGGGACAATAGCTCAAACGACAAAGAATAAAGAACGTTGTTTCAAGGTTTTTAAGGAATAAACACGCAATCTCTTTACCACAGCAGTAACTTTTTAGCTGTTTTAGTACAAAGTAAAAGTGCTCTCTGGAAAGTGAACTGATTGTTGCACTGAAAGAGGAAAGCTCTCTGCTACAAGTACAAGAAGCCTGCTGCTGCATACTCTGAAACAACAGCTGTTCAGTTTAAAGTGTACTCTTGGACATCCTTGTCAAAGCTCAACGTTTCCAAGCATCTAATATTTATACAGAATGACTCTTTGGCATTAATGGTGTCTCAGAAGCTCAAATCAGAAGAACACACTTTCTAAAGCTGTGACTAAACGAATCTTTTGATTGAAGTCTTTAAATAGATCAAACAATGAAGATGAAGATAAGAAGTTGAATATCATTAAGAACACTGTGCAGAAGCATTTACTCTCTCAATTAACTTCTTCATTCTTTCAATACACCTTCAATCATTTGATATTAATTCGCAGTCTTTCATACTTCATATTTATTTCACTCCTTGAGTGTGATCTGAAAGATTTGCAAGTTGTATTAATTACACGAAAACCTTTTCATTCCTTACTGTGTTGAGCCTAAAGAGGCTAGGTGAGAAAAGAATACTTTTTTGAGTGTTGAGCCTGAAGAGGCTAGGTGTGCAAAAAATACTTGTACTGTAATTTACTTAGTTATAGTGGAAACTTGGTGCTGGCAAGAAACTGGACGTAGCCCTGTGGATTTTGGGGTGAACCAGTATAAATCTCTTGAGTGATATTTCTCTTCCCCTTATCTCTTTAATTTGCTTAAGTATTGATTCTGTTTAAGCTTTTAACTTGGGGAGTTAATATTGTGAATATCAAACTCTGTTTTACCCTTCTCTGTTTGCTTGTGTGCTCTATCATAATATTAGACGTTTCGCTCGTCTAATTTTCTTATATCTAAGCTTTGCTTATTGTGCCTGCGAAAATCTTTTGAAAGTAATGGAAAAAGTTGGTAAACACAATTCAACCCCCCTTCTTGTGTTAACTTTAGTTATTTCAGTTGGTATCAGAGCTCAGCCTCTGGGTTGAGTACTTAACAGTGTAGAGGAAAAGATCTTGGAAATGGCAGGAGAAACCAGTGCAAGCAAGAACCATGCTGGAGAAGGATCCTCAATGTCAAGACCTCCTTTCTTCAATGGAGAGGACTACATCTACTGGAAAGAAAAGATGAAGTGGTTTTTAAAATCCACTAATTCTGATCTTTGGGATATCATTGATGAAGGTCCCTTTGTTCCTAAAGATGACAAAGGAGATGAAATTCCTAAAGCAAACATGACCACTGATCAAAGAACAAAATGGCAGTTGAATGCCAAAGCTAGATATGCAATCATGTGTGCTTTAAGTAGAGAAGAATTTGAAAAAGTCTGTGCTTGTGAGTCTGCAAAGGAAATGTGGGATTCACTAGCTATTGCTTATGAAGGAACTAGCAAGGTCAAAGAAACCAAAGTTAGCATGCTTGTCAGAAAGTATGAGCTATTCAAAATGGAGGAAGGAGAAACTATTGGCCAAATGTATGGATGATTTCAAACCATAACCAATGGATTGAAATCTCTGGGAAAAACTTACAAGACTAAGGAACACATTCAAAAGATTCTCAGAAGTCTTCCAAAACAATGGAGACCACTTGTAACTGCTGTGTCTCAGGCCAAGGACTTAACAACAATGAAGCGTGATGAGCTTCTTGGTACTTTTCAGTTTCATGAACAAGAGCTGATTGAAGAGAACAATGGAAAGAAAAACAAATCCATTGCACTCAAAGCTGACATGAAGTCATCTAAGGGAGCAGGTTCAAAAGCTCTCAAAGTAGATGAATCTTCAGAAGAATCTGAGGAATCAAATGAGGATGACTCTAATGATGAAGATGATGAACTCTCTCTTTTCACTAGAAAAATGAAAAAGCTATGGAAGAAAAGAAACTTCAGAAAAGACAAACCTTTCAGGCGCTTCAACAAAGAGAAACACAACAAAGATGGTGGATCTAATGACAGAAATGTCATTGTGTGCTATGAATGCAAAAAGCCTGGCCACATCAAGACAGAATGTCCTCAACTTAAAAAGCAACCTTCCAAGAAATTCTTCAACAAAAAGAAGAAAGGAATGATGGCCACTTGGAAAGATCTTGATGAAAGCTCCACTGAAAGTGAAGGAGAGGAGCTTGAAGCAAATCTCTGTCTTATGGCAGATATTGATTTAGAATCAGAAACTGAGGTATATTCTGAACTTGAGAAATTGAATGATGCCTATGATGAACTATTGGAGGAATCCAACTATATATCTAAAGCTTTCAAATCAGTCAAGAGAAAGTATGCTAAACTCTCAAATGAGTATACATAGAAATCTCAAGAGTGTGAGAAGTTAGCTGAAGAGAATAATAGGCTTAAGACTGAGAAGTCTAAAGCTGAGATCTCAGTTGAAACTCTACCCTCTGAAGAAGTGACTAAACTTCAATAGAAAGTAGAAGAGCTCACCTCAGATCTTGCCAAGTTTGTTAATAGTAGAGATAATCTGACTAAACTCTTAGGAAGTCAGAGGCACTCCCTTAACAAAGAAGGTATAGGTTATTCCAATCAAGAACATCATAAAGGATCAACAAAGTTCCCAAATATAGCTGTTAAATCTGTGTCAGATAGTTCAAATAAACCTATATGTTCCTACTGTGGAAAAGCTGGACATATCATGTCCAAGTGTATTCACAAAAAGAGAAGGAAGTCTTCACAGACTCCTCATACTAACAGAAAATGACCCAAGAAAATATGGGTACCTAAGTCCATGATCATTCCTGTTGCAGATATACTTAACAGGACAAAGAAAACACCTGTCATGGTACCTGGACAGTGGATGCTCGCGACACATGACAGAAGAAAGGTCTATGTTCCTAGACCTCCAACCTAAGAAAGGTGGACATGTAACTTTTGGTGGCAACTAGAAAGGAAAAGTTGTTGGTGTAGGTAAAATTGGTAGTAAATCTCCCTTGCCTGTTATCCGTGAAGTTTTATATGTGAAAGGGTTAAAACATAATCAGCTTAGCATAAGTCAATTATGTGACAGTGGATTTTCTGTATCTTTTTCTAAGGATAAATGCATAGTCAATAAAAATAGTGGAGAGACCCTCTTTTCTGCTAAAAGGCAACACAATGTGTATAAGATTGACCTGTCTGAACTTTCAGATCAAAGTGTAACATGTTTTATGTCTAAAGAGGATGAAAAGTGGCTATGGCATAAGAAACTAGGACATGTTAGTATGAAACAAATTTCTAAATTGAAAAAGCATAACCTTGTGAGAGGATTACCTGATATTTCCTTTAAGAAAGATGTTTTGTGTGATGCATGTCAGAGAGGCAGACAAGTATCAAGTTTCAAATCTAAGAAAGAAGTCACCTCTTCTAGACCTTTACAACTATTACACATGGATCAGTTTGGACCAGTCAGTGTAGCTAGCCTAAGTGGAAAGAAATATGGTTTTGTCGTAGTTGATGACTATTCTAGATTTACATGGGTACTCTTCTTAACCCACAAGGATGAGTCTTATAAGGTGTTTTTAGTATTCAGTAAAAGAGTACAAAATGAGCAGGGTTTTTGTATTTCTGCTATTAGAAGTGACCATGGAGAAGAATTTGAAAATGAGCAGTTCAAATTGTTTTGTGAGGAAAATGGTATTTCTCACAATTTCTCTGTACCTAGAACTCCACATCAAAATTGAGTGGTTGAGAGAAAGACCAGATCTCTTCAAGAGATGGGAAGAACAATGCTTAATGAAAATAATCTTCCTAAGTACTTCTGGGCAGAAGCCATTAACACTGCTTGTTGTGTGCAAAACAGAATACTGATTAGACCTATTCTAAATAAGACTCCATATGAATTGTGGAAAGGTAGAAAACCCAACATATCATATTTTCATGGTTTTGGATGTGAATGTTATATTCTTAACACAAAAGATCATCTTGGTAAATTTGACTCTAAAGTAGATAAAGGCATATTTATTGGATATTCTGAAATGTCTAAAGCTTTTAGAATTTTTAATTTTAGAACTTCTGTTGTAGAAGAATCAATTCATGTAAAGTTTAATGATGGTTTGAAGACTGATAGGGAACTATCAGATCTAGAGGATGATGTTGCAGGTATTGAACTTAATCCTACAGTGGAAGAATCTTCAGACAAGTCAAAAGTAGACATGTCTGAAATACAGACAAGTACTGATAAGTCTGAAACTCAGATTTTGAAGAAAGATTGGAAATTCAAGACCTATAATCCAGAAGAACTTATCATTGGAAGTCCATCTCAAGGAGTTAGAACCAGATCTGCTTTCAATGAAAACAACAACATGACCTTCATATCAGATTTGGAACCTGAAAAAATTGAAGAAGCTTTGCAAGATGAAAGCTGGATTCTAGCCATGTAAGAAGAACTAAATCAGTTCAAGAGAAATGATGTTTGGACTCTAGTTTCTAAACACAAGGAGAAAACTGTTATTGGAACCAGATGGGTGTTTAGAAATAAACTGGATGAAGATGGAAAAGTGGTACGAAACAAAGCAAGACTAGTTGCTCAAGGGTATAATCAACAGGAAGGTATTGATTTCACTGAAACCTTTGCACCTGTAGCTAGATTAGAAGCAATTAGAATTCTCATGTCATATGCTGCACAACATGATATAACTCTTTATCAAATGGATGTTAAAAGTGCATTTCTAAATGGAATAATTGAGGAGGAAGTTTATGTCAAGCAACCTCTTGGGTTTGAGGATTCTGAAAATCCTCACCATGTCTATAAGCTTAAGAAAGCTTTGTATGGACTCAAACAAGCTCCTAGATCTTGGTATGATAGGTTAAGCACAAATCTAATGGAAAACAATTTCATTAGAGGAAAAGTAGACACTACTCTTTTCAAGCAAATGCTCAAAGAAAGATTTCATAGTAGTACAGATTTATGTTGATGATATTATATTTGGTGTTACTAATGAAAAGCTCTGCAAAGAGTTCTCTGAGTTGATGCAGAATGAATTTGAGATGAGCATGATGGAAGAATTGAAGTTCTTCCTTGGTTTTCAAATAAAACAGTCAAGTGATGGAATCTATATCCATCAACAGAAGTACACCAAGGAGCTTCTGAAAAAGTATAAATGGAAAATTCAAAGCCTATGATTACTCCTATGCATCCAACAATTATTCTAAACAAGGATGAGGAAGGTAAAAAGGTAGATCAAATTGTCTACCGATGTATGATTGGATCTCTTCTATACTTAATTGCTAGCAGACCTGATATTCAATTCAGTGTTTGTCTTTGTGCTAGATTTCAATCAGATCCTAAAGAATCTCATTATAAGGCTGTTAAAAGAATTTTCAGATATTTGATTGGAACCACTAACCTTTGTTTATTATATAAGAAAACTGTAGATTTTAGGTTAGCTAGATTTTGTGATGCTGATTTTGCTGGAGATAGAATTGATAGAAAAAGCACCAGTGGAGGATGTCACTTCATTGGAGAAAATATGATCTCCTGGTCAAGCAAAAGGCAAAGCACCATTGCTCTATCAACTGCTGAAGCTGAATATATATCAGTAGCTAATTGTTGTTCACAACTGCTTTGGGTAAAATATTAACTTGAAGATTATTCAATGTTTGAGCATAATATACCTGTTTGGTGTGATAATACTAGTGCTATTAATCTGTCTAAAAATCTAATACAACATTCAAGAGCAAAGCATATAGAGATAAAGCATCATTTTATTAGAGACAATGTTCAAAAAGGTGTTTTGAAATTACGTTTGTAAACACTGATTATCAGTGGGCATACATTTTTACTAAATCTCTAAGTGAAGATAGATTTGTTTTTATTAGAAGGAATCTTAATATGCATAATGTGTCTGAATAAGTGTTTGCTGATATGTCTGAAAATTGACTTGTCTATATTCTATATTTACTTGACTCGTCTATTTTCTCTATGCTTCACTGTGCTTCACTCGTCTACTTTAGCCAAGCGTCTAATGACGTGGTTAAAAAGCACTCAGTGCTAAACCCTGATTGAGACACATGTACATTGCATTTTCCCTCCTTTTCTTAAAAACGTTTCATTATTTAACATCTGTCTTTTCAAATTGATTGATTGTTGTTTATGGCAACACTCTCTCTCCTTGTTCCCAACATAAAAAACACTCAAGTGTTTTTAACAAAAGCAACCCGTGTCATTTCAAAATCTACCCACTCAAAATTTCTTGCTCACAATCTCTCTCTCTGAATTCTCTTCGTCTCCATTCTCTCGAAACCGTTCCTTTCCAAACCCTAATCTTCACCTCTTAGAATCAATAGCACCCAAAAGTCTTCTTGAAACTTTGGCTGAGAAAATCAAAACTATCAATTGCTGAACTGAAAAAGGTGCACCCTGGAATGATCCCTAACTTTGACGAACTCAGAACCAAGGGTTTAGACGTTCTTCCTGAACTCAACCATATATGCTGGATGGTTACCCTTCTTTTAACTACAAGAGCGCGTCTTCCCTGCTCTTGTTAGGGATTTCTGGACCACGGCAAAGATCACCAAGGACAATACAACCTCCATGATTTTTGGAAATGTTGGTGAGGACCACATCTTCATAACTCATGAGTTACTCGCTGAAGTAACAAAATTCCCAAGAGAAGGTGCTGGGTATTATAAAGAGTGGATGAAGGATCAAGGAGAAGCGAATGTGAATCTAGTGCTTTATGGAGATGCAAGACCCAGAAACAGAGACTCTAAATATTTGTCTCCTAAGGCAAGATTTTTTCATGTTCTTCTTATAAACTGTGTCATGCCTAGGACTGGGTCTAGAAATCATGTCAGTAAATTAGAGAAGTTTTCTCTTTTTCATCTAGTCCAAAAGATTAGGATAGATATTACTGACTTGATTTTCATTCATATGGAAAAAGCTGTCAAGGGAAAGGATAAGGATTATCCTTTTGGAATGATTATGACAATAATTTTTAGGGCATGCAAGTTGAATTTAAGAAATGTTGTCTCTGCTGAT
Source organism: Echinosophora koreensis (assembly GCA_035048595.1). Taxonomy (NCBI): domain Eukaryota; kingdom Viridiplantae; phylum Streptophyta; class Magnoliopsida; order Fabales; family Fabaceae; genus Echinosophora; species Echinosophora koreensis. The sequence continues at coordinate 1,495,274 of JAPCYP010000106.1, forward strand.
CTCTGTACTGAGATCACTACAAAAACTCTATCTTTGATGAAGGTTACTTTGACTCCTACTATTGAGCAAAATGCTGAAGCATCTGCTCAAATGGAAGAATCTCTCTCCATCCCTGCTGTTAAACCTGAACCCTTTGTGGAACCAGTTGAAGAAGAAATGGCTCAACTTCAGAGGAAGAAAAGGAAAGTCACTCAGTCAACAGCTGAAAATTCTGTGTCTCAAGATCCTATTCAGGTTGTTGAACCTGTTGCTGAATTTGTTTCAGTTGCTGAATCTGTTGAGCAAGCTGCTGCCGTTGTTCCTAATGCACCTAGTATAAGTAAAGTTTTCAAGAGGAAGAGAGCTGTGCAATCTGAGCGGGAGTCTCAACTAGAAGAGACTGTGATCCCTAAGAAAAAGAGGACCACTATAACAAAGAGGAAGCTTGTCTTACCTTCCACTCCCTCATCATCACACTCACCTCAGAAGGAATTATCACCTCCACCATAACAAACAGAACATTTTGCCATAACAACTTCCATTCCACAACCTTCATCACCACTACCTGCCTTGTCACCACAAAGAGCACCAACACCACCACCACAAAGAGCATCAACACAACCACCACAAAGAACACCATCACCTCACCACAGCAAAAAATCGCCACTCCACCTACTTCACCAAAAATTCCAACTCCTCCACATACATCACCCATCCATCACACTTCTGAACCCAATCCTACCATCTCAGAAAACTCACATGTCTGATACTCACTCACCACAAACATCTCACCATAATGACACTCTTCAAACTGAGGATGTCAATGATTTTGAGTACTTTGACAATCTCACTCCTCCTCCACCCTCACCTAAATCACCAATCCCTGATCATATCAAAAACCAGTGCCAAGTCCCTCTAAGAGTAGTCTTTCCAGACTTATTCTCTGAAACCAAACACAACCCTATCCCCTTAGCCACTATATCTCCCTATCACCTATCTTCCAGAACCACTCCATTCTCTGTCACAGATGAATCTTGTTCCAACTACCTAGATGGCAAAGACTTGGATGTGATTGCCCCACTTGAAGCTGAAAGGCAGATTGTAAAGTTGGAAAGAACACATAAGCCTGTAGGAAAATGGTTGTTCAATCCTCATATCTTCATGAAGCCTTCAACAAGAATCAAAGTGATGTCTGAATCCATGGCTCTGAAAGGAAAGCAGAAGGTAATAAACTTGCCATTGGATAAGAAGTTCTCTCTTATCAAGCTGAATGATAAGAAGTTCAAATTCAGGAAGAGGCTGTTCTCAAAAGGTGGATCCAGTTCTGGTTTAAAGGAAGAAGAAAAGGAAGATATTCCAACCAGAGGTAGTCAAGCCTATGCTCTTTACCCTTTTTCACCTTCCATTTACACAATCCCTCATTTCTTCATGGTTTTCCCCTTCTTTTTACTAAACTTCCCTGAATCTGGTCCTTTTACTCACATAAATCTCATTAGGAGATCTTATAAGTTTCTTCTTTCTATAGTGGATTCTCCTCTTAATCATGACCGAATTCATGCATTTCTAGAGGAATTCTATCAAAATAATGATTTTGTAACCACTCTCTCAACCGATGTCTTTTTAGACCCTCAGCCTGAGGATGACATTTCTATTGAAGAATTTCCTACCCCTCCTCCTTGTCCACCTCCTCCATCAGCATCTGCAACTACACTGGCCACAACTGATACTACTGCTCCAGTAGTTGCATATGACCCTTCTGCACATCAGAGACTTGATGAAATGGCTTCAAGTTTGCAGACTGTCATCCAAAGACAGGATGAAGCAATTGCTCAACAAACTACTTTTCAAGCTCAGATGCTAGCTCAGCAGCAAGCAATGTAGAAGATGATGGAAGCTTTCTTCAAAAGCCAAGGAGGCCCTAGTTCTTAGATTTTTAGGACTCTGTTTTTTCATTTCCTTCTTGAGTCATGCAATGTACTAGTCAGTGATGTCTATCACTTGTAATACTTTTGACTCTAGTTATATGAAATGAATTGATCTTTTGGTTTCTTTTTGGCTCTCTATATTATATGTCTATTTGCTTTTTTGATTGATGCAAAAAGGGGGAGAAAATATAGATAGGAAATATAATGAAATTATAGCTTATTCGTGACTTTATGACTATCTGTATAAAAAGGTTGATTTCTACTCTGATATAATATGTGTGAATTCAATATCTGCCCTGATATAGTGTTTTTACTCTTATACATGTTTTTATTTGATGCATAAACTAAGGGGGAGCATAGCATACTCTGATCAATTATATCTGTTTGGAAATTTCTCTTATTACTTTTTGATGTTCAATAAAATCAGAAAAGTTATTTGTCATCATCAAAAAGGGGGAGAATGTTGAGACCTCATAAATCTAAAACACATTCAATGTGTAGATTCTCTAAGTTTTGATGATTCCAAATAGATTAAGTATGGTAATATTGAACCACTCGTCTAAAATTCAGTCAAAGATCAAGTCAATGCTCAGTCAAGATCTGAGTTTACTTGATGACGTGGCAAGAAGCATTTGTCTAGAAAAGACTCAGTGGACCACCAGTCTAGTTTTTGGAATGCGCTAGCACCTGTCTAAGCTTTGTACTGCATAAGAACTCGTCTAAATTTTGGATTGACATTTCACCCGTCTAAATTTTCATTACTGATACCAAGTCAGTGTGTCAGAAATAAAGTCCAAGTCACCTTATTCAAATTAGATGCCTTCCTTAAGGATCTCGAAGACCTCTGGACAATAGCTCAAAGGACAAAGAATAAAGAATGTTATTTCAAGCTTTTAAGGAATAAACACGCAATCTCTGTACCACAACAGTAACTTTTTAGCTGTTTTAGTATAAAGTCAAAGTGCTCTCTGGAAAGTGAACTGATTGTTGCACTGAAAGAGGAGAGCTCTCTGCTACAAGTACCAGAAGCCTGCTGCTGCATACTCTGAAACAACAACTGTTCAGTTTAAAGTGTACTCTTGGACATCCTTGTCCAAGCTCAACGTTCCCAAGAATTTAATGTTTATACAGAACGACTCTTTGGCATTAATGGTGTCTCAGAAGCTCAAATAAGAAGAACACACTTTCTGAAGCTGTGACTAAACGGATCTTTTGATTGGAGTCTTTAAATAGATCAAACAATGAAGATGAAGATAAGAAGTTGAATAACATTAAGAACACTGCGCAGCAGTATTTACTCTCTTCATTAACTTCTTCATTCTTTCATTGAATACACCTTCAATCATTTGATATTAATTCGCAGTCTTTCATACTTTCATATTTATTTCACTCCTTGAGTGTGATCTGAAAGATTTGCAAGTTTTATTAATTATACAAAAACCTTTTCATTCCTTACTGTGTTGAGCCTGAAGAGGCTAGGTGAGAAAAGAATACTTGTTTGAGTGTTGAGCCTGAAGATGCTAGGTGTGCAAAGAATACTTGTACTGTAATTTACTCAGTTATAGTGGAAACTTGGTGCTGCCAAGAAACTGGACGTAGCCCTGTGGATTTTGGGGTGAACCAATATAAATCTCTTGAGTGAAATTTCTCTTCCACTTATCTCTTTAATTTGCTAAAGTATTGATTCTGTTTAAGCTTTTAACTTGGGGAGTTAATATTGTGAATATCAAACTCTGTTTTACCCTTCTCTATTTGCTTGTGTGCTCTATCTTAATATTAGACGTTCACTCATCTAATTTTCTTATATCTAAGCTTTGCTTGTTGTGCCTGCGAAAATCTTTTTAAAGTAACAGAAAAAGTTGGTAAACACAATTCAACCCCCCTTCTTGTGTTAACTTTGGTTATTTCAATTTCGAGGATGAAATTTTTTTTAGTGGGGTAGTAATGTAACACCCCGATTTTCATTGGTTTCATATATCTTTTAAAATATTTAAATGTGGATATTTTTATCCGAAACCTAGACAATGATTTTGGCTAAAACAAAATCATTTCTGAATTCTATCAGATAGAATAAGGTTCCAGTTAAATTTTAGGTTTAAAACTCAGACGAAACCCTGTCTGTGTTTTCACCAACAGTATAAATTTACTGATCAAAAAACCTAATTTTGACCCGTAAACGAAAAATCAATGATTCTTACATTTTTCTTAAGTGGTAGGAGTCTTTTCGAAATTTTCACTTGAAAATAAAATATTATATTTTATTCGGGCGAAATGTTTATTTGAGACGCGCAAGAAAAAAAAAAAACCTGAGTCGGGTAAATGACAGAACGAATGTGGTGCAGAGATAATGTGGAGTAGAGATGATGAAAGTAATTGATGGGACTTGTGAAAGTTTGTCACATTATAACTTTTATCTCATGATTACACTTTAAAATATATTATTATATTACCTAAAACCTATTAACTTAATCCTAATGATCCAAACATGTCCCTAAGTTACAAAATATCTACTAATTTCCTACCCTTAACCACCCCCCCCCCCCCCTACATTTGCTTCATTTTTTTCACTTCACACAAACTCAAACTTAGGAGCTAAGTTTGCTTGCTTAGAGGAAACTCATCAAGTCTTGCCATTTCCTTCATCTTCAAACTTCATAAGCTTCAGGTAAACTCATGTCTTTGATATTCTCTTCCTCTTTTTCTTCAACATATTCATTTTCATGTTCTTGTGGTTGATGACCCATTTCCTTTCATTCATGAAAATGAAATCCAAGTATGAGTTTGATGCATGGAGTTCTTGCACCATGATCATTTGAATCATCCATTTAATATTCTAACCCTTGTACTTAAGAGTGTTGATGAAAAATAAAACCCCAAACCCCATAATCTATCAGATATCAAATACATACCTTGTATAAGATCCCCAGATTGAGAGGATTTAGCTCCCCTTACAGTAAGCACTCTTCCAGTGGCTTGAGATCTAGCTATCTGCTGTCCTGTTGGTAGAACTCCTTTACTAACTTCACCTCTATAAACCTCCAGCTCCTCTATCAACAACTATCTTTGTTGCTTACCTCTATGTCTACATTCACGAGCATAATGACCTGGTTTACCACAATGGTAACATCTAAGTCTCTCCCCGCACTCCCGATGATAATATGGTCCTCCACATCTGAAGCAAGCTAGGCCTTGCTACTGCTAGCCAACTCCAACCACTGCTGCGGTAGGAACTAGTTCTGATGCAGCTGTCTGCACTAGTCTGACATATGGTCCCTGCCTCCTTTGGGAACCACTACCTCTCCTCTGAGAACTAAGTCTAATTGGACTTCTTTCCTCTGTTGTCTCTGATTAAGCTGATCTTGCTGCTTCGTAATTATTTGGAGCATTAATGCATTTTACTGTGTTTGCTCCAGCATAGCTATCGCTTACTCACGTATAGTCTAGTGAGTCTCCGATAAATCTGCTCCACCTCGTCCCCTTCCCTGAGCCTTGATCCTGTAATCATTAGCTCACACTTATATGACATATAATACTACATAAAACTGGTATATAAATACCATATGCCATATAAATGTTAACTATCTCGTCGGGACTGACTACCCAACTTCTAAGCATAGTAAATATCCGATGTGGATTCAACTAGACACGGGCAGTAACAACATCCTAAACCTCACAGTCCGATTAGAATCGAACTGCTCTGATACCACCAAATGAGACACCCCGTTGTTCCCCGTTGTGCCATTAATTTTTTATTAATCTTAATCGCGTACTTAACGTTAAAACACGTAAAAAATTAAAAACTTAAAATATACACATACAACGTATGAAAATTATATCATCACACTACATATATAAAACATACATACACACCATATATTTATGCATAAGTTAAAACACTGTCTAGGGTATCCTATCAGTACGATCCCTTGCAGGTACATACTTACACACAAACTATTATAGTTAGCGGAAAATAAACGTCTTATAAAAACTCACTGGCCCTAGACACTAAACTACATCGCTGGAATCCACGGCTCTTCCTCCCGCATCCGGTTCATACGGAATCCCTTCCAGCTACTCAGCAACTGGTTCCTCCATCGGATCTTCTCATACGATCACATGATAAAAATATATTCCAAATACAGAAAATAAGGGATAAGAAACAGTTCTATCATCAAAAGCAGAAAGGAATACATAGCATATAATATAATAGCGGTCACAGACAATCAACACTCATCATTAACACTTCATTTTTAACTCACCATACTTTCCTCTACCCTCAATCTCATGCAACTAAACTATTATGCTGACGTGGCCCGCATCAATAACAACCTAGTACCTTAAGCTTTCCTCACAGCCTCCACTTACATTCTATGTCACATCACCTCTATACAATAATGGTTAAGCACCTCTAATTCATATTCAAGCTCTCACCCAAACAAAATACCTCCGACCAACATATATCTTTAATTAAAATCAACTAAACAATTTATCAAACCAGACAGATCACGCATAACACAGTAATCAATAAAATATTAAAACATCAAATAAAACGTCACATGCAGTAGAATACCTCAACCAGCGTATCACAAACAATTTAATAATAATAATTCAAACATCCTCAATATTATAAAATTAACCTAAGGCGATAAACCCACAATCCCCAAATCATCATTGGTATTATGGAAAAGCTTCTAATGTGATTTTGGTCTTGTCGATTACTCGACCACTAGTAGGGTTTAGGTCGCCCTACACCATTATTATAAATTATATACTACTTATCAATTCTGATGATGGAATGGTTCTTTCTCCCACCTAAGTTAACACCAGAAAACACGCAGTCGAAGATCCTCGTTATCATGCCACAAGTTACAAAATTCACCTTCAACCAAATCAACATACAAAATATATTAATCAAACAAATCCAACTATGGACATATGGTGCTAGGTTCGACCAACTCATCAAAAATAAGTCTAGGATTATTTTCTTAATCCAATCTTTTAAATACTAGTTCCTAGAGTATTAACTAACATGAATCAAGTGTTACTAGTTAAAAATATGAAAAAAATCCTCTAACCAACTAGGTTAGGGTTTCAGCCATAAGGGTTAAAATTGGCTGGAAATTCCTTTTTCTCACAAACTCTTGGATCTAGAACCTTCACACTTTAAATAGTTGATTCAAATCATGATCTAGTTTAAAGATTGAAGAAAACTTATTTTGTTCAAATGAACACAAATTCGGCCCAAGGCTAAAAAATAGGGTTAGGAATTTCTTTTGATTTCAAGTTTCTAGATATAACAACATAGTTATTAGAGATATAAGATCAAGTGTCATACTTTAAAAATTGAAACAAAATCTCATTTTGCTCAAAAAGACCTAGTTTCGGCCATGTTAAGAAAATAGGGATAGAAAATTATTTTGCTTACGTGCTCTTAGAAGATGAAAGTAGAATTCATATGAAGATCATAGAAAATTGGTTTCACATTAAAATGATTTTTCTACAATTTTATAGAATTATGTGAAAATCTAGATCTAGAAATGGAGATTTGTGAAAAGTTGATGGAAATGAAGATTTGATGCATGATAAATGAAGCTAAGATGATTAGGAATAGGTTCCTCACCCTAGAATGAAGAAGTTTGATGAGGAACTTGAAGAACAAATAAGAACTTGTCAAGACACAAATGGAGTTCTTAGTGTTTTTGTGAAGAAATGACTTAGGAAAGAAAATGAAATGTGTTAAGTGTGGGGAGGGGGTTGACTGAGGCCAAAGAGGGAATTAGGGAGGAAAAATGTGTTGTTTAATGTCTACAAGAGTGAGCCATAATTGGACTTAACTTAGCATAGGTTAGGTTAAGCTTAATCAATAATGTAATAACTTAACTATAGTTAATTGTAATCATGGTTAGGTTAAGAGTATGTGGTCAAGAATGAAGGGAGGTGTGGCTGATTTTGGGCCACATCTCATGAGTCATCCCTGACTCATCGATCCAATTCATTAGCGGTTCCCAAAAATCTCGTACTAAGCTTCATCATTTACCTGATTTCGGTTTTTGAGAGGAAAATGATGAAACGAAAGCAAAAATGAAATAGGTATGGTTTAGTATATATGGCTGCATGAAATTGAGGAGATGAGGAGGTTTAAAACCATGTAAAATGAGTGGTTAAGAGTACGTAGATGTGTCTTGTTAATAACTGCGAAAGCTTGGGGGTATTTTAGTCATTTTACTTAAACGTCATGATTACTAGCATTTAATGCTCATAAATGCTTGGTGACTCATCCTCCATGAGACATCATGTACGACTCGTTGTCCCGATCTCTTGACGGGTCTCTGCAGTTCCATTTTCGACTCCGTCGGTATCCCGATTAGGGTTTCAAAATAACCAAACTCGTTTGAAATATGTTTTAAACATAAACCATTTCGTTCATGAGTCAAAATTAGGTTTTCTGATCATTAAAATCTTACTGTCAGTGAAAACACCGACTGTTTTCCGTCCGAACTTTTACCAAAATTGGTCCGAATAAACATAATATTTTATTTCTGATCAGAAATTTGGAAAGTAGAATTTCCTCACGGACATAATATAAAAAATCTACAAATTTCAGTTTTGGGTCAAATTAGGGTTTTCTGTCGGTATAAAAATTATATTGTCAGTAAAAACGCAGATCAGTTTCCGTCTGAGTTTTAAACCCAAATTTTAACTAGAGCTTGCTAACATAGAGTAGGTTCTAGATATGATTTTGTTTCCTCCAAAATCATTTCCTAGGTCTCAGATAAAAATATAAATAAATATATATTTTACCGTTAATACAGTGTATCCGAAAATCGGGCTGTTGCACTGGTCATCTCAGAAGCATCTGATGATGATGATGACCAACCTATTTCCAAGGTTATGAAGAGGGAAATGGTTAAAAAACCTACTGCTGCCCCACGAAAGGAACTCAAGAGGAAAGCTGCTGTTGTAGCTACACCAGTTAGAAGATCTACAAGGCTGAAGATAGCTGAGCCTGTGCAGATCACTTTACAACCTGCTACATCATCTCTTAGGTCATCTGAAACCCTCACCCTCTTCACCCATTGTGTTATCCTCACCCTACGATTCATCATCCTCTTCCTCTCATAACTCCCCTCTTCAGAACCAAATTTCAATTGCTGAAAATCTTATTGCTTTATCTGTTCAAGATTTTAATTTGAATCTCACTCCTGATCACCCCTCATCACAACCTTTTTTTTTCATAACTCCCATGATCACATTGAAGTGGACACAGGCAAACACAAGAAGGGGGGGGGGGGTTGAATTGTGTTTGTTAATAATTTTGAAAACAACCTTTTTCAAAAGAATTTTCGCACACAAGGATTAAAAGGCAGAAGCACACATACAAGAAAAAGAACCTTTTTAAAGACTTAACAAAGTCAAGTTCAAATTCCAACAATTACTATAAACAACATGAAATTGAAGAGATAAGGGATAAGGAAGATTCACGCAAGCGTTTTATCCTGGTTCACTCTCTTCCAACCAAGAGCTACTGTCTCAGTCCATTCTACTTGAAGGTTTTTTCTCCACTATTTTCCAAATAGATTACAACAAGTATTCAACACCTCTCCAGGCTAATAGTATTCCTTTCTTACAAAGCCTCTTCAAGCTCTAACTCCAGCAAAGAGATTGGTTTCTTTTGATCTTCATAACTCACTATGTGTGAATGATATGAAAGTTTAAGATCAGTTGAATATTATAGCAATATTCAAGCTAAGATATTACAGGACTTTTGCTCTTGAAAGAATAAAAAGATTTTGAGCTCGTAAAATGGCAAGCGTTTTTCTAGCCAAGGTTTCTATATTTGCAAAAGTTATTTCTTCAGATATTGAGTTTCTTCTATTTATAATGACCTTTCTCTTCACTTGAAATTCTTCAACGGTTTGTTTTGAATTTTCCCGTTTAGAGATGGGATCAAATACATAAATCCGTTGTGTCTGAAAGCTTGATCGTGGCCATTTTTGAAATGTACTATTGGTTATCACTCTTGCACAAAATTGGCACACCTCTAAGCAATTGCAACTTGAAAACTGTCTTGCCTCCCTTGTACAAATTCCAGCTACTCCAGCGATAAAGGTGACAGGGTACAAGCCGTTTTGCATTGTACTATTTTGCTTTTGCATTTCCTCATTTGTACTATGTCTCTCTCAAAGAAACAAGGGAATAAAACAGTTAAAGCAAATAGAAAGGACCAACCTATACTTGAAATAAATATCAAATCATTTGAAATAAATACTTCTATGTGGTCGAGGTAGTTTTTCTAAGAGCATATGAAAGGTTCACAAAGAAAAAGAGCTCGTCTACTTAACAGAGTGCATCTACACCTCTCATAGTTAGAAAACTCTTTTAACTCGTCTAGTGACGTGGCAAATTTTCTCGTCTACTATCAAGTCTTTGGACTTGCTATATATCTTGTGAATGACTTAGATCTCCGTCTACTGATGTGGCACTCAAGCTCGTCTACTCATAGTAGTTAAAATTCCCGTCTACTGAGACTACTCTATATTCCCTCTACTCAAACATATTAACGTAAATAAATATACCATTCATTTTGAGCATCTCATCTACATGGGTGGACGCAGATATTAAGAGACTCTTTCAAGGTTTCCATAACTTATTAAATTTCGAATATTCCTGCAAGACTAAGATAGAGCATGTTAGATCTTTAACTAACACTTTGCCATACAAATTTAACCCTTTTTGTTAACATCAAAACTTTAGAGATTATTTAATCCAAATTACTTTGGTTCAAACAATCTCCCCCTTTTTGATGATGACAAAAACTAATTAAATTTGAGTGAGCAAAGTCTAAGAGAGCTTACAAAGCTCCCCCTAAGACAAAGCATTCAGACTTAAACAGGAATAGAATAATACATAAACTCAGAAGCACATATCATATATTAGCTTTTCAGATCAGTTCAGCTACTTATCAGTAAAAAGATATCAGAGCATATAAACAATAATGTCACACATGTAAGAGAAGTGGACCATCATTGTAAGTGAAGAAAAAAAAATCAAAAGAAAGGCTTAAGAAGATGGAGGAGGTGGAGGAGGAGGGTTTGGATTTGAAACTCAAGAGGAAGAGGACTGGTTTAAATCAAGGTCTGTTCTGCACATTCTCACTTTGACTATATTGTCACGATCATGAGTAAAGTTAATACTTTCTAGGAATTTGAAAATCCCTGGTGAGAAATATGTCTATATTGGAATTGTATATCAGTTATTTCCATGTTATTATACTGATAGGAAATGGTAATGTCTGCATGTGAATAAGTTTTGGTTGCAAAACAATTTTAGTGCAGACTCTTGTGTACGTTCCATTTTAGAAGAACATAATGTGAGATCCCATTTGGAGAAATCTTATGATGAATCCTATTAATGAATGTAGAACATATGGCTGCATTGACATTAGGTAGCTCCTCCTCCACTCTCCCTCTCTTTGTAATTGGAGAGATTAGTCTAAGATACACAAATTAGTCTAAGGTTTGTTTCTAATTATTCCTTTGCATAATTTTTTGCCTTTGACTTAGTTATCAACATATGAAAAATTAAGATATGTTTGTCTGTATTGTGAGGAAGGACTTATAATTATAGTTCTGGGGAAAGGATTTACATATGCTAACAATATAACTTGTTGCTTTCTTATTCTATTCCAGTTGCTCTAACTCATGCATATCTAGTTTTTTAGAGCTTTTGACATGGACAAAGTATTCAAGAAACTTATGATGATGTACTTATATTTGTTCTCCAAAACATGATTTCTTAGGCTCTGCATCAAGTAGAGGGGGTTAATGATCATTGAAAAAGGAAGGTACAATAAGAATACTCAAATTAGGTGAGTTTGAATTTTCAACCTCAAATTCTAAGTCCCTGCAAAAGTCTCTGTTGATAAGTAGGATATTTACTATCTTAGTATTGCACTCACCATGTTTTATTGTCGTATAGTCTCAATTCTAATTGCTTCTTTGGTATTCTCTGTTCTGATTTGCATCTTAATTCTTAGTTTTCATGGTTAATTACTTTAAATAATGTGTACCAATAAGATATAAGTGTCACCTATTTTGAAAGATAGCTTGCTTGAAACCTAAGGTGAATTCAATTAACAATCAGTTTTTATTCCCCTTTCAAACTTTTTGGACTTCTAGTAACCAATGTGTTTATTAGCACCACTGTTTAGTGTGATCAAATTACTCTTATATTATGCTAGCTAATGTCTCTCCTATAGTATTAGACTTGTGTGTATGTGCAAGTGATCTGTATGTGTATCTTATGCAGGTCAGCAACAAGGATTTTATGCGATCAAGCAGAAGATGGAAGCCGCATGCACCAATTGTTTAGAATTACTAGTGTGTTGATTATCTTGTATACATTGTTAGTAGTGCATGGTTATTGTCTAGTGTAGGTTAGCGACCTTTTGGTTTATGAACTTAAATTAGAATTAGTTATGTGTAAGTGTTACTGTGATTGTTTTTGGGTGCTTCTAGTACACTTTCAATACAAATTAGATTTATCAAAAAAAAAAAACCGTGAATTGCTGAGTGCAGGTGGGAAATGTGGAAAAACAAAGTGAATAATAAAAAAGGGGGAGGGGGGAATAGGTAGCGCTTTCTTGAAAAAACGCTGCCTAAAGTTACAAATAGACAGCGCTTCCTTAAGAAAGCGCTATCTATTGCAAACTTCAGATAGCGCTTCCTTGAGAAAGCGCTGTCTAAACTATGCAATAGATTGTCTTATTTCTAACTTTAGACAGCGCTTTCTCAAGGAAGCGCTACCTATTCCCACTTTCAGTAGCGCTTTTTTAAGCGCTATTGAATCTCTCCCACCTTCAGTAGCGGGTGAATAGATAGCGCTTGGAAGCGCTACTAAAGGCAAAAAAAAAAGCGCTATTAAAGCCCTTTTCTGTAGTAGTGCAACTTGAAGTTGTTGGTAAAAGTGGATGAAAGGTCACATTTCCGAACTCTAAACCTTCCACTTCTACATTTTCTTCTATTCCTTCTATGCACCATTACAAAAACATTACTTTTGTACCCCTCTCTACAAATGACATTAGTGAGGATCAAAAAAAAAAAAATAAGAGAGAAAAGGGAGCTTAAGGGAAAATCCAAGAGTGAAAAAGAAAAACAAAATGAAGAAGAAAAGCATGTGCCACAAAATAATATAGAAAAATCAATGGGCACAAGTGTGGAAAAATGTGGAATAATGAAACAAGTTGAGCATGAAAAACAAGAATCAAACCAAGTGCTTGAAAAACAAAGCATGATTTTGAAAGAGATTATGAGCTTGTTTGGGAAAGATGAAATTATTCCCTTTCAGCTGTTTTGAGTGTAATAAGTGGTTTTGAGAATAATTTGTTGTGTTTGGGTACATAGCTTATTTTAAAAAAAAAAGCCTTTTAACCCAAATTTAAGTTGTTTTACACCATCACTATTGTTGGACTGTTTGATGAATTGCTTTAGATTATTCACAAGCAATTCCTGTAATAGCCTTCTCCTCCCCCAACAGTCCTCCACCAAACCCATTAATGATCCTTTTCATACATTCATATATTCCCTGTATAAAATCCATTCATAGCTACCGAGATGATTGTGCATGAAACATGAATCTGTTGGCCGGATCAATGGTCACCTAGGTCAGACTCGGAAGAAATAAAGCGTTAAACCACATTATTTCATGTTCTGTTCTTTCATATGTTTTCCATAATCATAAAAAAAAAAATTAGAAATTTTATTCAATTTTTATAAATAGAAAAAAAAAATTGACTGAATAAATAGAAAACTCGTTGATGACAAGATATAAAAAAAATATAATGTTAAAAGAAAAACAAATATTATAAACAAATATTTTTTTACCATTTTTCGTAATTTACTATATAAAAGTGATACTTTTTGTATCACCCAAACGAAATAGATTATCTTAAAATCGTTTTTCAGCAAATATACCCAAACAAAAACAAATTCTGATTATAATCAATTAATACAATAATCGATTATATAAGTAAATATTATTAGCATAATATTTTTTTTTCAGCTTTCTCAAATGTGATACCATTCTACCCCATATATTGTAAGGCATTTAATATAAAAACAATTAAAATAAAACATGCATTTATTCACTGGATAAAATAAAAATAAATTGTCCATGGGTAGAAAAGTCTCACATGAACGGGTTCACAACGCGGAAAATTACACCAAGTTAAAATAAATAAAACATAATAAATAAACTACCCAACCCCGATGTCACAACTCAAAACTGCTGTAACTGTTCCGGAAATATATCCTCGGAATACAACTGAAACAACCAACTAAACACAAGAACAACCCTACTATGAGTGGCGGCTCCTCAAAGTCACTCATCTCCGAGCTGCTCATCATCCTCTGCAAAATGCCGATCAGGCCAAACACAAACAAATAACGGGGAGTAAGAATCATGTAAACAATAACAGCGTGGAGATAGGAAGCAAGGTAAACAAACAGCATGGCAACAACCAGCATACAACATCATAACAATATCACAACATCCATCATCATCATAAAAAATATCAAGTATGCCATGCAGTGCAATGCAACACTACTCCACTTCTTCAACTATGCATGTGGATCTAACTAACTCAGGATGAACGACTTCGGAGTTACATATCCGTATTGGCCATAGAAGCACCAACACCGGCAGTTCACCAAACCTTGGGTGAACCCCATGGATAGACAACACATCAAACCGTGGATGCCTCATCACGGGGGGTCGCGGTCACCAAACCATCGGGTGACCTACCGTGGATGGCCAGATCACCGTACTCTCGGGCGATCTCCCCTATGTCGAACCTCCCCCATCAATAACTCCAATGCTATATGCAAATGGCACAACAACAAACAATCTCAACCACCTCCTTGATCGGGCCTTGAAGCTCCCGAGACTTCAACATTATCATCAACGTAACCTTAGACCCAAACCGCGAGGTCAAGGATCCCTTGGCCAATAAGCACCAAGGTCCAATTCAACATGCTTGGGTCAATAAGCACCCAAGACTTCAACATCAACAACACCTTAGACCCAAACCGTGGGGTCAAGGCCTCCTTGGCCAACAAGCACCAAGGTATGACTTATCAACGTGCGGTAACCCAAAGGATACTGACTTAACATCTTATCATCTTAATCATCTTAGATAATTATTAACCAGGATGTCTAACCTTCATCTTTGATTAGCTATGTCAACTTATCATCATTGGGGAAATGGGGTTTGAAACCCCTTAAGGTACTTTAATTCTGTTTCTGTCCAGGAGGGGTGAGCACGGTTGTGCTTAAACCCCAGCACGGTCGTGCTCAACACATGAAGGGCGTGCTGCCGCTTAAGTGGAGCACGGTCGTGCTTCCTATTCGGCTAATGCGCGGCCATTTTCCAGAATTCAAATGGGAGCACGGGCGTGCTCCCTGTTCAGCACGGTCGTGCTCAATGCGCGACAGTACTGTTCTAGGCAGAATCTCAACACAGTTTCTAACCAATTATTCTTGGGATTAATCCCCTTAAACTTAACACGTTTTTACACCTAAATAACCAATTAACATATTTTATCAACGTTAACATCATCATAACAATAACAATAACAGCAACTAGTCATCCAACATCATTATGTCAATAACAACATATTCATCTCAAAACAATCATCATAAGCATTATGAACACATCATGAACATAAGGCATAAACTATCATATGTCAAAAACAACCAAAACATGTTATCACATAGCACAACTAAATTAGACAATCGTGTTATCAACAGAAACATATTAACCATACAATATAAAACAACACCGGGGTCATGGGGAACCCCTTTACCTTACACTACCCCCATTGCCTATGGTTACACTACCCTTCTCCCCATACCTAGATTGAAGGTTGCATTAACAACAGTTCCCAACGGTAAACCGGTCCCGAATCCTCAAGCGGCTCACTCCAAAGCTAAGCCTTAGTTAACCAAAAACATCCTTAGGTCAGTTTTTCTAACAAAAATAATAAAGAAACTGAAAAGAGAAAATGGACCATTACCTTTAAACCAACACAGACTCACAAAAGGCTCCCAACGGCTTCCAAAACTCCAGAAACGGTTGAGTTTTAGTGGAAACAGGGAAGAAGATCGCTCTGGCCGCACTAGGTGACGGCTGACATCAGAAAATAGGGTTAAAACGTAACCCTCGAATTCTGTGCTAAGAATATATAGCCTGGACCTGAGCACGGTCGTGCTCAACTTAGCGTCACCGAGACGCAGTCAGCATATTGAGCACGGGCGTGCTCAACTGAAAATCAGAAACACGCTTCTGGCTTTAAGCATGGGTGTGCTGGCTAATGAGCACGGGCGTGCTCACGTACCAGAAATGGACTTTTAAGCCAAAATCCCACTTAGCCCTTAACCAACAATTCTAACTTAATAAAAATCAGCTTTATAAAAACACTTACGAAAAATGGGGTGTTACACTAAACACATTCTATGAATATTTTTCCAAATCATAGGCATAACTCTTATCTTCATCAAACAATTGTTTTGAAAAGTAAGAACCCTCAATATCCAATAAAATCCTTGAAGCATAAGCCTAAGCTTGATTTGAAATTTGTGATCTATGGCATGCATGACTTATTTGGATTTTGTGTTGTTGCATATTTTGAAAACCACTTGATCTATGCCATTACTCTTGAAAACCATGTTCACTTTTTGAAATCCATAAAGTATGATTGGAGGAATGAAAGCATGTTTGATAATATAATTCCATATTCCTAATATCATGATAACTTTCTTGGATTTCCTCTAAGTTTTCAAAAATGGCATGAGATATTGTTTGAAGTAATCACCAATGCACCCATTATTATTTTTCCTACTTTTGCAAAATTTTCTAAACTTGAATGTGATGCATTTCTTGAAAAATGCACTTTTTGCACCATCAAAGTGGAATGTTTGGGCTATGTTTTAAGTGCCAAAAGTGTGCATATTTCTAAGGTTAAAAGTTAGGTAAAAGAAGTTTTCTTAGTAGGGCTACCAATAAATAATTTTCAACATAATGATTTTTGCATGCCTACTAATACTTCTACCTTACCTATGTGCATTGAACCTATTTTACAAATTCAAAAGCAACTAATGCACATCCATCAAGGTTCCCATTCATTGAGAGAACTAAGACACATATTAAATATCTTTCCAAATGTTTCTCTCAATAATGGACAAATATTTTCAACCAATCTTCAAGAGATTAAAACTTGTGATAAATATTTAAAAGGGTTGTTAACAAAACTTATTTTCAAAAGGGTGGTTTTTGACCCAAGAGGATGGTTGAGAATTACAACGACAAATAAGGGAGTTTCCTTCCCAAATTTTTTTTAGGACCTTTATAAAAGAATGAACCTAAATGTCTTCTCTTTAATGTAGGCTTAAAATTCGGGACGGATTTTCTTTAAGAAGAAGGAGATGATATGAACATGGATTCACAAAGCAAAGGACCAATCATTGAAGACTCACATGGACCCATGTCAAGGTTAAGGCTAAGAAGAGTCCAAAATACTCTAAAGAAAAGTTCAAGATACCTAATTAGGGATAGGGCTTAGGACCTTTGTATAGAGTAGAGTTCATGTAATAAAGGTAGGGATTAGGACCTATGTATAGAGTAGAACTTATGTAATAGAAGTGCTTACAAAAAAAAAAGAGCACTTAGGTAGTTTAGGCTTTTGTGAAGTTGACACAGGCAAACACAAGAAGGGGGGGTTGAATTGTGTTTGTTAATATTTTTCGAAAACAGCCTTTTCAAAAAGATTTTCTCACACAAAGATAAGGAGGCAGAATAAAGCACACAGAAAAGTAGTCTTTTGAAAGATTAACAAATTCAAGTTCAAATCCCCACAGTTAGTATAAACACGTAAAACCAAAGAGATAAGGGATTAGAAGATTTACACAAGATGTTTTATCCTGGTTCACTCTCTTCCAACCAAGAGCTACGTCCAGTCCCTTCTACTTGAAGGATTTTTCCACTATTTTCAAATAGATTACACCAAGTATTCAACACCTCTCCAGGCTCACAAGTATTTCTTTCTTACCAAGCCTCTTCAGGCTCTACCTCTAATAAAGAGTTTTGATTTCTTTGATCTTCTAACTCACTATATGTGAGAGTAGTGAAAGTTTAAGATCAGATGAATATTATAGCAATATTCAAACTATGATATTACAGACTTTTGCTTTTTGAATGAATAAGAGAGTATATGCTCGCAAGAGATTTCTTGAGATTACTTTGTATGTGCAAAAGTTGTTTCTTCAAAAGCTTTAGTCTTCTATTTATAGAGTCCTTGATCTTCTCTTCAGAATCATCAACGGTTGTATTTGAATTTTCCGTTTAGTAATAGAGTCAACCCAGTAAATATCCGTTGAGACTCAGCTGGCTCGAGGCCTTTGTACTGTGAGACAAATTCTTGCATGTAAAAGCACACCTCTGAGCAAAAGCAGCTTGAAAAACAGTTTTGCCTCCTTTGTACAAGTTCCAACTATATCAGCGTAAAAGGTGACAGGGTACACAACGTTTTGCATTGTACTATTCTGCTTTTTGCAAGTCCTTATTTGTACTATGTCTCTCTCAATGAAACAAGGCAATAAGAACCGTTAATAGAAAAAGAGAAGAACCATTATAAATAAAATGAATATCAATCATAAGAAATAAATTTGCTTTGGTTCAGATTGGTATAAATGCTTAAAATTCTTCGTCCAACAAACGAAAGCAAAGGCAAGGAAAGTAAGGAGAGTTTTAAGGCTCCGTCCACTGACGTGGCAACCAAAACTTCGTCTACTTAAAACATCGGTCTTGCCAGTACTTGAGACATTTGAAATCTCCGTCCAGTGACGTGGCAATAGAAAACTAAGATATTATTCGAGAGAAGCTCACGTCTACATGAAAAGAAATTCTCCGTCCACTAAAAACATTCAAGCGCTCGTCCACTGACGTGGCACTTGAGTTTAAAGGAGATCCTTGATAGAGTGGACTCGACCACTCTTTCAATATAAAATATTCAATATAAAGTATATGGACGCGGATTTGCAAAGAGAATAGATTTAACATTTTAACTTATAAGAACAGAGATTCTTTACGACTGAAGGCACTTGTTAGATTCAAAGCATTAACACTTTGCTACACAAATTTAATTCTCATTGTTAACATCAAAACCTAGAGATTATTTAATCCAAATTATTTTGGT
Source organism: Echinosophora koreensis (assembly GCA_035048595.1). Classification (NCBI taxonomy): domain Eukaryota; kingdom Viridiplantae; phylum Streptophyta; class Magnoliopsida; order Fabales; family Fabaceae; genus Echinosophora; species Echinosophora koreensis. The sequence goes on from JAPCYP010000106.1 coordinate 1,514,427, forward strand.
TCCAACAATCTCCCCCTTTTTGATGATGACAAAAACTAATTAAATTTATTTTGCAAAGTTTAAGAGAGCTTATAAGGCTCCCCCTAAGACAAAGCAGACATCAGATAAAAACAGTTAAGGCAAAATAAGCTAAGTCTTATTTGCAATATAATATTGGTTAACAGATCAAGATAGCAGCCTATAAAACATTTAGAATTCAAAGCATTATCGAGGCAAGGTCATGAAAAGAATGTCAAGGCATAGTATCAGCAAGATGAATATATATATTTATGCATATGCAGACAACTATGTACTTTTTAAAAATCTCTGTATAATAAAATTTAATCTTTCCTTTCTCCCCCTATTTTGTCATCAGACAAAAAGGTAAAAGGGAGTGGACCATCATTGTCAGCAAACAATAAAAGAAAAAAAAGAAAAACAGAGAAGAAAAAGTTTTTAGGTGGAAGGAGGTGGTGGAGGAGGTGGTTGGTTAGGGTATGGGTTTTGATTCCTTTGAAACTCCAAGATTAGAGCCAGCATCTGATTCATCACTGCATTTGTAGGGGCCAGAGAGTCTTGAACTTGCTTCTGCACCCTTTCTTCAATCTGTTGAGCCATCTGCTCAGTCTTTTCCTCAACTATCTTGCCAACCTTATCATCAACAATTTTCCCAATGATGTCTTCAAGATTGGGTGGCAAGGTAAGTTGTCTTGAGCTCTCAGCAGTGTCAGAGACAGTGTCTTGAGCCTGGGCTGCTGTTCTGACCATAGCAAGAGCTAATGGTTGAGAAGAAGTCTTAGCAGACTCAGCTCCTTGCTTAGAGACACCAGCCTCAGCAGACTGCTTAGCTTGTGCAGATGGAGGTTCAACTGAAGTAGGCTGAGAAGACTGTTGCTCATCAAGTTCAGGGCCTTCTACAATCAACTCTTGGGCTACCTGATCAGAGGAAGAAGTTGCTGGAGGTGCAGTGGCAACTGTAACAGGTTTCTGAGGTAAATCCTTTGCCCAGTGGATAGGAATGATTTCCTCCACATCCCTGCTGGTAATAGGAAGTCCCCACAGATCTTTGTAGATCATGTGCCTTACTCTGGATAGGCCACATTTTCCTCTGAACTTAGGAATTTCTTTCTTCTCTTCTTGAGTCAAACCAGAAGAAGAAGCTTCCCTGGTGCAGTGGATGATGTGAGACAACCAGAAGTCTGCAGCCTTCATCTCTCCAATATTCTGCACATCCTCCATATATAGATAGAAGTCAAGCTCGGAGGGATCAAAGAATTCCTGAGACAAGTCCAGCATGGCAGAGTGAGCTTCAGGCATGACTCCCTTATTTCTTTTGCGCCTCATGTCTTTGTCCTTGTTGAGGTCTATCATGCCAAGCCTTGGACAGATGGGGTAGGGAGCAATGCCTACTCGAGTTTCCTTATTGTGTCTCAGCCATGTGATAGGAACCCAACGTGCAGCTCTTTCAATCTGGAAGTAGCTGAACTCCCACTTCAGAATGTTATAAATCAGTTGATCTGCGAAGGGGTCTGAAGCACTTCCATAGATGCTGGGATGCTCAAATTTCATCCATTTTGTGTTTGCATCCAGAATAATTGGAATGTGCCCTAGATGATCGAGCTCTCTTCTCAGGTAAGGAAGGCAGATGGTTCCTTTTAGGATCAGTTTCCCATACAGGAATGATGTGCCTTGCTACTCCTGCAGTGTGAGGGAATCAAAGGTGGGGTTTTTTGTAGGTTGGGGTAAATTTTCCTTTGGGGAAAGCGGTTGAGGGGTAGATGGGTTAGGAGAGGGCCATGTTGGTTGTGCATCTCGGAGGGAAAGGGGCCTTTAGGAGGCTGAGAGTTTGGGTATTTTGTGGTCCAGGGATATTCCTCATAAGGTTCATAGTCATAATCAGGATGGGAGTACCACCTTGTCAGAGGAATTTCAAGGTTAATTTCAGGGTCAGGTTGGTGAGTATGGAACAGAATTTTCCAATTCCTCTTGACCTGAGCCCAGTTCTCAGACTTATTGGCAAAAATAGTGGATGGGGGAATAATTGGTGGAAAGAGTTTTCTTAGTTGTTTAGGAAAGGGGGCACCTCTGCAAATTCCATCATCCTCTTGATGAAACCAAGGATCTGAGTCAGGAATTATGGGTGGAAAGAGGGTTTTGAGTGGTGTAGGTTGAGGTGTGGTTAATTGAGTTGGGCTATTTTGTGGTGAAGATGGATTTGAGGTTTGGTCAGGTTGTTCTCTTTGTGGTGAGGGTTGGGGTGTAGGTAAAGAAGGTCTATATACATTATCAAAAAAGTCTACACTCGGAGTAGGGGCATCATCACTCACAGTATTAGTAGGAACATCAGAAGAGGTGTTTACCTCAGAGGCTGCAAAAGTTCTTGCTTTCCTTGCAGGTTGCCTCCTCTTGGTAGGCACAGCAGCATCAGCAGCAGTATCAACAACAGCAGCTGCTTTCCTCTTTAAAACTGTTCCCAGAGGAACATTGTCATCTTCATCATCATCTTGAGGCAGAACCAGCTTTCTAGCTCTCTTGGGAGCAGGTCGAGGAACAGGTTGAGGGGCCTCATTCCCAGGCTCATTGATAACAATGCCTCTGGTAGGCCTTCTAGGAGCAGGCTTCCTGACAGCCACAGTTTTCCTTTTAGTTCCTCTCTTGAGACCAAGAATAGCTGCATTGTTGGCCTCAACTGCTTCTTCCTTAATCTTCATTTTCTCTTCTTGCTTTGACATTTCAACAAGTTTGTATGTGTCAAGATGCATGCTACTTAGATTGCTCTTTCCAAAAATGGCAGCTTGCATCCCCTTCGAACGAAAGATCTTGTCTTGTTCTTCTTGAGGCTTTGCATCTAAGTAATCATACAAGCCTTGCTGCTTGAAGACTTTTGATAGAAGATGAGAGAAGGTGATGTGGGAGGCGGTTTCTCTGTTTGCAATGGCATCCTTGAAGCGATGAAACAGGATCCATGGAAGGTTTATTTTAGTCTCATAGACCAAGTTGCAGAGACAGAACTTGTGAAGGGCAGAAAGGTTGTCCTTAGACCCTGCCTTGTGAAGCACTGTCTTGTTCAGAATCTGATGAAGAATCCTGATGTGATCCTTCATTTCAGATGACTTCCATGAGTGAGTCCTCACTGTGTCTTCTCGCATCAGTGTAACCGCGATGGTTTCTATACCACCAAGATCTTCTTCCCAGTTTTCTGTCATGATTAAACCCTCTTGGGCACAAACGATTGCATCAGAAATGGTCTTCTCAGAGACAGTTATCTTCTTGCCTTGAACAAACCCTACTACCTCAGTTTTAGTAATCGTTGGTTTCCTCCAGAAATCCCTTATTAAGTCTGGATAAATCGAGACCTTTTCCAGAAACAAACCATCCCAACCAGCAGCGTTGATGTACTTGCTTACATCCAAGTTATACTCACACAGAATTTCAAAGTTGAAATGATGTTCAGCAGCGATATTAATGATGTCAGTAACATAGGCAGGCTCGGGAGTTGAGGTTGAAGCCATTGTTGAGTTCTTGAGTACAGGTTTAGGTTTGAAGAAGGAGAGTTTGAAAACTTTTCAGAGAGAAGATATCAAAGATGAAGAGTAGCGAAAGGTTTTTCAGAGGGAAAGGAGTTACCTTTAAAGAGTTTCCGAATACCAACAGTTTTCAAGGAAAATTCAAAAAGAAAAGATTGATTAGACAAGACTTTAGTGAAAAAACGGCGTTGGTATATTGGGACCGTAAAAAGTTACGATGGGATTGATGGAAGTAGCTGACTCAGCAAGGAAATGATTAAAATCAAACGTTTTAAGATAACTGAGTTCAGATAAATAAAGATGCAAATATTTTAAAAACAAATGTATGTAAGATTGGGTCCACAAAGGATTGAGGGTGGACGCATAAAAACATATGTAGTGGACGCGGCACACCAACAGTAGTGGACGCGTAGACTACACGTGCTCTGGACGCCAAAAACCAGTGGACGCGCAGATAAAACATGCAATCAATACATATACCATATTAAACCACATACAACATGTTAAGATGTTTTCTGATAAAAATAAATCTGTCCTCAGCAAGAGGTTTAGTAAAGATATCTGCCCATTGATGGTCAGTATCTACAAATTGAACATCAAAAACACCTTTTGCACATAGTCTCTGATAAAATGATGTTTGATTTCTATATGCTTAGCCCTAGAATGAAGAATTGGATTCTTAGACAGATTAATTGCAGCAGTATTATCACACATTAGTGGAATACTACTTACAAACACATTGTAGTCCTCCAATTGGTGTTTGATCCAGAGAAGTTGTGAGCAGCAGTTTGCAGCTGATATATATTCTGCTTCAGCAGTTGATAGAGCAATGGTACTCTGCCTTTTGCTTGACCACTGATACTAGATTAGCTCCAATGAAGTGACATCCCCCACTGGTGCTTTTTCTTTCAATTCTATCTCCAGCATAGTCAGCATCACAAAAGCCAACTAATCTGTAATCTCCATCTTTCTTAAAGCACAGACCAAGATTAGTAGTACCTTTTAAATATCTAAAGATTCTTTTAACTGCTGATAAATGAGATTCTCTAGGATCAGATTGAAAACGAGCACACAAGCAAACACTGAACATTATATCAGGCCTAGAAGCAGTTAGATATAAGAGAGATCCAATCATACCTCTGTATACCTTCTGATCTACCTTTTTCTCTTTATCATCTTTGTTCAGTGTGGACGTGGGATGCATAGGTGTGTTCATAGGTTTGCAATCATCCATCTTAAACTTTTTGAGAAGTTCCTTTGTAGTACTTAGTTTGATGGATGAACACCCCGTCCATAGATTGTTTGACTTGAAGTCCAAGGAAGAATTTGAGTTCTCCCATCATGCTCATTTCAAACTCTTTCTGCATTAGCTTTGAGAATTCTTTGCACAAAGATTCATTAGTAGCACCAAATATAATATCATCTACATAGATCTGTACTACTATGAAGTTGGAATTAATTGATTTTCTAAACAAGGTTGTGTCAACCTTTCCTCTGACAAAACCATTATCCATTAGAAAAGAACTTAGCCTATCATACCAAGCTCTTGGGGCTTGTTTTAGGCCGTATAAAGCTTTCTTAAGCTTGTATACATGTTCAGGTTGGGTTTCACTCTCAAAACCCGGTGGTTGCATAACATAAACTTCTTCATTGATAAAACCATTTAAAAAAGCACTTTTTACATCCATTTGAAAAGAGCATAATATTATGATGTGCAGCAAATGAGAGTAAAATTCTGATTGCTTCCAATCTTGCAACAGGTGCAAAGGTTTCAGTATAGTCTATACCTTCTTCTTGAGAATAACCTTGTGCAACCAATCTTGCTTTATTTCTTATAACCTTACCATTTTCGTCAAGCTTGTTTCTGTAAACCCATTTTGTTCCTATAACAGATTTATTCTTAGGTAGGGTTACCAGAGTCCAAACTTCATTCCTCTCAAACTGATTTAGCTCTTCTTGCATTGCTAAAATCCAACCATTGTCCAGCAGAGCCTCGTCTACAGTCTTTGGTTCCAATTCAGAGACCAATGCAGAGTCTTCTTGCTCTCTGAAGGTTGATCTGGTTCTTAGCTTATCGCTTGGATTTCCTATGATTTGATCCGGTGGATGATAATTCTTGAAATGCCAAGTTCTCTGAGCATTGTCTTGTTGAGAGGTGGATGCTTCTGGTTGATGAGAAGGGTCTTCAACTGGATCATCAGTTTTAACTTCTTTTGTTTCTCCTGAGATGTTTAAGTTAAGATCTGCAAAACTTTCATCTAGCTCTGATAGTTTCTTATCAGGCTGTTTGTCATCAAATCTAACATGTATAGATTCTTCTACTATTAAAGTTCTTGAGTTATACACTCTAAATCCTTTTGAGGTTTCAGAAAATCCTAGTAGAATTCCATTGTCTACCTTTGCATCAAACTTACCAAGTTGATCTTTTGTATTTAAAATATAACATTTACATCCAAAAGGATGAAAATAAGATATGTTGGGTTTTCTGCCTTTCCACAATTCATAGGGAGTCTTACTCAGAATAGGTCTAATGTATATTCTGTTCTGAATGTAGCAGGCAGTGTTCACAGCTTCAGCCCAGAAGTGCTTAGGGACAGAATTGTCATTGAGCATAGTCCTAGCCATCTCTTGAAGAGATCTGTTCTTTCTCTCTACCACACCATTTTGCTGTGGTGTTCTTGGTATTGAGAAGTTGTGTTGAATTCCATTTTCTTCACAAAACTCATTGAATAGCTCATTGACAAATTCTCCCCCATGGTCACTTCTAATTGAAGCTATACACATGCCTTTTTCATTCTGTACACGTTTGCAGAATACAGAAAAGACCTTGAAAGACTCATCCTTGTGAGCAAGGAACATAACCCATGTCCATCTAGTATAGTCATCTACAATGACTAGACCATATTTCTTACCACTGATAGAAGCAGTCCTTGTTGGACCAAAAAGATCAAGGTGTAGCAGTTCTAGTGGTCTCTTGGTACTTACAATATTCTTAGATTCAAAAGAACCTTTGACTTGTTTTCCCTTCTGACATGCATCACAGAGAGCATCAGATTTGTATTTAAGGTTTGGTAATCCTCTCACGAGGTTATGCTTATTTAGCTTTGAGATTAATCTCAAGCTTGCATGACCTAGCCTTTTATGCCAAATCCAACGTTCATCTTCAATGGACACTAAACATGAGACACTTTGATTTGAGAGGTCCTCCAAGTCAATTTTGTATAAATTGTTTTGCCTCTTAGCAGTGAATAAAATTGATCCATCATTTTTCTTGACATAACACATGTTCTTATTAAAAGAAACATCATATCCACTGTCACATAATTGACTTATGCTCAGTAGATTATGTTTTAAACCATTCACCAAAAGAACATTATCAATGGAGGGAAAAGGATGTTTACCGATTTTACCTATACCAGTGATCTTTCCTTTCTGATTTCCTCCAAATGTCACCCAGCCACCATCCTTATGTTTAAGGTCTTGGAACATATACTTTTCTCCCGTCATGTGACGTGAGCATCCACTGTCCAAGTACCAGGATGTTTGTTTCTTTCCTGTTGTTAAGCAGATCTGCAACAGGTATTATCTTGTCCTTAGGTACCCAAACTGACTTGGGTCCTTTCATGTTAGTTTTCTTTGGACGAGAATGTTTGGCATGCCTGTTATGTATGCATCTAGATGTAGAGTGCCCACTTTTTCCACACACTTTACAAAAGGTGTTGGACGGGCCTGATTTGGTTTTCGCATACCTAGCTGGAGCTTTTGAAGCTCTTTGCTGCATAGGTGGTTTTGACTTAATGTAAGATGCCTCATGCTTCTTATTGTCATAACCAAGGCCAGATTTATCAAAGGGTGACCTAGAATACCTTAGGATAAGACTAAGCTTATCTGAGCCTCCTACCAATTTTGACAGAGAGTCTGTCAAGTATTTTACATCTTGTTTTAGTTTTGCAACTTCACAAGAATTGTCAGGCTCACATTCAGATTTGTCAGTTAGACTGACATTCTCTGATTTCAGCTTATCATTTTCTTGAAACAAACTTTGTTTTTCCATGCAGACTCTATCATATTCTTTGGTTAATTTTGCAAACTTCTTTTTAAGACTTTTGTATTCATGAGACAATATGGATGAGTCATGCAGTAATTCATCAAAGGCATTTTTGAGAGTTGAAGGTTCAGAATCTGTTACCTCATCATCATCAGTGTACTCATTTTCTGATGATGTGTCTGCCATGAGGCAGATGTTTGCCTCTTCCTCTGCTTCCTCTTCCTCATCTGATGAGGATAAGTCCAAGTCCTCCCATGTAGCCATTAAGCCCTTCTTTTTCTTGAAGAACTTCTTCTTCTCTTTTAGGTCAGGACAGTCAGCTTTGAAATGGCCTGGCTTTTTGCACTCAAAGCACAAAGATGGACCTTTTTCTTTGGAGTCTGTTTTCTCCTTAGAAAATTTCTTGTTGAATGGCTTTCTCTTGAAATTATTTTTTCTTCTCCACATATGTTGTATCTTTCTGGAGATGAAAGATAGTTCATCTTCATCTGATCCTTCATCACTGTCTGAAGGTTCAGCATCATCTGAAGACTCAGCAGCCTTGAGAACTTTTGAAGAACTTGCTTTCTTTGCCTTTAAAGCAATGGACTTTCCCTTTCTGGAATTGTCTTCCTCATTTAGTTCAAGTTCATGAACTTTTAATGATCCTAGAAGTTCTTCCAGAGAGAGAGTATTCAGATTCTTAGCTTCTTGAATAGCAGTGACCTTCGGTCTCCACTGCTTGGAGAGACTTCTCAGAATCTTTCTGATATGATCTCTATTCTCATATACTTTTCCCAGAGATCTGAGACTGTTTGTTATTGTTTGAAATCTTCCAAACATCTGATCTATAGACTCATGATCAGTCATCTTGAAGAGTTCATACTGGTGAACCAGCATGCTTATCTTTGACTCCTTCACTTGTGATGAGCCTTCATGAGCGAGAGCCAGTGTATCCCAGATTTCTTTTGCTGTGTTGCAGCTGTGAACTTTATCATGTTCTGATCTGGTAATAGCACACATCAAGTAATGTTTGGCTTTGAGATTTAGTTGATGTTTAGCTTTTTGATCAACACTCCAATCTGCTCTAGCCAATACTGCTTGATTTTCACCTCTTGGCTCAGAATAGCCATTCTCTATCAGTTCCCAGATGTCTAGGTTCTGTGCATCTAGGAAGGCCATCATTCTCTTCTTCCAATAGTCGTAATCTGTTCCATCAAAGAGTGGAGGTCTGTTGATAGCTTGTCCTTCTGCATCCATGGTGGTAGGATCGTACTTCCTCAGCACTTGTTAGATGCTCAACCCTTTCGAGGCTGAGCTCTGATACCAACTGAAGTTGACACAGGCAAACACAAGAAGGGGGGTTGAATTGTGTTTGTTAATATTTTTCGAAAACAGCCTTTTCAAAAAGATTTTCTCACACAAAGATAAGGAGGCAGAATAAAGCACACAGAAAAGTAGTCTTTTGAAAGATTAACAAATTCAAGTTCAAATCCCCACAGTTAGTATAAACACGTAAAACCAAAGAGATAAGGGATTAGAAGATTTACACAAGATGTTTTATCCTGGTTCACTCTCTTCCAACCAAGAGCTACGTCCAGTCCCTTCTACTTGAAGGATTTTTCCACTATTTTCAAATAGATTACACCAAGTATTCAACACCTCTCCAGGCTCACAAGTATTTCTTTCTTACCAAGCCTCTTCAGGCTCTACCTCTAATAAAGAGTTTTGATTTCTTTGATCTTCTAACTCACTATATGTGAGAGTGTGAAAGTTTAAGATCAGATGAATATTATAGCAATATTCAAACTATGATATTACAGACTTTTGCTTTTTGAATGAATAAGAGAGTATATTGCTCGCAAGAGATTTCTTGAGATTACTTTGTATGTGCAAAAGTTATTTCTTCAAAAGCTTTAGTCTTCTATTTATAGAGCCTTGATCTTCTCTTCAGAATCATCAACGGTTGTATTTGAATTTTCCGTTTAGTAATAGAGTCAACCCAGTAAATATCCGTTGAGACTCAGCTGGCTCGAGGCCTTTGTACTGTGAGACAAATTCTTGCATGTAAAAGCACACCTCTGAGCAAAAGCAGCTTGAAAAACAGTTTTGCCTCCTTTGTACAAGTTCCAACTATATCAGCGTAAAAGGTGACAGGGTACACAACGTTTTGCATTGTACTATTCTGCTTTTTGCAAGTCCTTATTTGTACTATGTCTCTCTCAATGAAACAAGGCAATAAGAACCGTTAATAGAAAAAGAGAAGAACCATTATAAATAAAATGAATATCAATCATAAGAAATAAATTCGCTTTGGTTCAGATTGGTATAAATGCTTAAAATTCTTCGTCCAACAAACGAAAGCAAAGGCAAGGAAAGTAAGGAGAGTTTTAAGGCTCCGTCCACTGACGTGGCAACCAAAACTTCGTCTACTTAAAACATCGGTCTTGCCAGTACTTGAGACATTTGAAATCTCCGTCCAGTGACGTGGCAATAGAAAACTAAGATATTATTTGAGAGAAGCTCACGTCTACATGAAAAGAAATTCTCCGTCCACTAAAAACATTCAAGCGCTCGTCCACTGACGTGGCACTTGAGTTTAAAGGAGATCCTTGATAGAGTGGACTCGACCACTCTTTCAATATAAAATATTCAATATAAAGTATATGGACGCGGATTTGCAAAGAGAATAGATTTAACATTTTAACTTATAAGAACAGAGATTCTTTACGACTGAAGGCACTTGTTAGATTCAAAGCATTAACACTTTGCTACACAAATTTAATTCTCATTGTTAACATCAAAACCTAGAGATTATTTAATCCAAATTATTTTGGTTCCAACATTTTGGGCTTTTACTTTGGGCTTAGGCTAATTGGGCCTCTTGTACCAACTAAGCCCAACATAGGAATCATACATTGGGCCAAGAGAGGCCCACACTTGGGATTTGAAGGTAGGAGGCATAACTTGCCTCATAAAAGAGGATGAGCACATTGCCTCATCTATAAATAGGCATGATGTAACTCATTTTACAAGTTTGAATTCATTTGGAAGGTTTTCTCATACTTGAGATTTCTATAGAGAGAGAGAGAGAGAGAGAGAGAGAGTTCTCCTCTTCTTGGTTCATGAGTTGAACCATTGATTCTTATTTTGAATTTCCATATTCAAGTGGTGAATCCTCCTTTGACTTATCAAATTCAATCTTCTTCTCCAAGAAGAATGCATTTGTGGCACCTTCCCCTTCATTTTCTTCCTATTCCATTTTCGACTTTTGTTCTTTAATTGTTGCAATTTACTTCTTGCAATTTACTTTATAGTCATATATCAATTGTTATTCTCTTCAACTCATTTTGTTTCTCTTGATTCTTCACTTAAAAAACAAGTTTCATATCAATTGTGCTTGAATTGTGTTTGATCTCAAAATTTGAAACAATTAGATCAAAGAAGATCCTAAAATGCTTAGTGATCAATCCTTGGTCTCATCACCTTAACCTCCGGAGCAGGATCCTGTACAACGACCTCATCCTCCTGCTGAGCCTGATGTACACGACTAGCAACAGCACATTGTGCACGGGCAGAAGCTGTCAGTCGTCGATGTTTAGTAGGAGGCCCCCGTCCAGAGTGAGTACGCACCATGCTACATAATAAGGGAAAGTTAGAAATTGAATAGATGTAAGAAAAGATTTAAGAAGCAAATTGGGTCAGAAAAGCTCAAAGTGGCAAACGTGACATGCTATGCACATATCATAATAATGTCCAAACCCAAATCCATTCAATCTCACTACATAGGCAAAATTCACCCAAGATTAATATCCGGAAAATAATTTCCGGAAAGGCTCCGGAAAATAATATCCGGAAATGATCCAGAAACCAATATCCGGTGGATTCCGAAAAACCAAATCCAGTAGAATTCCGGAAAAGTAAATCTGGTAGGTTTCCAGGAAAACTAAATCCGGACCCATCAAGAATTGAAAATCCGGATGCGTGAAAAAATCCACCTATGCAGCTGCGTTAAACCGTCTGGATCACAAATTCCGGATGCATTTTCTGAATGGCTTGGAAGTCCGAAAATGTGAATTCGGCGACAAAACAGAAAGATGAAACAACGAAGACAAAGAGGAACGATTTTGCTACATACAGATGAAAAAGCGAACTTACCCGAAGAGAGGAGAAGGCCGCACCTGTGACGCCTTTGAAGGTTGTCGAAAAATGAGGAGGGTCGCTATGTGTGGAGGCAACGAGCTCAGCAGCGGTGTGGGGAGGGGAGGCACGGCGCTGACTGAATGAGGGATTAGGTTTTCCGGAAAGAAAGAAGATGGGCACACTTATGAGGTGTGGGAAGGAGATGTTACTTAAAGGGTATTTTTGGAAAGAAAGGAGAAACAAAAAATTATACAAAGTGCAAGTAGAAAAAAACCGGTGCAAATAGTAGGCCTCCGGAGAGAATTAACAAATTTTCTTCGAATTTGTGAACCAAACAACCCTTTATTCATCCCATTTCATACCCTTTGCACTCACACTCTGTGCCACAGCCAAACCCAAATGAATCTCTTAATCCCCAATCTGCCACAGCAACTCTCCTTCTCCAAATCTTTATCATCTTCGCAATGCAACTTCCTCTACAACAACAACCTCACACACCCTTCAACTCTTCCATCCAAACCCACCATCATTCGCATGGGTGGAGGCCCAAGAACGTACCCAGGCGGCGTGTCCAAGTGGCAGTGGAAGCGCATGCAGGCGAAGAAGGCCAAGCAGCTCCTCAAGGCCAGGCTGTGTCGGGAGAGGCAAATCTATGAGATGCGTAAGAGGGCGGAGCTGAAGGCTGCCGTGTCAGAGCTGGAGAGGCCATGGGAGGTGGTTGAGAGACCACCCAAGCTGTTCTCTGTGGGAGCTGATGAGCAGGTGAAGGTTCTTGCTGATAGGTTCCAAAAGCCAGGTGGGTTTGATATGTGGAGTGAGAGAGATGGGCCCCAGTTGTTTGAAACCCCTGATGAGCTCCCCACTGCAAGGTTTTTCCCTAAAGGGGTTGTTCATAGTGTCAAGCCTTATAGGAAGGTCAGTGCTGATGAATTGATGGAGGGCCTTCATGATGATGATGGTGATGATGATGGAGAGGGTGGGGTGAATTTTGTTGGGAAATTGAGCATGATGAGGAATGGAAGGAAGTTTTTATCAAAGGGTGCTGATGATGGGTCTGATGATGGAGAGAGTTCTTCTTCTCATTTGAATTATGGGAGTAATAAAGTGAATGTTGATGGCAGATTGAGAAGGAATGGGAATCAAAGGAGGTTTTTGTTGAAGGATGTTGATGATGGGTCTGCTGATGGGGAGAGTTCTTCTTCTCCTTTGAATTATGGTAGGAATGGGGTGAATGTTGATGGCAGATTGAGGAGGAATGGGAATGAAAGAAGGTTTATGTCAAAGGATGTTGATGATGGGTTTGATGGTGGGGAGAGTTCTTCTTCTCATTTGAATTATGGGAGGAATGGGGTGAATGTTGATGGCAGATTGAGGAGGAATGGGAATGGAAGGAGGTTTCTGTCAAAGGATGTTGATGATGGGTCTGATTATGGAGAGAGGTCTTCTTCTCCTTTGAATTATGGAAGGAATGGGATGAGTGGTCATGGCAGAATGAGCAAGAATGGGAATGGGAGGAGGTTTATGTCAAAGGGTGTTGTTGATGACTCTGATGCAGGGTTTTCTTCTCCTACAAATTATGGGAGGAATGGAGTGAATGTTGATGGCAGAATCAGGAAGAATGGGAATGGGAGAAGGTTTACGTCAAAGGGTGTTGATGACTCTGATGCAGAGTTTTCTTCTCCTACAAATTATGGGAGGAATGGGAGAAGGTTTATGTCAAAGGGTGTTGATGACTCTGATGCAGAGTTTTCTTCTCCTATGAATTATGGGAGGAATGGAGTTAATGTTGATGGCAGAATGAGGAAGAATGGGAATGGGAGAAGGTTTACGTCAAATGGTGATGACTCCGATGCAATGTTTTCTTCTCCTATGAATTATGGGAAGAATGGAGTGAATGTTGATGGCAGAATGAGGAAGTATGGGAATGGAAGGAGGTTTTTGTCAAAGGATGTTAATGGGCCTGGTGGGTCTAATGGAGAAATTTCTTCTCCTCCTTTGAGTTCTGGAAGGAATGGAGTGAGTTTTGATCGCAGATTGAAGGAGAAAGCATATCGAAGGAGGGTTATGTCAAAGGATGTTGATGGGTCTAATGGGATGAATTCAGGGAAAGTTGGTTCTGGCAGGAAACAGAGAAGTAAGTCCATTCAAGACAAAAAACATAGTAGGGGAGCTTCAGGCTATGCTTCACGACGAGTTAGGGATGCAGATTCTGAAGTTTATGATATGGGTTTGCAACAGGATGGGAGTTATGGGTTCCTGCATACGGGTGAACAATCTGACTCTAAAAGTTGGTAAAACTGTGGACTCTTTGTCAAGGCATTCTAGGTGATCAATGAGTTTTGCTATTGGCAAAAGGGGTGCTTAATGAAGATGACTGATGCTTTTTGCCAATTTGGTAGGCCTTTCTAGTCAGCTTAATTTCTCAGATTTATAGATTCAACGAAATCCACAATGTCGAATCCGTATATTGGTAGGTTGAACTTGGACAAGGACTAGCCAAATATCATTTCATTTTGTAAAAGTATATGTTGTATATATTACATTTGGATTCTGAAAAAATATTGAATTTCAAGTCAAAGTCTTTTTATTTTGGGGGGAGGGAGCAGGGAATAAATCTATGCTTATTTATGTATTCTTGTTTCTCGCAATTAACTAATGTCCATAATTTTTATTTTTATTTTTTTGACGATAAGCGATTGTGTGTATCATAAATATTGGATGCACTTCCTGGGTGGTCTCTTGTTTAACTGCTTAAGTGCTGCATTTGAACCATACTGTGTTTAATTTAAAATAAGAAACTGTTGGGAACCCAAAACAAGCGGGTTGGGCTGATGGATCGCATGCTGTTAGATAATATCATTTGCAGGTCCAGTTTAATGGGGGGAGCGGCCCAAAACAATCGAAACTTTAGAAAACAGTGTGCTTTGGATAGTGAAGCTAAGTTGACATTGGGTGGATCAAGTCAAAGGTGATGGCTTCCAATGTTCAAACATGAAATGAAAGTATCTATGGTAGTTTCTTTTACTGAAGCTGACTGAAAATTGTTGCAGAGATGCCTTACAATCAAGTTATGGTTAGGAGAGACTAAGTACTCTAAGTTGATGAAGATCATACTCCTAAAATTAAGGATAGTGGACTTTGAGGCCTGAAAGTGCAGTTCACTGAAGCAGCAGTTTTCGCAGCTCCAACTCATAAATGAGCAGTTTTCTCTTTAGTTTTCCAGCTATTTACTGCTTTTCGTTTACTTTTCCAGCCATTTGTCGCCTTCCTTTATATTTCCATGAAGTTTACAGCATTTCTCTATTGTCTTTCAGGTTTATTTTATGCAATTTATCTTGTTTTGTAATTCAGGGCATAAGTTGTTTCCTTATATTTCAGCTTTGTTTCATGTACTTTGTTGGATTCAAGTTTTTTGATGCAATTCAGTTTTCCTTACATTTGCAAGTTGTTTACTTCGCATCCTAAACTGGGGACTTTCTATATTTACCTCAAGAACCCACACCGAAAGGCAAGTTCCTCCTTTTGGGAGTTTCCTAGGGCAAAGCTCATACTATATTGGGACAACAGTGAGAGTATGGAGTGTGCTTTTGCTTCGCAGGCAGAAGGTAACTTTGGTTTTTTCCGCACCAATAGTAAAAACGATAACTAAGTTATGCATCATCAAATTTTATAAAATAAATTTTGTCATGGATAGATAAAGAGGTTTGTGGACTGCATGATTACTGAGAAATTGATATTGTACTTGTATGTTAGAATATAATCAAGTTGAACTAATGAAGAATGTGCTTGTTTTAAATCACCTTTCAACGTATCTGTGTAGGGACTCAAATTTTTGGAGTGTTAGGTTGACATGTGGGGATCTGTATTGGAGACAGATGGAAAATGTTAATCTGATTGCTAGAGTATTCTATGTTCATGTGGGCATTCTTGGAAACAAGAAATCATGTGCAGAATTGATGTAGAAAAAGGTGCATCGCTGTGTTAGTAGGAACTTCAGGCTATTTTATATCTAATATCTAGGTTCCTATCTTTCTAATAACGTACTTCCCTTTAGCCTTTGGCTTGAAAGTAATAAGGTTTCAGTGCCATTTATCTTATTGTTAATTTTGAACGCAGAGCTCTGTATCATTTACTTATCACGCAGAACACCATTGTATTCTGCAGTACAGATAGCATCCACTCTTGATGCATACCATGAAAGCTGTTTTGTTCTGAAGCTATTTCAGTTCTGAATAAATTTGACCAGAGTCAATAGGCTTTTGGAAAGCTGTAACATTGGTACTCTTCCAAATCATAGAGGTCCTAATAAACTAGTTCATTAGAGAGGGAAGTGTGATCTGAGTCAACTCCTCTCTATAGTTAGTTTTGCAGATTCTCTTTTATCCCAAACTCTGAAGTGAATAAACATAGTGATAATAATGGTTGATTTATGTAGTACACAGTCCACCCTGCATGGATTTTTGGTTAATTGGAGATTGCATATTAAAGGAGATGTGAGAGTGCAAAATGTCATATATATACACACAGTATAAATGATTCTGGAAGTTGAACATCTGTGTGTCATTTCTATGATACAGCTACATTCAGCACTGCTTGTTGCGTCTAGATTCAGTTGTATTAGGAATATTAACTTTTGGGAGGATGCCTATGAAGCCCGGATACTCCAAAAATGCAAACGTATCCGTGTCGTATCCGTGTCCGATACCGATACTCGTAGGATACTTCCGGATACGTCCCAAGAAGTATCCTCTTTTTTTATTTAATATTTTAAATTTTCTGTTACTCGATACTTTTAGGATACTTCTCGATACGTATCCAAGAAGTATCCCTTTGGCAGAGGTGTCTTTTGATGAAACCACCCTTAGAAGCTACGCTTTTTCTAGATGATAAGTAAAGATGGTTTACAATTGTTGTCTATTGTATAGAGCCGAGACTTGTTTTGAGTTCTACTAAAGATGTTTTTGTTGATATTCTGACATAGAGGAAACAATATATTATACTATAGGTAGGATTGTATTTCTTTTTTTGTTATTATTTGTTATTATTTGTTATTATGATCACATGTATCCTTTTATAAATCAATGTTTCTTTCTTTATAAATATTATGCATCTATATAAAATTTTTTTCTATAAATTTTTCTTAACGTATCCTGGCCGTTTCGTATCGTGAATTTCAAAAAATTTCCCGTATCCGTGTTGTATCGTACCTGTATCGTAACAAGTATCCGGGATTCAGATGCCTATTACTCCATATACGTTAAAGCTAGTTTTTTCTGGATTTATTAAATGATTGATATTGCTCCACAGTATGGTCAGGAAGCCTTTTTATTGAAAAGACTTAAGTTGTATGAGTGTGATAGGAGCCTGTGGAGCTAGATATAGTTTGAGCTTGTTGGGATTCTTGTCTTTCTTGGTAATAACTAGTTGCAGGTCTATTATCTGCCTCTGTTATTCTGCCCTTACCCCTTTTCTTGTTGTGAGTGATTTAGTTTTCATGTACTCTAGCAGGAGGTACACACACATACACAATGTTCTACAGTATTGATGTAAATCAAGGAGCAGGCCAGAAGCAAGCCCAAGAACCCGAACCCAACTCCATGCCCCAGCCACCCTGCTGTAAAAGAGGCCATAAAGGGCAGTCATCAGTTACGGGAATTAGAACAGCCATTTAAGTATGATTGTCTTGTAATCGCCACTTGCTTTAAATTGTTTCCAGATTTTTCTATTTTTCTATGGTGAAAATAGCCCTGCAAGTGCAATATAAATAAAGCTCATCTCAGTGTGTTTTTATCATCAAGAAATAGTGAGTTTTCTTTTGGGCAAATCGGAGAAGATGGAGGTGGGTTCTGCAAGGTAGACTAGGAGAGTAATCTCAAGCTTATGGATTCCAATGGTCTTTTTATTCAAATCCAAAAAAAGATGTCATAAGCTTTGCAAGCTAAACGCACACTCTTTCAACGCTCCGCCCCTGGTTTCCACCTTCCTCTACATCCAAGTGCCTCACTCTCTCACTGGTTAGCTTCCTTTTTATTCTTATTTTTTGAGTTGTGTTGTCTGATGTTTAAAGTTTTTTAATGTAGCTCGGTTGGTCCGCATGAGGGTCATAATTCTAGTGGTCTTTCTATGAGATAAAAGACAGGACCAGTGTGATCCTTATTCTACTAATCTTGAACAGAAGCGCCTCATTCTTTTGCTCTTCATCATATTTTTTTTTCCCATGTTTTATTTCATTTATTTTGCAGTCTATTATGTTTCTAACATAAGCTTCTTAGCCTCCTTTGTTGTTATGGACTGACCAGTTTACTTGAGAGTCGGTCATTTTTATTCTGCAACTTGATACTCTTTCTATTTACCCTTTTATTTGATTCGTTTGATGCTTGGTAAGGTTGACATACCAACTTAACTTTCTAATGAGAAGCTTGCTATGAATCACGATAGGTCTTTAATTGATTTTGCATCAAAACGTATTGTGTATTAGGAAAACTTACGGAATAAAAAGAAAAAAGAAATTAGCCAAAACGTATTAGGAAAATAAATATTCATGAATCTACCCAATTACTTTGAGAAGATGGTGTATACCGATGTTCAATACTTCAATGCAATAGATTGCATTCCACTGCCTACACACATGGAGAAAATGCTGTATGAACATCTTCTATAGAATCACAATGAAACCCAATTTGGCAATTTTAGACATTCTCACTAATAAATATAGCTCCCACCCAGATATGATCATAGAGTAGGTGGGGTGTATATTGTTTGGCCTACTTTAATATTCCCTCCTATCCCATTCTTTTGCACTGTCTCTGCTTGCTTGCAGTGGCTGAGTTTAAACCAATCACATTCTACAAGCTACAAGTTAACAACAATTCCTGGAGTGGCTTGAGGATTTTGAGCATCATGTCAATACCAGAAATAGTGTATTATGTCCTGCCTTTGGCGTTTTGTGCATTCTTTGCACTGCTGAAATGGAATGAGTTACGGTACAGTAGGAAAGGAATGCCACCAGGAACTATGGGATGGTCTATTTTTGGAGACTGCAAGGTTTCTCAAAAAAGGACCAGATTCATGAAAAGCAAGAGAGCAAGGTATTTGTAGCAGGGTAGTTAATAGCGCGCGATCGCGTCGCTATCGCGGAGGGGCGGGGCGGAGCAGCCGGTGGCCGCTACTCGGACGGCGTGGCGGAGCATTTTTCGGTAGCGGCGGTCGCGGCCGCTTTCGGGGCGGAAATCGCGCCGAAAAACGGTGAAGCGGGCGCTTTTGGGCCGCTCCTGTGTCACGGGTCGAAGTTCGGTCCAGTTGAGCCATTTCCGGTCGAACCTAGTCATCGACGCCGCCGCTGTTGGAGGTGTCACGCATGCCCTCCTGCGGCTGCTGCTTGTAGATCTAGGGTTAACACTACATGCGGCTGCTGCAAACAGAAATTAGGTCACATGCGGCTGCAGACAGAAACCGTTTCAGGAGTTTGGGCCATGTGGCCCAAATATTATTATGTGTTTTCTCTCTTTGTTTTTTTGTTTTGTTGGGCCTTAGAAACTAAGTGGGTAGGTCACTCTTATTTTATTATGTTTCTTCCTCCCAATCTCTCCCTCCCCACTTCTCACGTTCAGATTTGCTTCTCCCCCTCTGCATCTCCCTCTGCTTCTCCCCCTCTGCTTCTAAGGCGTCCCCCTCTGCTTCTCCCCCCTCTGCTTCCACTTGCCTAAAATAGCGGCCGTTCCGCTATGCGCTATCCCGCAATAGCGTTTTCGGGGTCAGCCGCTCCGGGCTGCTATCCGGGATTGATAACCCTAATTTGTAGGTTGATGCAAACCAAGAATGATGTCCAATTTAAGACCAAATTATTTTTTGATGAAAATTATATTTTCATTGTGATGAACCTGTATACTTGTTTTGGCTGTATCTTGAGCTAAAGATCTCCGATTGATGTATTCTTTGGTGCGTTGGAAAGCTTAGGAAATTATCTACAAATCATATCTCATGCCTCTTGACACGATTCGGCTTCTATGATGGTGAAAAACGGGCTGGAAGTTTAATACGAATATTTGGACGAGTTTGAGCTTCAAAGGAGGGTGACTTTTGGTTTGCATGCCTAAGTAACACCTTTTTAGAAGTTGTGGATCAGTTTTATTATTTTGGTTAAGTATGGTAGTAAATCCAATTAGTGGAAAGTTAAGTCTTTAATTAGCCACTTAGTAGTAAATGTTTTTATTATTACTCCATTAGTGCCATAGTTATGTTAAGGGTTATGTCATCTTATGATGACCTTTTGTAAGCCTTCTCTTGGCAGCCCCAATTCCCTATATGTACACACCTATTACATGATGAAATATAACTTTGATGTTCAATTTGGTTTTTACCAATTGTGAGAGTGTTCTTTCTTGGATTCTTCATTGAGCCAACCCTTTTTGATCTTATCAAGAGTCCAAGACCCTTGTGGCGATCCTCATTAGGCTTATCAAACCCTTGGTTTGTGGCACCAAATCCCATTTCTTACCTTTATCCATTTGCTTATTTTCTTCTTCTTTGAATTTTGGTTGGTCACTCAAGGATAGATCCGAAAATTTACATGTTCCTTTTTAGGATCATATCATAGGTGGACTTTTATAATTTCTAAATTTTGTTATTTTCCTCCAACAACCCTCATAGTCTTAGAGTTTTGTTTAAAGTTATTAACTTACTATTAGTATTCATCTACAAACAATTAGCCACTGTTGTTCTCTTACCACCCCTTGCCAAATTTCTAGAGCAAACAGTGGGATATGGATTAACTTTCAGTATACAGTAGGAAATGGACTTTTTTCCCTTTTTTGGCTAGACAGGAACTGACTTACTATTAAGCTATTTTTTCCCACTTTATTAGTTATTATTACCATTTTGACTGCAGATGTAATCTAACATAAGTCAGAGAATTTACTTTTGATTAATAGTTTTAACCCTTTCCAAGAAATTCATACTGTTTCCTGGCTAACCATAAGATACCAATTGATGAGTCACATTAAAAATGTTGGGGACATAGAAGGATAACTAGATATATCAGGTTCTTCTAGGTACCTCCTTAATTATTGGCTTCAGCATTGAAGAAAACACCAAACGAAGTGTTTCTGTAGCAGATATGGCGTTGCATGCATCAAGGTGAGCCCTGAGGGTATACCTGACTTGACTTCCTGTAGGACTCACTACTGTGTACTGAGGTGGTCTTTAATCACCCAGAATCTGTAAAATTTATATCTAAAAATGCAGTTTAACCTGCTTTATAGTAGATATCATAAAAATAATGAATTCTATTTTTGTTTTTAAAAAAAATTCTTATCCAAGATCAGATATTACTTTTCTTATAATGTTTATTCTCCTAAAGGTTATTGTATGTATAATCATGCAATGCTCAATCATGGCATGTTTGCAATTCGCTTTGCTTTAATGTGTCTCCTATGCTATGTTGGTATGGAAATCTCTTCATGTCTCATGCATTAGGCTCTCCTGTTATTATACATTGGGGAAGCTGAGGCAATTATTTCTTTGTAATACTCTCTCTTCCTCTCCCTTTCTTTAATATTCTACATCAGTTCTTGATTCTTTGTGCTGCAATTTACTTGGATGTTTGATGAGATTTTTGAAAGAATAGGTTTTTGACTTTCTGAGGTGTTTTATTGGTAGTGATAGTTGATACAAAGAAATATGGTTTTGGTGGATGGCATTTTAGTTCTTTATGAAGGTTTAGTTCTTTTGTGTCCTAAGGTCCTTGATTCATGCTGCTTTGTTTCATGTTGCAATAGTCTGACTCTCTGTTATTTGAGTCATTGAGGAGGCTCCAGTTGATGGAACTCACTGTGGATCGTCTAAAGGTTTGAATTGAGTCATTCCTTACTCATTTAATCAGCCTATCGTTTTTTCCATGCACTTTTAGCTATTTATTCTTGTCTTTTTCATTTCCCTTTAAGGCAACTCCTCTAATTAGCGGAAATCATCTTTGCCAGGCTACTGAGATTGGAAAGGCTGTCAATCCTCTACGAAAGCACGGATCAAAGTAAATTCCTTAACTTGAACGAACTCTTATTATGAATTAGTTTTTCTTACATATGTTTTTGCCTTCCGTGTATCATTGCATTGTTTTATAGAGGGTAGATAAGCATTTTATGATTCCAATCAGTGATTCGCTATCGTTGTATTATACATGTGTGGGTGAAGGTCAAAACAGTTGTTCACTTTTGTTTTGCAGATCCCTCTGTGATTCACTGTCATCATATATTTTAGAGATCAAGCATCCTTAACTCTAATTGGATTAATGTATAGATTCCATTTTCTAGGTCATCAACTATTAGATTTAGTTAGTCTTAACCCGTTTCTTAATTATAACCAATTTAGTTCCATACAATACTCATGCTAAATGATTTAATATGAACAAAATCCATGTGAACAAGCTATATCTATCATTGGAAAACATTGTCTTCCTTGGATGAGGATAACTTAATTCCTTGTTTTGGATTTTGAGATGGTAATTTGAGAAACATTATTAGCAATTACATTTAGTCTTCAAAATCTAATGTTCTGCTACTTTACATTTGTTGGGGTTAAATATGTATTGGCAGCATCAACACATGACCAAGAAATTTTTAGTTTCTATCCTGATGAGAGATTTTGTCAGGGATTTGAAGAAGTATGGACACGGTATAGGGAAGAGTAATGATATTTGAACACCTGGGTTTGACATCCAAAGTTGACACCTTGGTTAATCATGTGTAAATTTTTGGTTAATTCAGTTCATTATATGGTTAATGGGTTATATGAAGCTTATTTTCCATAATCATGTAAATATTTGGTTAATCACATGCAAATATCTAGTTAATTCAGTTTTTTATATGATTAATGGGTCGTCATGAATTAACCAAATATTTACACGTGATTAACCATATAATGAACTAAATTAACCAAATATTTGTACCGATTAACCAAGATGTCGACTTTGGGTGTACAAATATCATTACTCTATAGGGAATTGGTCCCTCAATTAAAGCCTGCAGGTATTGGAACATTGATCAAACTTTTATTGGGGTACAGGGCAGCTTTATAGCTTAATTTATTGGGGTAACAATGTGAAACAAATTTCCGTATGCTTTGGAAATAGCATTTGTTTATGAATCCATTTAAGGTGTATTATTTTTCAAACAGTGCTCATAGAGGAAAAGATATAGACATGATTCCTCTACCATGAGACTGCACAATAAGTTATTGATATGACAAATGCCATGACTTTAAGTGACTATTGCTCATGGTCTGAATAGTGAAGAATCTCATAGTTGATTTGTTGCTTCACCTTCCTCTTTGATTTTCTTTCTTTCTTTTTGTTTTATATCTTATCATGTTTTTTCTTTAAAGGATAAGATAGGGAAGTTTCTTTATTTGTTGCTGTTGTTAGCAGGCAGCTTGAGAAGAAGTGTGGGCTAATTAATGGGCTACCACGGATGGAAGTAATGGAACAGCCGTGGATAGCTCTGTTCTGACATATGACTTAGACTCTTCAGTAAACTTGGACAGGGTGGTTTTGGTTCAATATACAAGTTTAGTCATGTTGCTTTATCACATTGTTTACAAATCATCTACCTGTATTTTCACATTGTGTCCCACACATCTGCATTATTTATTTTACCAAGGTTTGTCACTACTTAAGAAGCTCTAATTGAGAGAAAGGCCTTGGTTTTTCAAGGGCAATGGCAACTGTTAACAGAAAGTTTTTGCCATTTACACTTATCAGTATTTAATATTGGAGAATGCTAACGAGTGCCCTTAGGGCACTCTTTAAGGAACCATGAAAGGAAAGTTTTCATGAGGAATTGATGTATTTAATGTTTGAAAATGTGAAATAGTTAGTTTTCCAATAAAAACTTGCTTTTCTTGGTTCCTTAAAGAGTGCCCTAAGGGCACTCGTTAGATGACCCTTTAATATTAAAGTATAGATACTACTTTCAACTTGCTATTATCCCCTCTTACTATGTTGTATTGTTTAAGTTTTCCTTTCTTCCTTCTTATAGCACAAGGCATAAAAAGCACATCTCTCAATTATTGTTAATCAGTTAAGTGTTGATTTTTAGAATAGTGTTCTGACTCATGACATTATACAACTATAATAATCTGGAAGTCATCCAGCATTAGCATTTCAGTTTTGTGTTTGATAGGGAATGAAACCTTGCTATAGTGCAACATATGGGGGACCATCAGAATTGGAACACTTTCATGAGGACCATCAGAATTTTTCTTCATAAAAATGAAGGTTCTTAATAAACTAAACCATGAAATCTTCTAAATATTATTTGTCCACCCATATTTACTTATTAAATGTTCAGAGTGCTGAGCAAGCAAATTACTTGCCGCACAAAACATGCAGGTTTAGTCTCTTTAGTTCAACATGCATAATTCGTTAGCAATGAATGTTACAAATGTTGTGAAGGCAATAGAATCTTTTGCTTCCTACATTCAAATTATGTTACTATGAACATGAGAGGTACATCTATTATGGTATTAGATAGTATTCAGTCACATTCACATTAGGCACAGAGTCAAACAGGTGTTTGAAAGATAAGACAGGTCCACTTGCACAATTGGTTATGCTTATTCATCCTGATAGATGTTTATGCTTAGATTGTTGACGACTTAACGGCCAATCACTGCACTTTGGACAGCATAATGGGTCTGACAAATCTGTTGTTTACTACATTGTTTTCCCTAATCATGGCATACAAGTAACCTGCTGTTTAGTTATCTGTTGAAATTTGGTATTCACAGGATGGTTTATCCGAGCTTGCTGAATTTGAAGTTAACAAGATATCTAAGTCACATACAATTAAAGAGTAGTTTTTTAAGTTCACATACAGTTGAAAGAGTTTTTTTCTCTCCCAAACAGCATGAAGGCTTACCTCTTTTATGGACTATGGCTATAACACCTGTGTGGGTTAAGAGGTCACATGATCTTTTATTCAGTCAATAGTAAATGGTTTAAACTGAATCTTTTCCTTTGTTGTTGCAATCAAGTAAATCTGTGTGGGAATTGCATTTTTACTTGGTACTCTGAAGTTATACATTAAAGTATAGTTGATCGTACCATTGTGAACTGTGCTAGATTAAGATTTGATTATGAGTTTTTAGGGGAATAGTTTTGCAGGGGTTGAGGTTGTATGGCAGGGCCTCAATCTTCCGCATCCTGATTTGCCATCTCCCATTGGGTTCAATAGGGCCTCCCTTAAACCCAAGAGATAAAATACTATTCTTCCTTAGGAAGCAGATTGTGGACCATGGTTGAACAATGCTGCAACCTATTGAAGTGGTTTACTGATTTTTGCACCATTTCCTATTTTCCAAGTTTTTATTATATGCTGCATTTTTGTTTCCCACTTCCGTCTCACCCTCGAGACAGCCAACCCAATTAGTATTCTATTCTATTCTTACTAATAAATACTATTAGGTGTTTCCCTTCTAACCCAACAACATCGTATTGCGGGTTTAACAAATGTGGTCTGGTGACAAGTGCAATTCTACCCTCTTTGATCGCTTCACTCTCCTCATTCTCTACTGCTTAGACTTCATCAAGTGTATGTCTATGTATCATTCCTTTCAATTCAATTTCAGTTTTTTTCTGCTTTATATTAATTAATTGATAATAATGGCTTGGCTTCGTTTTAGGGGATGTTATATACAATGCCGAATGTCCAACAGCTGCCCCTGATTTCATTTTTGGACCTGAAGACAAGTGCGAAAAATTGAAAAACAACTGTTTGTTTTTGTCTTTGATTTTTAACTTTTTTATTTAATCTGTATATGATTTTTGTCTTACAAAATCTGTCTTTTGTTCACATTGTTTATTTCAGAAGGTTTTTCTTCGGTATGGGTTATTGTTTGTATTTTTGTGCCCTCTCATTCTGGTATCTCTATTGAGTCTTTTAGGACTCGTTTGGTGGTCAGGATAAGAGAGACATGATAGTTTTGCCTCTGATATATCTATTTATTTTCATGGGCTTTTCATTGCGAATAGTTTTTTGGTTAGTCTTTCTTTCTGGCATGTCTATTAAAGCAGTTTATATTTATTTTTCATTGTTTGAAGCTTATGATATGTGTTTAAATTTATGTTTGTGTTCAATCCATTTAGTTTTTATTTACTTATATGGTTGTCCTTTTCTTTAAGACTATTAAACCAATTTTTTTGGTGTTTTTGTGCAGCACTTGCACCTCCACCTCAGACCGAGGAGGCACCTAATTTTCATTTACTTCCACCTTACATATGTGCTATATGAACTCCTCCCTCCATTCGTTCTTATTTCAGTTTGACTTTTAGGATCTGTTTCTCCATTTGTTGCATACCTTAATGAAAGATATTCTATTTGGAGGCCTAAATCTATTCACTATTAGTCTGATAGTAAATTGCACAGATGTTTCAAACATTTATGAAGCAAAAAAAATGTGTGTAGGTAAGTATCCTATAATTAAATTTATTTAAACACATTGCTTCGCTGTGGTTGCTTTTTTCCCCCTATATTCTAATACACACATTCCTTGTTTCATGATTTTTTGATTGATTTATTTTTCGGTGTACTGATGCTTTCTTTGGCGTTTTCTAAGCCATTTCATTTTATTTAAAGAGAATGAAAATTTTATCTATTGTGAAGGAATAATGAGTGTTTATATTAATTTTTTTATTAGACTATAAATTAATTAATGAACAGCGAAAAATACTTCATTCTTATCATACGCAAGCATCAGTTTTTCCAAACAATAAAAATTACAAACAGATTTATATATGAGGATTGAATGTAAAATTGAAATGGAGAACAATCAATCTATTACACTATCCATACAATCACAGTGATGAACTGGTGATGCTCCCGTTCCTATAAGGTAAGATCAATCAAATAAACTAAATACAGCTATATGAATGTTATTATTCTACTTGCTTAGGCTTATTTAGGTAATAGTGTAGCCATAGGTATGGGCCTCTACACGTATAATAAGTGTCATTGAACTTTGCTTCATCTATTCTCCTCATTGATCACACTCACTCAAATCACTCTTTCATTTGTTTTGTTTTGTTTTCCTCTTCTGAATGGTCAAACATATGGATCTGTAACATTGATAACAGCTATAATAGGACTGTCTAAGGGTCCGTTTGTTTTAGATTTTGATATAATTGATTTGATATAATTGATTTTGAAAAAAACAAGGTTTAAAAAATTGATTTGTGTTTGGTAATAATATTTTAAAAGTGGGTTTAGAAGAATTGATTTTGTTTGGATGATAAAGAAAAATCACTTTTGAAATGTAAATATGTAGGATTTTGTAGGTCCTACATCTAGAATCAATTATTTTCAACGGAAAAGCTAAAAATTTTTGCTTTCACAAAACTCAGTTTTGCCCACCAAGAATCAATTATTTTGGACAGGATTTTGTACCCCAAACGCTCCAATATGCGTTCACTTGCCTTGGGACGTCAAAAAGGGCCGTTTGCGTTAGGAAAAATCCTAACCAAACAGGCACTAAGTCCTTCACAAACACTTTAATGAAATGTTATCCTTCACTCCTTTGGAACATTCAATGGGAGCTTTGTATGTTAAGGTAATAGGAATGAACACCTTATGGTCAACATCAGTTCTGGAAACAAATTTTCCTTTTACCACATTATTTCAAGCTGACAAAATCAACCTAAGAATATGTTTTTAACGATAGATGATCTCAATAATGTAAGTATCCATAAAACAACTATCATGAACTATCGCAATGAAATTTTTTTTAAGGTCTATATCGATGATCAAAATATCCACCTTACATTGATGTGTGGTTCAAGTTTATTTACAAGCTAGCGTGTAGGCACGAATGCCCAAAGTGACAGAGATGGACAATGTGAAAGTTTGGGCTTTATTTAATGTCCATGTTTAATTTATAACTCATTATATCATTGATTTTTAGATTAAAGTAATATGCATTATCAATGTAAAAAGTTTTGCAATGACATCTACTAATATTTTGACATATGTACTTTTATTTTAATAACTAAGAGAGAGAAATAACAATGATGCTGATTTGTCAACATGCATGTTATTGAATGTCTGTATAAAAATTCTTTACACTGACAGTGCATAGAAATTAAACTCTTGATTTTTATAGTGTAAGTTATATTCATTTTCATTTTTTATTTCATGGAATCTATATTTCTTATGCTATATTCTCTTTTAGATACACACAATGAGTAATGTTGAGGGAAAAGAAATAAAAGGTTGTTGTAATTCTTTGAGAAAAGATGATTAAAAAAAAAAAGGCA
Organism: Echinosophora koreensis; assembly: GCA_035048595.1. Taxonomy (NCBI): domain Eukaryota; kingdom Viridiplantae; phylum Streptophyta; class Magnoliopsida; order Fabales; family Fabaceae; genus Echinosophora; species Echinosophora koreensis. The sequence continues at coordinate 1,542,403 of JAPCYP010000106.1, forward strand.
TTATCAGGAAAATATAGGTTTATATTTATCACATTTATTGGATTTTGATATTTTTTATAATAAATATCATTACATGCTAGGGAAAGATTGTGTATATATATTGATGAAATAAGTTTATTGGAGATCAATTATTTTACAATGGGTTTAAATCAGTATTTCAACCTCAAGGGGACGTTGCATGTAGGAGCTCTTTAAAACCCCTTACGCGGGTGAAAGAAATTTAGGGTTATCTATGAAAAAAGTGTGATTTCACAAGTTAGATTTTTATAATAATAATAATAATAATAACAACAATAATAATATAAAGTAAATAAAATTAATTATATAATGTTAATACAGGGTCCGTTTGTTATAGATTAAAAAATAAGTGATTCTGACAATCAATAATTTAGAGATTGTTTTTTAGAGATTATTAAAAAAAGAAGAAACTATTTGTGTTTGTTTACAATCATAAAAATCACTTTTTTAAAGGTAATAAGTGATAAAAAAATGTTTTTTTTCCAAAAGCTAATGAAAGTAGCTTTTTATTTTAACTTTAAAATTGATTTTTTTAAAAAAAATCAACTTTTAGAAAAGTTTAAACAAACACAACCAAACTCATTAAAAATAATTTTTTACTTAAAAAATTGATTTTGTCATCAAATAATCTATAACAAACACCCTCATAGTTTGAAAAGTTTATATTGGTTTAAATATAAAATAAAATTTAATTGATACATATTATTGGTGTAAATATTTTTTATATTGTAAAAGAATTAGATATTAGCATATTATTGAAATTGCTTGACTCTTTCTTAACTACTTTAAAGGTCTCGGACACTATAAATGTTGAATTTTTGACAATATAAAAAATCTTTAATTTGACAATGTATCAATATTAAACTATTTAAAAAATTATGATTCATAATAATAAAATATTTCATGATAATAAATTATAATTTCTGTCTCTTTATTCAGAATATATTATTAAAAACATGTATATTAGTCTAATTTATAATGTTTTGGGTATAACTTAAAAATCATAATAATATGGTTCGTTAATGAATACTCTTGAAATATTATTCCATCAATTACATATGGTTTATTTTGTAAAATTTAAAGTATAAATGTTATTGTTCACCATTTTGAATCCTTATTTTATCATTGTTCTTTAAGTGTTTCACTCTAATTAGTGTTTTGGTGAGTTTTTTTATTTTAATCCAAATTTTTGTTTTGGGGTAATATTATATTCTTATGTCTAAGAGGATGTTTAAGACAACTGCTGTAAATAGATTATATCAATAATCAATTATATCTATAATCAATTATTCTGATAATTGATTATAGTTATAATTTGTTTTTGTTTGAATATGTTTGTTAAAAAAGACTTTAAGATAATCTATTTTGTTTAGATGATGTAAAAAATGTCACTTTTGTATAATAAATTATCAAAAAGGATATGAAATTGTTTGTATAAAATAATAATATTGTTTAATAGTTAGTTATATAAGGGTAAAATCAATGGCTAATTCATAAAATTAAGCAATAACTTCAACAAACCACTAAAAAGGGTAATTATCATAATATTTATTATATTATTAGTTAAAATATAATATGATATTAATTAAACACTAAAATTGTGTATTATGTAGATTGATGTGATATAAGCTACTACCGTACACCAAATATAAAAGAGATATTTTTTTTTAAAATTCAATCGTAACTTTGGATTGGGAGTGAAGCACCTGATTTGTGAAAGTGATTCTTTAGATATTGTTACGGCCCTGAATAAACCCACTTTCATAGATTGTCATTCTTTTGCGAGTGTGGTCAAGGAAATATTGGAGCTGTTGCGAAGGAATTGAAATGTTAGAGTCCAGCATGTGTTTAGGGAAGCCAATGCATGTGCAGACCATCTTGCTAGGCTGGGAACTCTGTCTAAAGATTTTGTCAAGCTGTGGAGGTCCTCTAGGAGACATGGGTTCTTTGTTGGTTAAGGATGCTCCCTTAATGGCATCCTCTTTGTAATTCTTGTCTATTTTGTTTTCTTTCATCATCCCACCCAAAAAATAATATTGCATGTTCATTTGTTATTGCAATGCTTTTAACATTAATACTCAACAGTGGTTGGTCACACTGGAAATTGACTCTGCCTCCGGACGAACTTTATCTATAAGGTTGGGAGTTCAAATCCCGAAGTCACCACGATGGGGAGGGTTTTACTTAACCACCACTCTGACCCAAGGATTAGTCTCACAGTAGGATTAGTCTCGCAGCTATACCTATAGTGATATCCGGTCAAAGACCAAAATCACTCGCAACTTCCTCACTTTTTATATGTTAGCTTCGCTAATGCATCATACTGCATATGCACAAGCGCATCTAAGGGTTTGTCCTTCGTAGACTTTGTCCTAGTACTTGCTTTGCCTTATCTGTTGCATTCAAGGGGCTATAATTATATTTAAAAGTAGTAGGTTAAGCTATTGATGCTCAATCAACTTTATGCAATTTGCTCCCTCATTGAATTTCCTCCCAATGATCACTACACTTAATTTGTTGTGTTTGTAGCGGAGTTGCCCTTTACTTGGCTTGGCCTGTAGGCTATCCTTATCTTTCTCACCAAACTAGTACATCCATTAGATTAACTATCTTAAATATCTTGCCGTTCCACGCAATCGAAAACTGTCTCTCCACCCAACTATGCACATGGCACTCACTTTGACCATTGGTTATTCATCAGCTAGGGCATATTAGGGGTTTTTGACCAAACTGACCCATTTTTAGAAACTATTTACTAAAATAACCTAGTTTTGAAACTATTTACCAAAGTAACCTAGTTTTAATTAAAATAATAATTTTTCTAAAAAAAAAAAAAAAAAAGCTGCCCGACGCCACGTGTCACCTCCCGGTGCAGTGGCGCCACTAATGGGGCTAGTAGCAGCGGCGCCGCTGCACCGGGAGGTGACACGTGGCGCCGGCCCCACCCCACCCCAACCAACAAATTAAACCACCCCCCCCCCCCCCTTCATTCGTTCCTTCCCCATCCCCCTCCCTATAAATACCCCACCCGGTTCCCCACCCCCCCCACACACACACTCTCACTTGCTATATTTTCTGTAACTTGTTTATTTTCTAACACTCTTTTAATTTTTTGTATACTCTATTGAAATCAAGTTTAGGTAAATGTTACATTGTTTCTGATATCATTATTTTAATTATTTTAATTATATAATCATTTACCAATATTCTGTTACTTTTTGTTTTTTACACTTTTCTTTATCATTTATTATTCTGGAAGTGTTTATTTTAACGTTTATAATACCATATATTTGTATCATTTAATATGTTATTTATTTGTAATTTTTATTTTACCCCCCGTCTCCCCCTTCCACCAACATATATCTTTTAATTCCTTTTACACTCTATTATAATAAATGTTAAATTTAATTAAATGTTGTAATATTTTATTAATTGTTTTATATTCATTTACTAACATTCTGCTACTTTTTTTTTCGTTCATCATTGTCATTTATTTTTCTGAAAGTGTTGAAGTTAAATTTTATAATATATTTTTTGATAGATCTGATAATTTGTTTATTTGTATTTTTTATTATGTCCTTTTTTTTGTCTTCAGAATGTACCATTTTTTGTTTATTATATTTATTTTGTTTTGTTTTCTTAGTTATTATTTAAGTTGTTGTTATTTAGTTTTTTTTTTATAATATTATTATATCTATTATTAATGTGCCAATTGACAACACAATAATATCGGATTGTTAATTTTTTATTATGTTAATTATTAGTGTGGTTATAGAAATATTTTATGTTATTGTTGATATAAGGGAAGGACCAAATATACGCTAAATTTACTGCACACGTGAGAAGCGGGTAAGTGTCGGCATAATCTTTTGACTCCTTTACTAACCACATGAATGTCTTCATGTGCTTAGTAAAAGAATCTAAACATCCTAATAACGTACATCACAGCAGGTTGAGAATTGTAACCCCCATCTTCGCCTGGTAGCCAACCGCAGTGCAAAACCAGATCCTGTGTGGCATTAGCCCCTTACCATCAGGCACCACGTCCTTCATTACCTGTGAAATATGTTTACAGTTAATGAAGGACGTGGTGCCTGATGGCAAGGGCATAATGCCACACAGGATTCAGTTTTGCACTACGGTTGACTCTCAGGCGAAGATGGGGGTTACAATTCTCAACCTGCTGTGATGTACGTTATTAGGTTGTTTTGTGCAGTTGCTACTGGCCAGTAGCCTATCATACAGATGTTTTGATGTATATAAAATATAAAATTTCTAATAAATCCGGTAATATACTGCCTTATTACCTTGTTGTAAACATAATTCATTATTGTTAAATATCATCAGTAGTGGTAATTTATTCATTTATTATCAGGTTTATTTTTTATTTATTTATTATTGTTGTTGTTGTTGTTGTTGTTGTTGTTATTATTATTATTATTATTATTATTATTATTATTATTATTAATGTGGCAATTGATAACACAGTAATATCCGATTAATATTATAATGATGTTTGGTAGTTGCTATTTTTATTTAATTTATAAAAATTATTTGTTGACATATAGGATATCAGTGTTGATATTATTTATCTTTTTATTTATTATTTATTATTATATTATGGTTATGTTAATTTTATTATTGTTTTTATAGATCTTAGTGTTATATTTGTTATTTTTTTAGTTGTTATTCTTGTTATTTATTAGGATTACTTGTTAATTTTTTATTACGTTAATTATTAGTGTGGTTATTGAAATATTTTTTGTTGTTGATGTTGTTATTATTAATGTGATTATTTTTTTATTGTTATTATTGTTGTAACTATTATTAATATTATTGTTGTTATTGTTATTATTATTATTGTTGTTGTTGTTGTTGTTGTTGTTGTACTCATGGTTTACGTGTGTATGATTTTTTTTTTTTTTGAAGGTGATATGGCACAATCAATCAATCCTGGCCCCATTGACGATGAGTTGTTACACATGCAAAAGACACATGTGTCTCAACATGTGTGGAACAATGAGGAGGATAGAATTCTCAATATTAGAAAGGCATTCCAATTTAAGGATGGAGGCGAAAACATTCCCCCACCCATTAGAGATATTCTTGAGATGACAGGCTTTCTTGGCCCTGCTCAGTTATCACTGTTTCACTTAGACCATGCACCGGTAAGTGCATTGGTTGAATGATGGAGGCCGGAGACCCACACATTCCACATGCCATTTGGAGAATGCACTATCACTTTGCAGGATATTGCTGTTCTTTCGGGTCTTCGCATCGACGAACAGCCTGTAGTTGGTCGAACCTGTAATAATTGGCCACAGTATGTTGGTCAAATGCTTGGATTGGTCCCAGGAACGGAAGCCTTTCATGGCAGTCGTTTGAGACTGTCATGGCTGAATGCACATTTTGGAGATCTCAACCAACACGATATGTCTGATCCAATAGTGGTTTCCCATTGTACACGAGCGTATATTTTGAGGTTACTCGGTGGCGTGTTGGTCCTTGACCGTTCTGGTGCATTGGTCGAATTAAGATATCTAACTTTGTTAGAGGATTTTAATGTTACTGCACAACTTAGTTGGGGAGCAGCGGTATTGGGTTATTTATATCGTGAACTATGTAATGCCACTGACTATTACAATAAAGAGATTGGAGGGTTTACTGCATTGGTACAGATGTGGGCATGGGTGCGGTTTCCAAAGGTGGCACCCGTACTGAGAAATAAGAATAGACCACCAGGGACACCATATGGAACCAGGTGAGATTGATTTTTAAATTGACTTCTGACATATCGTTAGCTTTGGTATTATTAACTTATTCCCTAAATTTGACTATAAGGTGGCAGCGTGGGAGGAATTTTGCCAGACACTATCATGAGCTGCCTCATTATCGAGATGTTTTTGATACAATGGAACCATGTGATGTAAGGGTGTTGATGTAATACATCATCGATTTTATTAATTCTTAACAAGTTCTCTTTTATGATAGTTGTTAATTGTTTGTAGATTGTGTGGGAGCCATATAACGAGTTACTGTTGGCAAGTTTGCCGTATATATGGATTGAAGGCATGCATATCTGTTGGCAGTTGTGCCCTTGATATGCTTTAATATTGGAGAGTTTCATCAACCTGATCGAATGATGAGACAGTTTGGCATGGCCCAACATGTTCCAAAAGGACCATCCCAGCCGAAATGGGTCCACAAGTTAACGCTTAGGAGCAAAAGTGGTCAAGATTGGATCGAAACGATGCGACCATTGATTGACATATGGAACAATAGGGTGGGATGGGTCCAGCCAGGCGTACCACAACAGGGGGAAATGAACAGGAAATCAGAGTATATGAGATGGTACTTGGCACACACTCGTCGGTGGATCAGTAGAAAAAATGCACAGCATGGCATTTTGGTAAGGATATTTTTAAGGGTGTGTTTTATTTTTAAACATTGTTAAGTTATCATTATCTTGACTAATATCTGATTAATTTAATACTGCACAGGTTGATGGGCTTGAACGGGTAAACTATCTAGTCATGCCAGAGGGGAGCCAAGAAATGAGGCTTGAAGAGATTAGGAGTGAGACCGAGTTTATGATGATGGCACTAGGGTCCCAGAATCGTCTCATAAGTCCTATCAGCGGAGCTCCACTTGATATGCAACATCAGGTGCAACCAGTGGTACCAATGAGCTTGTGTAATCGATCTAGCAGGGAAACTGCTGGTCTAGACCGAAACAGAGTGCATGTTGAATCACAACCATTTTATCTACCACAGTTCCCAGAGCGAGATCCGGGGACATTCTACGTTCCTCCACCATTTCCATATACTCCATATCAGCCTCCGCGGACTTATTTCTTTCCAGACCTTCCGACTCCTTCTGGATCGACCGACCCAAGCATGCAACCACAGTATCCACAAACCGATCCGAGTATGCATGCAGGTCCATCTTACACAGGAACAGGTACAACAATCCATCAAGGGACATCTTATTCACCAGCGGGCTCGAGTATGGCTCCAGATTCCTCCCAGATGTATTATACGCCGGAGCCATATACGCCAGCTGGCTACACTCCTGCTGCACCTGAACGATGGATTACGCAGCTCCAAAACACCCCCATGCGGTCTCCTGAATTTGGTCAACCCGGCATTGATCTGAATATCGATTTTGAGGATGTCATGGACTTTGGTGACGATGCAGGAGATGACGATGCACAACAAGAGATTAGGCGAAACCCACATCGTCGAGCAAGAGACCGAGGTTATCAGTGCATCTTGTCACCCACGCAGCCACACCAAAACCCACACCGACACCCTTGATGTAATGATACTTGTTGTATATATGACATTTTCAATTCATAACATTAATGTCTTATTTGTTCGCTTAATAGTAACTGGATAGTTACGTAGTTAATTATTATTATCGAATCAAGCAGCGTTTACAAAACTATTAAATAGGATGTAACTAAATCTACATTAAATATTATCAAACACAGCAAAATGCTTTAAAAACTCAATTACAAGTCAGCTAAGCATTCCTCGATCCTCCGGCGCGTTGAGGGCAATGACGCCGGTTGTGCCCTTCAGACCTACATAACCCGCAAAGTTGGCTAGGTTGGGACTCCCTCCAATCCATCTCATTCCTTATCCGGGATGATTTAGGCCGTCCCTTTGGACGTAGCATTGTCTCATCCGGTACCAAGGTCCACGGCATATACATTGCAGGTACACCTTCCTCATTTCCAACGGGGAACCATTCTTGGGAGTAAGCATTCATGATGCAGTCTAACCTGTATTTGGGGTCGATATAGTCATCGCACCTAATATGAACGTGGGCACATGCAGCAATTACGTGAGAGCAAGGGAAGTGAAATGCACGAAATCTTCCACATTGGCAATATCGAGATGGTAGATCAACACTCCACACCTGGCCCCCACTCTGGGTGGCTGGGTTGAATGCCTCCTCGACCTCAAAACGCATACCTTGATGGTCAAACCTCCGAACATGATGGGATGATGCTTCTGCTTGTTGCACCATCATTGCTTCTCAGAATTTTTCGGAGTGTCTATGACCAGAATTCATTTCTGCCTTGGTTCTTGAAGCCCGCTCAACAAAATATTCTACCAGTCTATGGTATGTACACTTCACCAACGTCGTGATTGGCAAATTTCGAATACCTTTGAATACCCTATTTACTGCCTCCGACATGTTAGTTGTCATGTGACCATACCTACGACCTTCATCATCATAAGCAAGACTCCACTTTTCCTTTGAAATGCCCTCAATCCACCGTGCGACCTCCGGGCTAGCTTCCCGAAACCTTTCTAACCTACGCTCGAAGATAACGCGAGACGGTGTATATCCTGAAATAACATAGCAGGTTTGATATATAAAAATGATTCACTGAATCCATTTGATAATTGAAATTAAATTATTACCTAGTGTCATCAAAGATTTCTTCAACTTGTCATTTTTAAATCTGAGATTGAAATTACTGGCGATATGTCTGAGGCAGTATACATGGTAAGCATTCGGTGGTTGCCAACCAAGGTATGGATTTTCCACAGCAGATATAATACTTCGATGGCGTTCAGAGATCAAACATATACTTGTCCTATTGGTAACCTTTTCACGAATAAGTGCCAAAAACCAGGACCAGGCATCCAATGTTTCTCCTTCAACGATAGCGAATGCAAGCGGCAAGAGTTTCCTATTCCCGTCTTGTGAAGTTGCAATCAACAGGGTACCACGATACTTACCATACAAGAATGTACCATCAACTTGTATTATCGGCTTGCAGTAAATGAACGCATCAACACATTGCTTGAATGTCCAAAAAACATGGAGAAACTTACGACTGTGAATATCAACCCGATTACCAACAACGACAGGATTTGTCTCGATCTTATAATAGGCTCCGGGGGTATACAACTGTAAGTGCTCAAACCATTTTGACAACAGCGCGTACAATTCATCCCAATCTTCGAAGACATGCACTGTTGCCTTTTGTTTCGCCTTCCATACTTTCCCGTAAGAAATTTTGTATCCAAACATACTTTGGATTCTTTCCCGTATAAGCTCAACGGTAACAACAGGTTGTTCGCGGACCATGCCTGACACACCATATAAAATAAATTTAAGATCATATCATATATGATTTATTGTAATGATCGCATTTAAAATCTTCATGAACTGTAATACCTAGAATGCATGAGCATACAAAGTTGGAGTCCATCTTTGCATGATCTTGTGACAACATTGCATTGACACAGTTGTGAGGACCACCGTACTTCGACACTTCCCACATGTCTGACTTCTTCGACAAAATGGCTCTTAACCTCCAACGACAACCATCTGCACAATTTGGACAATTCATCCCATAGGGACTTTGTTGATTTTGCAACTTCAAATGATTGGTGAATTTTCATTGAATGTCGCTTCACCGCATCCTGAACATCCTATTTGCTCTCAAATCGCAACCCCACATACAACTCCTGGCCGAGCTACCAAGATCCAGGAACGTCCAGGCCTGCGAAATCCGTCTCTTCGTCTGGATGATTCCAATTAATATAACTGTAGTGTGGAGATGGATTGATGAATGGACCATGTGATTGACCTGTAATAGATTAACTTATTTTATATATGTACGTTATTGATTATAATAATATTAGAATGGAATAACGTTATTAAAAACATACCTGACTGTTGTGGAACATCACCACCAGGCGGTACCGATGACACCGGAGAAACCAACCCGGATACTATTATATTGGACCCACCTTCACCTTCATTTTCGGAATCAGCTGATTCATGTGAATCATAATATGTAAATTCCTCGCCGTCTTCATCTGCATCTGACACGGACTCCATTTCACTGTACCATTCCTCATCATCGCTAACTGATTGATCCGGCAAGTCATATTGTTGTACTTCAAGATTACTGTATAGTGGTTACTCAGGTATAATGGAGCTACCAACCAAATCAATGTCCACATAGATCTCAAGTGTTGTCAGATCCGGCGTTTGCAGAAAAGCGTCCAACATGCAACTCACATCCGTATCATCAGTTAATTGGTAACCAGTGAAAATTGGAGGTGTTATTTGTACAAGATATTTGGCCGTTATCTTTGAAATACACTGATTTGTTTGAAGTTGCAACCTAGAATGTATCCTTGATCTCAACGCTTCATACCTGATTCCTTGTTTTATTTTCATGAATTTCGTATTTCCTTCAAAAGTAAGGCCATTATCTCCATCATATACCCTCTCGTTCCAGTGAAGCAAAACCATAACAACTTGACTCATATTGTCGGCCTACAATAATAATAATAATAATAAAATAAACCTGATAATAAATGAATAAATTACCACTACTAATGATATTTAACAATAATGAATTATGTTTACAGCAAGGTAATAAGGCAGTATATTACCGGATTTATTAGAAATTTTATATTTTATATACATCAAAACATCTGTTTGATAGGCTACTGGCCAGTAGCAACAGCACAAAACAACCTAATAACGTACATCACAGCAAGTTGAGAATTGTAACCCCCATCTTCGCCTGGTAGCCAACCGCAGTGCAAAACCGGATCCTGTGTGGCATTAGCCCCTTACCATCAGGCACCACGTCCTTCATTACCTGTGAAATATGTTTACAGTTAATGAAGGATGTGGTGCCTGATGGCAAGGGCCTAATGCCACATAGGATTCAGTTTTGCACTACGGTTGACTCTCAGGTGAAGACGGGGGTTACAATTCTCAACCTGCTGTGATGTACGTTATTAGGATGTTTAGATTCTTTTACTAAGCACATGAAGACATTCATGTGGTTAGTAAAGGAGTCAAAAGATTATGCTGACACTTACCTGCTTCTCACGTGTGCAGTAAATCTAGCGTATATTTGGTTCTTCCCTTATATCAACAACAACATAAAATATTTCTATAACCACACTAATAATTAACATAATAAAAAATTAACAATCCGATATTACTGTGTTGTCAATTGACACATTAATAATAGAAATAATAATAATAATAATAATAATAATAATAATAATAAAAACAACATCAATAATAATAATAATAACATAAAAAAAAACTAAATAACAACAACTTAAATAATAACTAAGAAAACAAAACAAAATAAATATAATAAACAAAAAATGGTACATTCTGAATACAAAAAAAAGGACATAATAAAAAATACAAATAAACAAATTACCAGATCTATCAAAACATATATTATAAAAATTAAATTTAACATTTTCAGAAAAATAAATGACAATGATGAACGAAAAAAAAAGTAGCAGAATGTTAGTAAATGAATATAAAACAATTAATAAAATATTACAACATTTAATTAAATTTAACATTTATTATAATAGAGTGTAAAAGGAATTTAAAGATATATGTTGGTGGAAGGGGGAGATGGTAGACGGGGGAAAATAAAAATTACAAATAAATAACATATTAAATGATACAAATATATGGTATTATAAACGTTAAAATAAACACTTCAGAATAATAAGTGATAAAGAAGAGTGTAAAAAACAAAAAGTAACATTGGTAAATGATTATATAATTAAAAAAATTAAAATAATGATATCAGAAACAATGTAACATTTACCTAAACTTGATTTCAATAGAGTGTACAAAAAATTAAAAGAGTATTAGAAAATAAACAAGTTACAGAAAATATAGCAAGTGAGAGTGTGTGTGGGGGGAGGGGGAACCGGGTGGGGTATTTATAGAGAGGGGGATGGGGAAGGAACGAATGAAGGGGGGAGGGGGGGTTTCAATTTGTTGGTTGGGGTTTTGGGGGGGGGGGGGGGGGGGGGGGCACGTGTCACCTCCCGGTGCAGTGGCGCCGCTGCTACTAGCGCCATTCGTGGCGCATGTAGCAATGGCACCACTGCACCGGGAGGTGACACGTGGAGCCTAGCAGCTGTTTTTTTTTTAGTTTTTTTTTTAATAGAAAAGTTATTATTTTAATTAAAACTAGGTTACTTTGGTAAATAGTTTCAAAACTAGGTTATTTTGGTAAATAGTTTCTAAAAGTGGTTCAGTTTGGTCAAAAACCCGCATATTAGACACTTGAAAGAAAGTTGTTGAAAAAGGAGCTACCAAACTATTCAATTGGTGGTTATTCATGAGCTAAAGCATATTACTCACTCTGCCGTAGCTCTTTAATTGAATTCCAACTGCTAAACAGACTATTCTTTCTTTTTTATGAAAAGAGCTACCAAACAAACTAAGTTCTCAACACTAAATTTCATCATCTGATAATCATTGAATGAAATAAAAATAAGAGAATAATCGCTTCCATTAACTCAGAATCCAAGGCCTTTTTATTCTTGTTTAAAGACTACACAAACCAAATGCCTAGTTTTTTTTGAACCACAGAATATGATTTTATCCACTAAGGAGGTGCTCATACTGCTACCTCTTTGCAATAGTAGAATGGAATAATTCCTAAGAAAAGCTCAAAAGGACATATTACCATACAAGTTACCACATGTATGTTCTATTACTACACTGGAAGCTGAAAACTTCCATTAGTAACATATTTTGAGGGCTTACCTGTCAAATTTACTGAACTGTCATCTAAACTTGTTCCATTCAAGAAGAACATGATAAAAAGGCAAGTTAAATAATAATGGATGACGGCTTTCTTATATATACAGGAGCCACACATATTTGCACAAAAAATAATAACAACCAATGACAAAAAGTATTCATTGCAGACCAGTAACAGAAACTCAGTATGTTGCTAACATCAAACATTTTTTATCCTATAATTCAACCTTTATACCATGCACAGAAAATACATATTTAATATATTGGCTATTGTATCACTTCCATCTTTTCCAACCATGCTTAAACTTGCCATGCATTCCAAACCTGCCATGCTTCCAGCGCTTGCCAAATTTCCCATGCTTAAACTTTCCATGACCAAAGTAATGACCATGTCCATAATGATGACCACCATGTGCCAGATGGTGAGCCCCATAAGCAGCAGCTGCAGCAGCAACACCCCCTGCTAACAGTCCTCCTACACCAGCCCCATGCCCTGTATAATAAGAAGTCAGTACAACAATACATCTTGAAATCAAATCATAGCCCTCTCAAATTCCAAAATTATTCTAAAGTATGAGCAGCAATTTACTCTGTAATACTTGTGGCTTGAATATAACCCGTGCAAAAAAAAAGAAAAAACATTAGGAGTTACAAAAAGCTTAATCTAAAAGGTTTCCCAAAAATTTTAATTTTCGATAGAAGCCAAGAGCATCAATTTATCCATGTGGCCAGCCCAACCTAGCGGGATAAAGCTTTATTGTAATAGTAGTTGTTGTTTACATGACAAAAAAGAGGATATTAGAAAGTAATAATTCCATTTCAAACATAATCATATAAAAATCTCCAATTCTCCATAACAAATTTGGATGGTCAAGTGTACCTGAATGATATGGAGCTGGAGAACCTGGATAGCCATGTGGTGGAGGGTGAGCTGGTGGATAATACCCTGAAGGAGGATAACCAGAAGGTGGATACCCTCCCGCAGGAGGATATCCTGAAGGAGGATATGCAGGTGGTGGGTACGTTGATGGCGGATAGCCTCC